>CM055817.1:24669371-24727008 GCA_029582265.1 Zoroaster sp. YZ-2022
TTTCAATGGTTTTTAATTTACAGTTTAGGTTTCCTAGAATGTCATTTCAATTGTTTTTGATCAAGATTTTTTGTATATTCCATGTCACCATTAAGAATAAAGATCTGAGAAGTTATCTTATTCAACTCCTGACTGTTCATCTTTTATTCTTTCAGGGTCATCGGCTATTGAATCATTAATGTACCCCATGTAACTGCAGTTATTTGGCAGTCAGACTGAGTGTTCCTGTCCAATCAGATGACATACAATTACGCCCCTATACAGTGATGAATACCCTCAGCCCACCAGAGTACAATGGAAGTGGAACCATGCAGAGGATGAGCCAGTATTACCGACGTCAGCTGAGGGGATAAGAAGGCAGGACATGTAGCCAGAGGGTGAACCATCAGTGAGCACGCAGGATACAGGTTGAAGACATTAATAGTTCCATCCAGCTATATCTACCAGATGACATGAGAGACTTGAATACGGTCTTTGAGCACGACACAATGGTCTCACCACCACACAGCCTCTCCATGTATCTATCACATAGGAGTGAAGACAGGATAAGCAGCAGAGAAAACAAATGGTCGCAACCAACTTGCAGAAGGTACTGAACCATGTGAACAGTGACGAGGTGTAGGACAATTGAAGAATATAGGGCTGGAGATGTAACAGACACATTGGACTTTGCTCGAAGGAATGTCCCAGAAGGTGGAACCAGCAGAAATGACAATGATCAACCCCCGCCCCCCGAGTCTCTGTCACATTATTTCTGTGCAGTAAAGGGCAGTTTGCTTACTTACCTTCATCATAAAAACTTTCCCAGAAATTAACATTATTGATCAGCAGATCGAAAACAATTAAAGATAAAAATGGAGTCATTGTGCTTTTCAATGTAATACAAAATAATTGACGAAAAGTGGAACTGCACGGTTAGAACAAACTGTTCATATGACATGATTGACTGAATTATCAGTGAAAAGGGTGTATTCTCTGTACCAAAATTTAATTGGATTTGTACATTTACATGTATCATGTGTACTTTAATTTTACTAACCAAAACATATCCATGCATGATACTACATTATGATGCTGTCATTGTTTTCAGGGTATGAGTAAAATTAAAATAAACATTTTCTCCCACTGAAAATTATATTTTGGAGACAAAAACTCCAAGTAGATTGTTTTTAACACCCAATCTATCAGTATTTTTCATTTTGGGTAAGTCTTTGATTTTTATTTATTTATTTTTTTTGTTCTACTGTAGCATATTATTTAAAGTTTAAAGTACACACGTATTATTATCTGTCTATATTATTCTACTTTTGCAGAAAACCAATAGATAACAATAAATAAATATATATCAGTCTAAAAAAAAAATTTTTTCAGCCTTGTTTTTTATTACAAAACTATTTGGAGACCACACATGTTTTTCTAAAGAACAGTTTATTTGTAGTTGTTCTATAGAATTCTATAAATTGTTCTATAGAACTGTATAAATTGTTCTATAGAACTGTATAAATTGTTCTATAGAACTGTATAAATTGTTCTATAGAACTCTATAAACTATTCTATAGAACTGTATAAATTGTTCTATAGAACTGTATAAATTGTTCTATAGAACTCTATAAACTATTCTATAGAACTCTATAAACTATTCTATACAACTCTGTCAGCTAGTGTATAAAATACTATAAATTTTCTATAGAATTTATCAAGATTCTTTAGATTTCTATAGAAACGGATCATTTTTGTATAGAAATTTTTTAGAAAAGTGGCCCGTTTTTCTATAGAAATTCTATAACCTCTATAGAATTTGAATAGAAATTGTATAGAGAGATTCTATAGCACTCTCTATAGAAATCGGTATAGAAATTCTATAGAATTTTTTTTATAGAATTCTATAGAACTTTTTTGTAAGGGAAACATCACAATGTAACAAACAACATAAAAACTTCAACGTCAAAGGATTCTCACACATGACCCTTATATTCATCTCTGTTGACATGCTTCTACAACCGTTTTGCTAAATTCATACTCACATCATACAGCTGGGGGAAAATGGTAACTCATCGTAAGTTTTCAAGTTAAATTTTTACACATTTCTTAAAGTTGGACCAATTAATTACAAGTCAAACAACTGGCTAGTCCATAAAAAGACAATTCTTCTTAAGATAAACTGTGTGAGGTTTGAATTGTGCATGTTGTATTACAAGTTTACTGAACAGCAACTTTTACAGCAACGATATTGTGCCAGAAAATAGGCAGGAATATAGTGAAGACAGCCTTCATGAGATACGGTGGACACAGTTTGAGGGAGCTATTTGGTTCGGGTCAAACCTTTTTGTATACAAATTTAATCAAACCAAATCTCGCCCTTCCATTGTGTCTCAAGAAGGCTAATGACACTTAAAATGTGCGAACTGATTTGAAATGAATATGAAGAGTGCATTCCAAAGCAAGCTTGGTTAGTGTGACTCACTTCTATGAGGCGTGTACATTTAAACGGCTTCTGGCAAACTTCAATTTTAAAGCTTAAATTTAAGAATACTTAATTTCTAGATAAAACAAATTTAAAATAATTATTTTCTTTTTTTAAAGCACTAAATAAAGATTGTGTCAAACATATTCCACTGTTTTGGTAGAGAAGGCTCCATTGCAAGTAACAAGGTTCTTTTGCCAAAAGTCAAAGTAGCAATCGCAAGCATTCAAGTATTCCTACTTTTCTACCGAGGTCTGCCATAGCCTGCGATTGTATTCAGGAAGTAATAACACTGAAATTCGCTGGACGCCACTGCACGAAATTGTAAGTCTGTTAATAGTCTTCAACAGTTTCCAAGTCCTCTGATTTGTCATTTACCAGTAGTTGTTCAAAGAAAGCTGCCTTGTAGCGTGGGATCATGCTGGCAAGTGTCATCAAGTCAGTTTTCTTCAAAGCAGATATGCCCCTAGGTCTCTCCATCACTGGAACTGATACTAGCGGGTCTTCACCATTCTCCATTTTCACTGTCAATTCAGCGTGCAGAAACCTTCTTTAGGAATCCTAGCTCCAAGAAGTCTTCCTGATTATGAGATGTCTTGTAGAACATTTGTATGGAGCCACGCTAAACTGCACGACCTTGATATCCTTGAGAAGTACTGATGTCTTCTTGGCCTGGTGTTCAAATAAGAACATCTGTTTGTGATCGATAGTTGCACACTTTAGCTGCTTGCGTGACTTTTCTATGAGCTCGATATAGTCTTGGAAATCATAAACTTCGCTCTTGCTTTTCAACTTGGTGGTGATGGACCCGTGTACACTATCTGCCGCCATGAATGTATGGCCAGGTTCTAAGTACTTCAGAGATATACAGGTGATGCCAATGGAAGGATTGTTAACCATGCGAGGAAATGCTGAAAACAGCGTCCAGTTTTAGTTTTGGGCACTGCAGTTATCAGCAAAGAGGATTACCTCCTGGATATCTCTGTTGAACCGAAGAAAAGTCAAATATGCACTTGCAACATTGTAGGCTTTCCTCCCGGCTTCTCCCTCGTGCCACAGAACAGCCACCGCTGGTGCATCTTTGCCAGGTGAAGCGAAAGTCCGTTGAAAAGCACAAGTTTTCGGCTGAAGTAATAGTCCTTGGTGGGTAATTTTGGCATGCAAATTGTCTTTTGCATGTCTACAGTTGTTACAAGGACTTGGTCATCATTCTTCATCCGCTCTGTGTATGCATTGAGAGCTGCCCTTGCTTGGGCAGCTCTGGTTTTGTGTTCAACATATCCAGAACAAGCGTGGCAGTTACAGGTACTGCAGTTATGGGGAGGTCATCCACGCCGATGCTTGTAGTGGTGGATGTGCTTGTTCGTGGATGAGGCATGTTTTACACAGGTCATTTTCAGGAGACGAGAATGAAATATTCATAGAGCTGAATACCTTGTAGTAGTATTGGAAGGAACATTGGTCTTGGCCAGATGCCTATTGACTTTCATTGAAGACCTGATGCATTGAACATATTGATAGGTCGGATGGAAGGTACCTCCTGTTGGGAGCATGGTCCGCCTGTAATGTGAGACCTGCGGTCGAAAGGATTCAATATGATCTATTACATGTTTGCGGTACCCTCATCAAATTTGTTCTGTGGTACATGGTGACCACGCCTGTCGCCATGCGCACCACTACAACACCCCATCCTTCCTGACATTTTTCAGAGCAGACTTAACAACCTGGTCGCCATGATACCCGATCGTGTGCAAGAAAACATTTGCACACTTGTGTTGATCCGAACCGCCACTTTAGAGTACATTCTCTGCGCGACCCTCGGTTTGGTGTTGTGAAGGACCTCTTCTTTTCTTCATCCACGTTGTGCACGAGCCAGTCACGTCTGTGGTCGTAGCTCATGTCCCAAAGTTCTTGAAAATTTCTTGTCTCTGTTCCTCAGAAAACTTCTCTGAACACTTTCTCCTGCATTTCTGTGTACATGGACGAAGTATATGGTGGTTCTCCTGGTCTCTGGTTTTCTTTTGTTCAACTGATCTGCACCGTTTTTTATCTGTTTAAATATATACAAAGAAATAAAATGTTTTCTGAAAAAAGTAAAACAAATTGCTAGTAATTCAGATTGATTCATTTATATCACTAATGGTCAAGAATTACTAAATAATTTGTGTTTGCGTGGAAGGGCATTCAAGCGACATCTTTATGTGTCCACAGTAACTGCTATGTGTGAAATATGAATATAAAGTCATCTCCTTAAAATTGCATAACATCCACAGCAAAAAGGATTATTCAACCTCACCTTTAGATTTATTTAACCCTCTCTCTTGCAGAGCCTCTGGATTGGGTGGAGGCTGATCTACAGCATCTAGTGGAACTTCCTCAGGTTGTTCAGCAATACCTGCATTTGTGATAGATGAAGATTTTATTTTGTATTTTGTCTTGAGTATTATTTAATTACAATTAAAGAAATAGCTGTAACATTAAAATAAAAAAAGTGTATACCTATAAATAAAAGATGATTACATTACCTTTTTGGCTATCCTCTTCTGGTGCTACTTGTCCAAGACGTAGGTCTATATCAGACAATAGCAGGCTGCCATCTTTGTTGGGTGGAGGTTGATCTACAACTTCTTGTTGAACTGCATCAGGTTCTTCAGCAATACCTGCCGTAGTGATGTGCATTTTAGAATGTTGTATAAGTCAGGAACTGCATCTTTATCTAAATATTCATCTATTACAAAAATGTACATTAATACTGCAGGAACTGCTGAATGATTGAGCAATGTCTGCTGTAGTAAAACAACTTATGAAAAACAACTTACCCTTTGGATCAGACAAACTTTTCTTGGGGACATCATTCTTGAGTTCATCATTGTTTGGCACTGTATATATACAATTGAGAATAATATTAAGCGCTTCAGATTTTCCATTATTCTCAGTAGAAACTACATCTTCAACTAAATGTTTATCTATACCTGGAGGCATTGCTGAACTGTAAAATTATGAAACACCAGGGCACCCAAGGGAGGGGGGGGGGCTCGGGGGACTTGAGCCCCCGCCCCCCCAAGAGGGTCCCCGAATATTTTTTTTACATATATACGTACATATACATACTAGGCCTAGTTGATTTGTGAGAGTAAAATTTTCTTTGAGCCCCCACAAGACAAAATCCTGGGTGGAGCCCTCCCCCCCCCAAAGGCAAAATCCTGGGTGCGCCATTGTTATGAAGATCAACTTACTCTCTGAATCAGACACCTGCATGTGAACATCATTCAGTCCATCTGGCACTGTAAATATATGAAAGATAATAACTTAAATTAAGAATTTAAAAAACAGATAAAATAATGCCACAATCTAATTTGTTATCACCTGCTGACGATAATCATACAAAATCCAAGGACAAAATTAAAAGCAAATGAAATATACCTGCATTAAACAAGTGCTTTCATTAATAAGTAATAAGTACATTAATAAGCTCAATAATGTATTAACTCTACTTAAACTTCATTTTATTACCTTTGATAAGTTCTGTGTCGTCATGTTTGAGCTGCTTCTTGCCTGTAAAGGAGGAAAGGAATATTAGAAATGATATGATATGAATGTTATCACAGTCTTCTTTACTCCTAGATTTTACCCTTAAGATAATTGATTACCTGTTTTAAGGTCTGCTTTAGTGATCTAGGGACTTGCTGGGGAACAAAATCGACATTTACTTTCATTAGTGACAAACATGTTGGCATCAGATTTGCAAAAACTTAAAAATGACTAAAACTAGCATGATTCAATCACTAGTAAAGTGCACTAATGAGATTTCATTCTTGAATATCCATACTTGTTTGGACATATTTTTAGTCCTCGCATGATCCTATCAAAAGACTGCATAGCCATATGCATATTAAAATACAATTTGGCCTACATTATCAACGCCTATTCATTAACTCAGTAGGCCTATTCATAAAATTTACAACAAAATATGAATCAATAAACCCTGGCTGTATTGAAATATTTCAAAATGGATCAAACAGAAACATGAAAAGTTGGAGTTACGCAGGCTTAGCCTAACCTATGTGTAAGCTAAGATGATGCAGCAGTCATCAGTTTGACCAGTGTGTAACGTAGGCCTAACCCTTGCCTGCATCATGCAACATTATAATTTATATGGGCGCTGATTACATTGGACTTTCATCTATCTACTGATTACCTCTGAGTTCTATAGGATTATATTTAAGACTTAAGCATGTAAAAGATAGACATACCTTGGTTTTTTTCCAATGCCCTTTGGAGAATTTGAAAGCCCCTGCTGTGCATCTTGAGGTTGAACATGGCCGCCATTATACATTTGATGAGTTAGAGTGGTGATAGCGCCCTCAATAGTTCAAGTATTTTTATGGCAAATGAGCTTATCTCACAGATGGACATGTCTTAACTTAAGGTTTTTTTTATAGCAAAACAGCCTATCTTAAAGTAAACTTGTTTTGCCATAAACACTCAACATTATGTTTTGAACTCATTTGAAAGGCAGATCTATGTATCTTAGACTTAGTATGTTTTACCAAATAAAAATAAAGTATGCATGACTTAATTCAAAGTTAGACGTTTCTCAAACTTAGATATTTTTTTGGCAAAACAGCTTATCTTCAAGTTAAGTTGTTTTACCATAAACACTCCACATTAGGTTATAATCAATTTGGAAGGCAAAGTAGTCTATCTTGGACTTACAATGTTTTACCAAGCAAAACAAGAAACTGTGAATGACTTAGGTTAGAGATAAGGCGTTTTGCCATACAAAACCAGAGTGAACGTGTGCAAAGAATGTGAGATAGGACATGCTATCTTCAAAACAATCCATCGTACGCCTTTGAAACTTTCACAAATGAAAAGAGCGCCCTCAATTTACCCAAAAATGATCTTATCTCAAAAATCAAAATTTTCGAGTTGGGCTGTTTTGCCATGGAAGGGCCGAACAGTGCATGGAATCGGAGTTCTAGTTTTAGATTAACTCAGTGACTGCAAACAATACCCCACATGCTGATCAGGTCATTCTTACCGTTGCATAAATGAATCAAGTATTTTCAGTCAATGTGTTCATCTTAAACTAGGACACCAATTCCATGCCCTGTTGAACATCTGCTCTAATCGTGACGATATTGGCCCTTTAATGACGATATGAATTGTGTGAATAAATGACTTGCTTGATTAATGCGCTGCTGGTTAAATAATTAGTTGTCGGCCGTTTATTGTTGCTTCAGTCCATTAGTGTGTGATATTTCTCACTTAAATGTGATTTTCTTTCTTTTGTATTTCATGTTTGTATGGGCAATAGGCCATCTTTTAGGGTACTTTTATTAGAATATCAGAATATCTATGCAACTTTAATTGGCCTGTGATTTCTCAGGATTTTTCAATGATTTTGAATTTGTTACAAATCTCCCTTTGCCTCAGGAAAGAAAGAAGTAACTTTGTAGCCAAACCTCTAATTTCTTGTTTGTGGAGACGTGGTGATCGTGGGTAAATCCACCAAAATGAATCATCCAGGAGGGCTTTGCCCTCTAGACCAAAGGGAGACCAAGGCCCGCTACACATTTTTCAGGATTTTGAATTGAAGGAAACAAACTCAGTGTTTTCCTGGAAAAAATGGATCGCTTCTCACAACCAGATGTAACATTTAGGTCTTTATTTAGCTCAACCATATTTACAAAAGAAATTAGTTCTTCCATTATTAATGCCAGTCCATACATGCCACTAGAACACTATTGTAAATTGGTGGCAGGGGTGGGATCCACCATTTTGTTATCGAGGCTCCGCATCCTGTCTTTCCACTATACACTATTGTCAATTGGTGACAGCGGTGGGATCCACCAGTTTGTTATCGAGGCGCCACATCCTGTCTTTCCACTATACACTATTGTCAATTGGTGGCAGGGGTGGGATCCACCTGTTTGTTATCGAGGCGCCACATCCTGTCTTTTAAGTTTTAAATATAACTTATTTGGTATAAAGTTGATGATGGTATCAAACATCCCTTGAAACATTTCTGCCTCAGGTGCTAAAATTACTGAAATAATTTCAGAAATGGATAGATCGTCATCTCAGAAATGGATATCGTCATCTGAAGACAGAATTCCACATTGGAATTTATACGAACAATCTGTAGGCATTTCCAGATCCACTATTCTCTCGTTATGAAAATAGTGAAACTTCAACAGCTTGGTTTTTATACATATAACTTGATTGTTATAAAGTATACATTGACAGACATTTTACCACAATTGTATATTGGTTTTAAATGGGATGTACACAGACAAATTGGATGTACACAGACAAATTGGATGTACACAGACAAATTGGATGTACACAGACAAATTGGATGTACACAGACAAATTGGATGTACAGACAATTGATGTACAGACAAATTGATGTACATATAGACAAATTGATGTACATAGACAAATTGATGTACTAGACAAATTGATGTACACAGACAAATTGGATGTACACATCACATTATGATGTACATGTAATAAATTGACACAGACAAATTGGATGTACACAGACAAATTGGATGTACACAGACAAATTGGATGTACACAGACAAATTGGATGTACACAGACAAATTGGATGTACTCAGACAAATTGGATGTACACAGACACATTGGATGTACACAGACACATTGGATGTACACAGACAAATTGGATGTACACAGACAAATTGGATGTACACAGACAAATTGGATGTACACAGACAAATTGGATGTACACAGACAAATTGGATGTACACAGACACATGGGATGTACACAGACAAATTGGATGTACACAGACAAATTGGATGTACACAGACAAATTGGATGTACACAGACAAATTGGATGTACACAGACAAATTGGATGTACACAGACAAATTGGATGTACACAGACAAATTGGATGTACACAGACAAATTGGATCTACAATGATTTCGTGAAGTTGCTGTAGAGGTCAAAATCAGTCAACTGGTTTGAATGTTGACTGTTGCTAAGCAGAGAAATAAATTGCTTACCATAAAAATTTGCTTAGCAGATGTCTTTGGGTACCAGCTAAACTTAAGGTTGCCTTAATCATATTTTTTAAACTTTATTAGTTGGTAGTGGTTTCAAATAAATTATTACGAAGACCTTAATGAGGTCTCGTCGGTGATGCATCAAATTACATGAGAAGTTTTTTCTGTCAGAATCTTTCTCATCTTAAAGGGACAGTATCGTCATGATCAAACAGACTTTCAACAGGACATGGAATCGGTGTTCCTAGTTTAAGATAAACACAGTGACTGAAAATTACCGGCTCATTTATGCAGCAGCAATGGTAATATGTGACCCGCTCCATCGAAATGAGACTTGTCCCCCAGATCTGACATTCATAGATATGTATGCTAGGTTAACAAGTAACTCACGGGCTTTCCAATGATACAAATGTTATTTCCGTAGCTTATTCCATTCCGGAATTATCGAGCGATGAAGACAACCATCACTTTGCGGCCTGTTTCGTTTTTGAATTTCGCGCTTCGGAGAAAATCAACATTAAACTTGGTCCACACTCATGAATAATTAATCAGCCCTTGTACCAAACACCGGTTGTCCACACCGGCCCGCGTATTCATTCCGCCTGCTGTGTGTGGAGTCGCGGCGTACACAGTGCATGCACTAGGTATAGGCTAGGTGTATGCAGATAGCCAGCTTATGGGCGGCGGGGCCCAGGCCTGACTCTGGTCTGTATAACCGGCTAAGCTGGGCCCAGAGTTGGCCGAAAGATCGTACGTCATTAAGGGTGACGTCATTCATTTTCTGGTAAACTGCGCATGCTCAGACAACTGGTTGCTTACTGTTGTCCAATCAAAGAGCTGTATTTCTTCTACCTTGCCGATGATTCGGCTCGTTGGCTAACAATTTATTTTGCGGCTTAAAACTACTATTAGAGCTCCATACTGCTTAGTCATTGCCACAACAGTGCGCAGTTGAGGTCATGACCTTCTTTGATACCAAACACGTACGTTTAACGTTAACGGAAATACTCGTGTTGCTGTCTCGAAAACAAGGATATTTTGACCTGTTTGGATTTAACGGAGGCCACATGAAAGACAAACATGATACAGACATTGTCCAGAAATCGTCCTTTTTTATGGATTTATTAATATTTTTATGAACAGGTAAGACCACCATAAGATTGATCGAGATTTTATCAAACTAAAAATATAAAAACCTAGAAATCGATATGCAATGTTTTTCGAATTTTTTTTTTGGCGAGCACAAGTTCAGAGTCGAATTACACGGAAACCTCCGTTGGGGGACAAGTCTCATTTCGACGGAGCGGGTCACATATGACCTTATCATGTGGGGTATTATTTTCAGTCATTTGGTTAATCTGAAACGAGCACACCGATTCCATGCCCTGTTGGTCATGATGATATTATCCCTTTAAGAAATTGTTTTAAAGTGAGGGCCTTTTCTACTTTTTTATCAAAGTTTTGTTTTTGGGTGTGGCACACAGTGTCCCACCCTTCCCCTCTGGATCAACAACATGGTAATGTTCTGTCATCACATTTCAAACTGTGTTCAATTAAATTGGTGGCAGCGGTGGGATCAGCCATTTTGTTTTTGGGTGTGGCACCCAGTGGTCCCTCCCACCCTCTGGATCACCTACATGGTAATGTTCTGTCATCACATTTCAAACTCTGTTCAATTAAATTGGTGGCAGCGGTGGGATCGGCCATTTTGTTATTGGGGCGCCCCATCCTGTCTTTTCCCAACAGCATGTTACATATGAACTGGTAAAAACCATGATTTTTTCACATTACTATACTTAACAGGTATAAAAACACAACTCCCATGCACACAATAAAAAACCGGTTCTACTTTGTACTATACAATATCACAGTTGATCCAATAATGGAAGTTTCAATCACCACATAAATTTGAGAGGGTGATATCTAGGGGTACTGCCATGCGAGAAATACAGCAATTTCTCATTCCCAAGGACTATGTATATTCTTATATTTTATTTTCAAGATAAAAACAACTGACATCCTTTGTTCCTTCTTTAACCCAAACCCTTTTCAATAACTGGCTAGAGACCCTGCTCAATACAACAAGATCCATCAGTTGTCAAAATGCAAAGTATGTAAGTGCAACAAGATCCAACAGTAAGAACAATTGATATTGTATTTGCTTCGCATCGCGAAGTGCCATGAAAAGTCACGAGAGGCTGAAACATGGTCCGGGAGCAATACAAGTGCAGGTAGATGAGTCAATGGGACAAGCCTTGCCTATGGTGCAGGATGATTCCACTGCACAAGTGGAATGGTTTGAAATTATTATCGCGGCCTCCGGACACACTGAGGAAGTAGCACAAGTAACTGAAGTACCTGAAGTATCTGAAGTAACAGATCTTGGTAACGTTATCTCTGTTTCGTAAAGGAAAGTCTGTTGACGTTATTTTTTTTCTGAAAAAGAACTAAATAATTGTCTACTCTAGCCGTCATCAGGAGACTGTATCAGGTCTCGCCCGCACATGGGTGGCAGAACTACGAACACCTTTCAATCCAGTCTGTGGTAGGGCTGTGCGTTTTCAGATATTTTTGGAACCGGATACCCAAAATCGGGAAACTTCGGATACCTGTTTCCATTTTTGTTGAAAACATTACTCCGGTGGTGTACAAATACATGTACATTGCAACAATTTCAACAGTCACTTTCAGCTCACAAATTGAAAGCATTTTTCATTAAATGAGTGATTAGAATCAAAATGGTTTGTCTTCTGTTTGAAAACTTGACAAGACCTCGGACTTGCGTTTCTTTTGCTGTCCTCGGACTTGCGTTTCATTTGCTGTTCAGTATATTAGCAAATTTTCAAAAAGATTAAATACATTTAAATAAATTGGTTGGTGGGGTTGGGGAAACAGCGTAACTGCAGATGGGTTCATTTGGGGACACTTTACAGGCCCTGTTCGTAGGGACACCATGAGCGGGATGAGGGTGATTCTGGGGGACCTTCCATAGGACAAAGAGATAATATCAGGCCCTGAATTACGTTGCCATGGTTTTGGCCTTGGTGCTCCTTTCAATTAAAAAAGGTTCCCATAAACATTCTCATATTCTAATGGAAGTACCCTTTACTCAGGAAAGTGGCCTTGCCACCCTACAAGAATGAAATTCCAGTTCTAGTTCTGTGATTACAAATGTACTGAGGTTTAATAATGGTAGGTCATTGTGTCGTTGAGTAATTAGTGAAATTGCATGACACACATCTGCATTCATTCTCTAAGGCCCAACAATATGTTCGGTTTCTGGTCTCACAGCGTCGCCTCAGCGTCGGCATTTTTAATTATTATTATTTTTTTTAATGAAACGATGTCCAATTGCAACCAAAATTGCTGGATTTATTGGAATTCTGCCCTGCTGTGTTTTCACACAAAGGTATGAATGTTTGCCCGATTTGTGAGGTATCTCTTACCCACCATACTTTGTATATGGGAAATTTGGTCCACGCATTGGCCAACTCCCCCCCCCCCCCAAAAAAAAATATTTAAAAAATAAATTAATTAATTTAAAAAAAAATCGTCACCGCACCGATTTTGAAACCGACCGATGACCAGAAACAACTTTTTACCTAAACAACTGTGATTCATTTTAAATGTGTAATAAATACATTTGACATTTTCTATACACTGACAATACACGGCTGTAGCAGAAACATATATTCAGTTGGGTAGGTGGGGGGTGTTAGCCAATTTGCCGACTGACTTCAGCCGCGGAGAATTTGTTTAACACATTCAAAATGGCTGGACGAGGGGGTGGGATTGGCGCGAAAAATTGTTGAGGAGTGGGGTGACAAGTTTTGAGGGGAAGGGTTAACCGTGAGAATTTGTCACGTCTTTTTGTGGTCTTCCCGAGATAATTTATCTTGGGATGTCGACATCCTGAAAGTAGGATGTTGTCTTCCCGAGATAATTTATCTCGGGATGATGACACCCTGAAAGTAGCCGGATGTCGTCTTCCCGAGATAATTCAACAAGTTACATGGCATTTGCAGAGCACCGTAGTATTGGCATTTTTTTTTGAATCCAGGATGTGATAGGTTAGCAGATTTCTTTGGTTACCAGCCAAACTTTCATACAAAAGGTAAGCATTTTGGTCATGGTAGTCTGTTTTATATTGCTTTAGCATTATGTTGCGTAGCAATTTTTTGCTGAGCAAACTGTGCGATGGGTAGACAGTATGTTGCGAAGTGGAGTGGTTAGTGTGGACGAGCTGAAGAGAAAAGCGGAGATTGAAAGAGAACAGGTGCATGATGGTGGCGTCTCCAGTAATGCGCCCCCATTACAATCTGAGGACGAGGCGGTCACAAGTCTACTAGTATAACACTCCAAAAATAATGACACAAAAGACATGTTTATTTCTGGTACCAAATTGAAGATCTCACTAAATGCTTTAATTTGGCACAAACATTATGAAAATCGGACAAGGGGTTACCGAGATAGGATTCTTGAAAGATATCGCAAATGGTCCCAAAAACCTGCCGCAAAATGGTAAAATTGAGCAAAAATTAAATTTTTCAATTTTTAAGGGTATTTTTTGAAGTAATTAAGTATTAAAAAGTTAAAATAGTAACAGATCCTGAGAGACAAAATGTATAACTTGAATGTAAAATTAATATCAATTACCAGATTTATTGTATTTTGGCACACTGGGCTGTGAAAAGGGGCACTTTGTTCAATTTTACCAATCCGCAGTCCAGCTAATTAATATGAGCATACCTAATTTGAGGACTTTCTCAATGTTACTTTGGGCTTAAATTTGGCAGTATTGTTTAACTTAGGAAGTACTATTTATCTGCATATAAAAATACAATAGCTCATTAAATATGCAAATTAGCTAATTATCAGCTAATTATATATTCGCAACTTAATTATGCAAATTATACATTATATTATAATTTTTGTTTGAACCATTTCACTCGACTACTAATGTTCTACAAATATGGAAAATCTGAGCAGCATTGGTGTCAGTATTTGCAAATGAGAGACAATTGAATATAATAAATATAATGCATAATTTGGTGAGCCTTTCACAACCTAATTAAATATGCGCCACCTATGGCTTCACAAAGTGGTTGCATAATTTTTTTTTTTCAATTGGATCTATAGCCTTTACCTAATTGCGTGATACCAACTTAAAGCAATTTTGTTTTTTGGATTTGCAAATGACTGACCTAAACATTAGCATGTAATACAGCAAATAATATACAACATTATTTGGATATACTCTGGACCATGCACATGAATATGAATCAAATACAAGTACATTATGCAGGCAGAACAAATTTACTTTGCAAATAAAAATTGTCAAGACAAGTTTATAATACAGAACACACATTCATGTACATGCAAGTTTTAAATTGATAATACAATGTTCAGGTACAATTGACTAATGACATGTACTCTAGCCATAGTAGGCCTATAAATTTCATGGTCCACACAAATCAGTTGGGAAATTATTTGAATCAATTATTTTGAATACAGGAACACAAATTTAGCACAAGTTAACTAAAATTACAAAATTCAAATGGACATACATATAACTGAAATTGGCATCTATTTTGCACACTGCAACTTGTTTACGATTTAGACTTTGCTTACATGATATCAAGTAAATCATCATCCCACTCTTTTTTCAGAGGGTATGTAAATAATTGGTTATATGATGGATCATAAACTACTGTATAGAATGTGTACCCATTTTCTAGGTAGGTTCTGTAATCTTCCTCCATTAGTTCATCAATGTCTTTCACTGTGCTCTCCTTTACGATAGCTGATATTAGATGACTCAATACTGCTCCGTATTGTCTCCATAAGTGCAAAGGTGGGGACTGGATTGAGGAACCAGTGATCTGAAAATAAAAATAAAAACAAAACAAGAAATTTGTGAAGCACTGTAGCCTAGTGTAGTCCTATGTTTTTACCAATTTATGGTGTATGTTCAGCATTATGTCTGGATATAATTTCAAAATGTATCCATGATTTGATTTTAATACATAAACTAATATTAATTATTAATTTGTTGACGGCAGAAACCATATCCATGAACATCTATGAAAATTTGCGATGCCAACGGGGGAGGTTGTGAATTAAGTGTAAGGGCTATAAACACTACAGCGCATGCGCGAGCCGTGTAAACTCAAGCGTGGATCATCGTGAATATCATCATAAACATTGCTATTATTATTATTGCTGTTACTCCCTTATAGGTTTTGTACATTTCTTAGCCTATTTCTCCTTTTAAAATTGCTTAGCTACATATTAAATCATACATTCTGCTTCTATATATATTAATTATTATAAATACATCATCAAAACATACCTGGGCTATGTTTATCTTGGTCCATAAGTTCGTTGATTTCTTGTGCTGTCCATCCTGCCAGTTCATGCATCGCGTGTGTGTGAAGCGACATGCTGCCATGGACACCACACAGACGTGCAGAGTAGTACTACGAGTTGAAAGTTGTGTTCACTTCTGGGCAATTTCCACTAGTGTTTCACTCAATGCACCACAAATATGAACTTATGGCAAGAAACTATTGATATTAAACTACTAAATCCTGCTTTGGAAATTAACATTTGGTGAAGCTTTACGGCTGCAGAAGCTTTCTCCAGAAATTGGTAAAAATCGCTGTATCTTCTCGATGATTTTTTTTTTCAAGGAACCTGTTGCTCTACATACAAAAGAAAGGTCACAGCTACCATATATGGTAAGGTCAATCAATTTCATTGAGTGAAACATTTGTGAAGAGGTAGAACTTGTAGCTTTGCATGGTGAGGAGGATTTATAAGTAAGAGTAGTTGCGGTGACACCATGTGAAATGCTCAATTGAGTAGTAATTAGTTCTGAAAAGAACTGGAGGTACGTTTCGATCAGTATGCTCTGATCGTCCTCAGGAGATTGCCGGAGTCTGGAAAATGCTGCTGCTCAAGTAGACTGCTGGAGGATCATCCCATGGATGGATGCTGGAGGATTAGTTCGTTGAGGCGTGCAGGCGAGAACTGTTGAGACTAGGATCCTAGGGGTTGGGGGAGAGGTGTGTGTGCTCACTGAACTGAATCAGTTGTTCACAAGCACAGGGGATGGAGAGTGGTTGACTTAGGATATAGGAGATCCCTCAGCCTGGGGTGGGTTATGGACTTTGGATATAGAAGATCCTTCAGTCCGTAGTAGTGGTCGCCAAATGTCGCTGATGTAGAAGGTATATTTAGGTAAAGGTATGAGCTAAATATGTGTGAAAATAGCAGGTTCATACCTACTTTTAAAGTCTAGATATCTTAAGTTGTAAACAGTGCCATATTCACACATTGGCTGTGCATGGTGTGTGGCAGACGGTTTGTGCATGCACATGACCATGATGATCAGTATGCTGAATGAACAGGAATGAGCAGGAATAAAATTTGGCCGTGGGCTACTAGGGCACTATCCAAAGAGCGCGCGCGCACCATCTCATCAACTGTACATAAACTGGCGCAAATCCGGGCAGGTAGAGCTCGTCAGTCTTGGTTGGCTATCTACCCCAAAACCAGGCAGCAGTGGTTTTTCGGTATCCTTGCCAGATGAGCTACAAATTGGTCAATGGCAGGATTGGATTTAGCCTTAGTGGCGGGGACATTTTCCCCCTTCTAGGTACTGCGGGGCAGTTCCCGTGCTCTCCAGCTGTCGAGCCTAGGCTCTCCGTTGGATACAGACCACTGGAACCCAGAGAGTGCTGGTACTTCTGCGCAAGGTATGCCGCACTATAAACCCCAGGCGTAGGAATTCGGGGTTAGACCCCCCGAGAGTTTTGAGTTTTGAGTTGTGCAAGTCTCATGGCGATGGAGCCTCTGGCGATGCTGGCAGGCTTGAGTAGCTGGAAGCTGGTAGCACAGATCTCTGCACATGAGCGACTTGGAAGTGATGGCCGTATGCATCTTGAGGACGACAAGCGTATGAGGTCCTTTACAAGTGACCAGGCGGCCCTATTTAGGGGTGCACCGCCTGCCCCAATCCGGGGACGCCCCAATAAAAGGCGGGGTAAACAAAGCTAGTCCATCTTTTTAACCTGACTGGCTGCCCACGGTCAGCGGGTCTCCGATTTTTGTGGGAGAAATACACGGAATAAATCGACTAGTCATGAAAAACATCACCTTTATTTAGGTACTTGGAATGTGCGCACTCTGCTAAATTCTCAAAATAGACCTGAAAGATGCACTGCTCTTGTTGACAATGAGGTTTCTCGGTACACCATCGACATAGCTGCTCTTCAGGAAACCCGCCTATCTGGTTCTGGGGAGCTCAGAGAAAAGAATTATACCTTCTTTTGGACAGGGAGGGCGGCTGGTGAGAGAAGAGAAGCAGGTGTTGCTCTGGCGGTGGCAAACAGCATTGCCAGAAATCTCACCATCTGCCCCACTGCAATCTCAGATAGGCTGATGATCTTAAAGCTCCCAGTCAACAGCAGGACTTCCCTCAATATAATCAGTGCTTATGCTCCAACGTTACCAAGCAGTGAAGACATTAAGCTGCAGTTTTATGAAGATTTTTTTCGGCTGCTACAAGGCATCCCTGCCAATGAGAAAATAATCGTTCTGGGTGACTTCAATGCACGGGTTGGTGAAGACAACAGAACATGGAAGGGAGCTCTTGGCAGCTTTGGTAGAGGAAGTCTCAACTCAAACGGAGAGTTGCTTCTCTCAATCTGTAAGGAGCTGAATTTAGCCATTACAAACACGTTCTTCAATATGTCAGACAAGTGGTTCTACGCTCTAAACGCTGGCGCCTACTGGACTATGTTCTCACAAGGACATGTGACCTTCCCAACGTATGCATCACCCGGGTCATGCGGGGTGCAGAGTGTCAAACAGATCACCATCTCATTCGTACTCGTGTGAAACTTCATGTACACACCCCTAGACCTAGATCAGCACCACGATACAGAAGGAAATTTGACATATCCAAGCTGTTCTCAGTCAATCACCGCACAAATTTGCAGTTAGCTGTTACCGGTACCCAAGCCATCAGCCAGTCTGATCCAAGTGAGACTGACTCAGTTAACAGCCATTGGGCTCTTCTTCAGCAGGCTGTCCACATTGCATCAGCTGACGTTCTCGGTCATCCATCGAGGAAACACGCTGACTGGTTTGATGAGAATGATGCTCAAATCCAGGACCTCCTTCGTGATAAGAAAGCAGCACATCTTCAGCACCTCGCAAATCCATCTTTAGCAGCTGCATTGAAGCACTTTCAAGAAGCAAAAGCATCCCTTCAAAGACAGCTCCGTCAAATGCAAGACAGGTGGTGGGATTCAAAAGCAACAGAACTCCAACAACTGGCAGATGCCCACGACTTAAAGGGTTTCTGCACATCTCTGAAGACAGTTTTTGGTCCAGTTAGATCAACAAGTTGTCCTATTCTCTCTAGTGATGGGAGCACTCTCTTCACCGAGAACTTGGAAATTCTTGAACGCTGGCGTGAACACTTCCAGGTTCTTCTTATTAACAGGTCATCTGATACACAGGAGGATCTTCTTGATCTGATACCACAGTGTCCGATCCCAACAGGATCTTACCAGTCCACATACAATTGCAGAAGTAAAGAAAGCAATAAACCAGTCTCCAAATGGGAAAGCACCAGGTTTGGATAGTCTCCCTGCAGAGATATACAAGCATGGTGGAGCACTCCTCCAATCTATCCTTCATGGTCTGTTCCTCCGCTGTTGGGAGACGGAAGAGATACCAAACGCCTTCAAAGATGCCCTCATAGTTACCATTTACAAACGGAAAGGAAATCGACATGATTACAGCAACTATCGAGGTATCTCCCTGTTGTCTATTGCTGGGAAGAATTTTGGGAAACTCATTCTGCGACGACTCCAATCAGTCGCAGAGACAATTTTGTCGGAAAGTCAATGTGGCTTCAGAGCCGGACGTAGCACCATTGGTATTCACCCTACGTCAACTTCAAGAAAAGGCTATAGAGCAAAATATGCCTCTCTATGTAGCCTTCATCGACTTCTCCAAGGCATTCGATTCAGTAGACCGACCTATGCTGTGGCGAGTTCTGGAGAGGTACGGCTGTCCAGAAAAGATTATCACCCTGATCAGAAAGCTCCACGATGGCATGAATGGCCAAGTCTCTGTCGCTGGGTCTTTGTCCAACGCCTTCCAAATTGATCATGGTGTCAAGCAAGGATGTGTGCTAGCACCTACGCTATTCACAATCTTCTTGGCAGCAGTGCTAAAAGTAACCTCCTTGGATGCCATTGGTGGGATCTTTGTGAAGACACGCTCCGACGGTAAGCTGTTTAATCTGAGGCGTTTGAAAGCAAGCACTAAAACTCAGCTCATCCGCCTGCAAGAACTGCTTTTTGCTGATGACGCTGCTCTTGTGGCTCATTCTGAAGATGAACTACAGAGCCTTGTCAGCAGATTTGCTAGAACAGCCTCTGCCTTCGGTCTCACCATCAATGAAAAGAAAACCGAGGTCCTCTTTCAACCGCCACCTTGCTCAGCATATGTCCAACCATCCATCAAAATTAATGATCAGCCTTTGAAGGCAGTGCCACACTTCACCTACCTTGGCAGCACAGTCACAAACGACAATAGCTTGGATAGAGAGCTAAACACGCGGATATCCGCTGCAGCATCATCTTTTGGCCGTCTACGTGAGAGGCTATGGTCCCAACGGGGAATTAAGATCTCTACCACGTGCAAGGTATACAGGACTGTAGTACTATCGAGCTTACTTTATTCGACTGAAACATACACATTGTATCAGCGACATATCCGGAAGCTAAATCAGGTTCAACTTCGTCATCTTCGTGCTATTCTTAACATCAAGTGGTCAGACCACATCACGAACAACGAAGTTCTACGCAGGGCGGGTATGGTCAGCATTGAGTCTATGCTGCTCGCAAGACAGCTACGTTGGAGTGGTTACCTTGTCCGTATGGATGACATTTGCCTACCAAAAGCAATCTTCTACGGGGAACTAGCTCATGGGACTCGTCACAGAGGTCGCCCAAAGCTACGTTACAAGGACTGTTTGAAACGGCACCTTCAAGCAGCTAGTATTCCACTCACCGGCTGGGAAAACTCAGCCAAAGAGAGGCCCACATGGCGCTCACTCATAAACAAAGGGGTCTCTGTAGCCGAGGAATCACGGAAACAAGCAGCAGAAGAAAGGAGGATGCGGCGACATGAAAAAAATACCACATCACAGCAACCATTCTTCCAATGCAGATACTGCGACCGGCTATTATCAGCCAGGATTGGCCACTATGCGCATGAGAAGTCATGCCAACTCAAGCTACTCAACCTCTGTCTCTGTTTGGATATGAGACCAATTCCTCTGGATGTTTGCCCATTGGGCCCATTATTCACCAACCTGCACATTTTGGAATTTGATGTTCCATTTTCAAGACAATGGTGCTCAGTGATGTGTGATCGCATGAATGCAAGGATGGTATCAATGGAAAGCTAATAGCCCGTACCTCATGATGCAATCATGTTTATAATCATAAATCTCATAACATGGTCATATTAACCCATTATTTGTGGATGACCTTTTTTTTGAGTCGCCCTGTATATATATATATATATATATATATATATATATATATATATATATATATATATATATATATATATATATATATATATATATATATATATATATATATTATTGTGTGCACATGTGACAGGGTTCATTTAATTGATCATGCAGCCATGTTCAAGGATAGTATAATGGCATCGTATCGATACTACACAGTTCAAATAAACCTAGTCCAAGTAGTTTACAATAAAATACACCGCTACTTCCCCTTATATAAACCAATGAAGTGTGCTCACTGACCTTTGTACCGTCATGTCATCACATACAGCACAGACTGTATATCTGTCTGGGGCATTAACTATAGTCTGTGAAACCAATTCTGCCGCGGCAGCTTGTTGCACATCAGCTTGTACGCGTGTTATTTGTCGACCATATTCTCGCATAATACAGTTCCTCTATCTGTACTCGAATTATAGGAAGCAAGTTGGCACGATGAACCATCCTACAAGGTTTCAAATATTCCAAATAATTGTCTTGTTGTTGGTTTTTACCAAGAAATCTTCCCAACAAGGTAAGTGTTAATATTCATTAATATGTCTTAGGCACTTCCGTAGCCCCATTCTAGGGACAATATTGGCCATAGCCCTACATGTAAAAAAAATGGGGCGAATTATTCAACTTATGATCAGCTACCGGTAATTATTACAATCTAAAAATGTTGTGATTAGGTAAGCTTGCCCAAGCAGACACTTTTGGCATGAAGTTCACTATTCGTCCCTAATTTGCCATAGTGTTAAAGATGAGAGTTTTTTGTTATAGAGTTCCCTAAAAAACAGAACTCAAACTATGTATATTATTTTAAACATAATATAAACGAAAGATGTAAATATTTTTGCAGAAGTTATGATGCATGTCACAGGAACCAGTAATAAATTTTGAAATACGACAGCATTGCGTACACACACACACCCGGAAACCAGTACAAAACATGCCCTTTTCAAAATCGTGTTTTAAAGAACAAGAACACATTTTTTCAGTTATGATTCCTGATTTGAAAAGAGGAAGAATTCTTCGCAATATAAACCAAGTTTCCTTTCGAAATTTTGTATCATCACCACCACCACCACCACCACCACCACCACCACCACCACATAGAATTCAGATTTTGTAGGTTAGCCTCTCTTCTTGGACCACACACAAAAATGTGTACATGTTGCTAAAATCACGAAGTTTGAGTCTACTTCTTTCCCTTAAAAGAACATGTCTGAGGGTTTGTTTGTAAATCTGGACAATATTAGTTTGGACAATATTACTTTTTCCTTCATTAAAAACACGTTCACACCGGGTTTTCCAAATAACCTTAATCATCATGCTAACAATTACCATTGAAACAAAGGACAAGTTAGTGCAAAGGATTCTTGAGCAATCATTGAGGCAAAATAAACGACAGCCTACTTGTTTCTTAATTAAATATTCAACATACATCCAAGGTTAAACCATGTTCTTACAATAGATAAACAAATGCTCTATGGTTTCATTGTCTGTTTTACAGAATGGACACTCTAGCTTATCAGTGACATTCATCTTGTTGAGTTTATCCCTGGTAGGTAGGATTCTATGACAAAGTCTAAAAAGGATACCTTTATCTTTAGCGTCCATAATATTGTTCTTGTTAATTTTACTCCAAGCATTGGTCCAATCAAAAATATTTGTGAGACCTAAAATCGGAGCCCACTTTTCCTGGGCTTTTGGACACATAAAAATCCTGCTCTTGAGTGCTTTGTAAGTGATTTTCGTATTAACTTTATAGAATGGCACAAAATCCTCGTCCCCGGGATCAATTTTTATTTTTAACCACCTGCTTGGGTGATTACTGGGCCCACACCGTTTATCCTCAAAGAGGGTAGGATTAATATTTTGATTAAGACGTTTGACTATTCGCCCTGCATTGGTACGCACGGCTGTTCCACGCTCATTACTACAGCGCGTAAAAAGATTTTGCAACAAACAAACGTTTCCTCCAGTAATGAAACAATAGCCCGTATCCAACATGGCGGATATTCAACGTTAACGTTGAAAAGAAAAACGTTTCTAACCTTGAATTTTCGATAATTTATCATTATATTATTGAGTGAAACAATCATAATTAATCATAAACACTTTTATTTGTTCACTTGGGGTTGTTCAGTAAAATATGTGTTGGGGATAATATGAAATATTATTATTTTTACATCATTTAACGGACGTGAATTCCCGACGATATGTGAGAAATTAGCGATTCTAGACTATCTCCAAATAAAAACTCTGGGTTTTCCCAATAAAATGAAGCTAATTTCTTGAAAACATGGGTCTTGTTTTATCAAAAACCCGGATGAAAAAAAAAAGACAGCGGGCATATTTACAAGAGATCGGTTTTAAAATCCGTGTTTTGTCACGCCGACACAAAAACTCCGGTAAAACCCCTATTAAAATGTACACACACATTCACGGACGTGCGAACCGTATACAGCGTACACGTACATACATGTAAACATACACTTGGCGCGAGATACAAAATGTTTACAATGTTTTGCTATTTGTCGTACATGGCAGTGTACGTACATGCTGTATACGTTCGTCACATCGTTTGAACAAACAGGCTCTTCAACAACAGTGATTTACTGATTCATGGTAAATACTTTATTATTAATACAATGGCAAGTTTACACACATATTTACAGTTATGAATCAACTACAGTTTCATCAATCAGCACTTGATAAGTTGTGCCGTGTGTGCACAAAGTTAAATACAAATAATTCATATGTAGCAGTGTACTGTGCACAGTATAGAAAAGAATTAGACAAACTGTATAGAATAAACATCTGGCTAGTTTTACTACAAGTATATATATATAGTAAAACTAGTGATTACTCCTATATATATAGGCCTACACGCGCACGTACAGGTTACTCGCTCAATAATGCGTGGTAATTACCTATTGTTTGCGGGCCTTGTGTGTAAGCTTGTTTGTTGGCGGTTTGTGGTTTGTTGACGCGGTACTGTTCCTCGTCACGTGTCATCGCTTTTGAAGTTGCAGAGGTAGAACTTGTTTTCATGGCGGCATTTTGATATGAGTTCGGGTCGTTTGTTCAGGAGTATCCTCTTGTCGGCGTTTATGATGGAGAGCTTCTCTGTGAGGCAAAGGTTGCACCGTTTCGATTCACTGTTGTATGCTTGAGATCTACAGGCTACCGACCAGTTGATGGTGAATGGTTTCTTGTTCCTTTTCAATTGCCAAATGTGCTTGGAGAGTTCCGTGCTGTTCTGGTACTTCTCATGCCTGAAAGACTGTGTGTGGTTGCCGTATCTTAGCTTGAATGGAGGCGCGGTGAGACCTATGTACAGATGAGAGTTGTTTGGTTGCTTAACTTCGGCATTGTAGATGATGTTGCTGGCCTGGCACTTTCCTTGTAGAGGGCATATGTCTTTCTTGCGGCAGTTGCAGTCCTTACGGTCGGTCCCTTTGTCGTTCGATGAGACTTGTTTGTTGTGTGCCTTGATGATACTGGCGATGTTGGGCATGCAGCTGTAACTGATCTTGACCGTGTTCCTGTTGAATATCTTGTTCAGTTTGGAGTTCCTCGGGAAGTGCTTGCCGATGAGTTTCAGGAATATACCGCCAATGCTTGTTGTCACGTTTTTGCTGAATGGAGGGTTGAACCAGATGACGTTGCGCTGCCTGTTCCGTTTTTCCTTAGTAGGTGATGTATATATGTATATATGTATATATATATGTATATATATATGTATATATGTATATATGTATATATATATATATATGCTTGGGGTGGCACCTGTCAGAAAGGATGTATTGATGAGTGTCAGTGGGTTTACAATAGACATCAGTCGAGATGCCCTGGGGGATTTGTTGATGGTGACGTCTAGGAAGTTCACGCTATTGGGAGAGTAGTACTAGCCACCATACTAGAGGACGGTGGGGGCAGAAGATAGCAATCTGTCTTCAAGGTCAGACATAAACAGATTAGCGTATGATGGTGCCATCTTAGTGCCCATCGCTGTACCTTGAACCTGGAGAAAGTTTCTGTCTAGGAACGTGAAATTGTTTTTGGTTAGTATATATTGGATAAGATCTGTGAGGTGTCTCACTGAAGGTTTGGTTTGGTTGTTGGATCTGAGAGCGTTGGCACATGCACTTATGCCTTCGCCATGGGGGATGTTTGTATATAAGGAGGAAACATCCAGAGTGACAAGGAAGGCAGAATTGGGTATTTGATGTTTAATACCCTCTAGTTTACGGAGGAAGTCTGTAGTGTCCTGTATGAATGAAGGGATATGAGAGACCAGAGGGTTGAGGTAGCTGTCAACGAACTCAGAGATAGGGAGTTAATAGGGAGATACGTGTAATAGGGAGATATGTTCTGTTGGGCTACCATTACCCGACACAATGGGACGGCCCGGGTTGCCTGCCTTGTGTATTTTAGGCAGTAGATAGAAACGGGCCGTACGAGGATCCTGTGGAATGAGATAGTTAAAGGTTTGCAATTATGAATTTTGACGAGGGTGTCATATATTTCTTTTGCAAAGGAGTGGGTAGGGTCAGTATCACATTCAGTATAGTGATCAGTGTTATTAAGTTGTCTAAGGGCCTCGGCTGTGTAATCATCTCTGTTCATGACCACAACATACAGCAGACCCTTTGTCAGCCCGTTTGATGACAAGGTTCGTAGCTTGTCGGAGTTCACCGATGGCGTCCCGTTCAGCACGGGAGAGGTTGCTGGCACATCTAGTAGGAGGTTCCCTGTGAACCTCAGAGTTGATTGTGTTGTCAAGGGCTGCATCCCTATTCTTAGGGGGTACCCATACACTTTTTTCTTTGAAGCGGTTGCGGCTGGGGGCCCCAGAGGGACTGTCATCTGGGGTCTCGTCGTCTGTGGAGGGCTCGACGTGAAAGAATTCACGGAGTCGTAGTCTGCGGTTGAAGTGGGCTATGTCCTGTTGGAGTGAGAGTTGATTATGGTCCTTGGGTGTGGGGCAAAACTTAAGACCCCTTGAGAGCAATTTAACCTGGGGATCACTGAGTGCAGTATCAGACAGATTAATTACAGTATGTGTTGGTGGATTAGGGGTATTGTCACCAGAGGGTTTAGTGGTAATCTTATGGAAACGCCTGTAGAGGTATTTATTATGGTTAGCCTGGGCATTACAATATATATGGGAGTTAAATAAAGTTTGTATTGTATGACAGGCCATACATAAGGCTTCATACTTATTGTATGGACATCAACCATGTGTGGATGTCATGATTTACTTGATTTATGTTATTGTAAAATGCTGTAAATAGTCAACACTCCATTTAAATTGTTTGCATTAGGTTTATCAGTAGCTTGGGCTAGTTGTATAGGCCAACATAGTTTGTTTTTTGTTCTTTCAGTTAAGTCACATAATAGACAGTGTGAACACAAATCCTTACCCAGGTCAGAGATCTTGGAAAGCAGATTACAATAGAGGGCCATAGTTTTTCTTTACAAGAGTGTGAGGAATTTGTGATAGCAAGGCAGAGGTTTATGCAAATAAATTCTTATGGTTTAAAAGGTTTGATAGTGAGGCAGGGTTTTATGCAAATAGCAAGACAGGGGTATGTAGGTTTTGGGCTTAGTTCAGAGAGATCACCATGAGACAGCAACGAATCAACTTGTGGTTTTTCCCCACTCTGTCAGCTGCTGGTGCAGTCATTTTAGCAAGTCTGCTATCAAGGAGGGCTCAAATTAGGGCCAGGTAAATTAAAGAAAACTTAGTGTTTTTGCCTGTGTGGCAACAAAATATTTATTTGCTGTGTGCAACACCAACTATTAATGGTGAATTTTAAACCGGGCAGAGTGGAGAACAAGAAATTAGATAAGCAAGATCTTATGAAGAAAAGCTGTAAGTAGAAATTATTTGTTGAATTTTCAAATTGCAAGAATTCACATTGGATTATAAAGTATGTATTTCATAAGAGATTTCAAGATGAGTTTAACAGAACAAAATGTGCTTTACCCTTGAACCAAGCTGTGTATTAATGATATTAACAATATTGATTGATTGTGAATTTGGTTGGCAAAAGATATTTATCTTGCAAAGTTATAAAAATTATGCAGCCTCCCCCATTCATGTAAATAGGCCTATATCAGATTTTTGGATTATTTTTATTTTGTGATGTGATGTAGATGGCCAATTAGTGGAGGTATGAGAAACTGTTCACTACATTGATAGATTGAGGATAACGGGCTTGGGCGACGAAGACATCTACACCATTTTGCCAGTCAACTCGACGGACTCCTAAACAACTATTTGAACGGCAGAAGACACCAAATTTTGAACTGTACACGTGGCTCTACTAATTTTCTATAACCCGATGAGTAGTGGTGGTGGTAGTGGTATTATTTTCATTTAATATGCTAGAAATTATATATTTGGGGAAATATTTGGAATATTTTATACTCTAAGATTTCACATTTTGAAGATATGATATTTTGAATATTGAATAATAATAATAATAATAATAATAATAATAAAGATTTGTAGCGCGCACAGTGGCAAAATAATTGATTTTTTAAATATAGTTGTCAATGTTCCAGCTGGACTGATTGTAGTATTTGTACCAATTGACGTATTCAGTTGATAATAATAATCTAAGAAGTTTGTGTAGTTTCGTTTCCGTATTTTCTTTTATGATTGTTCGTCTCTCCATCTTGACTATATCACCTTTAGCAAAAATAGCCTGACAATTTGGGGGCTTGTCCGAGAAACAGAAACAAAAAACATAAACAAAAACAAAGGAACTTTAAAAGGAAGGACGGAACGCATGTAAATACAAAATTGTCGAAAGTCACAAAGCTTGTGTAGACATATTTTATAATATATATATATTGTGACATAATGTAATGGTCTCTTGCTCTCCACGAACCCTAGTTTAATTACTTTTGCGTTTGCAGATTGTGCATGCCATCATGAATGTGAAGGAGCTGACCGAGCTGGGAAGGAAATCCTTCGAGTTTATGTGGTGATGACTTACTAGCCTTTGTCAGGGAAGAGAGAGATAGGCAGGATAGGCGGGAGAATGAGTTGCGGGCGCATCAGAATGAGGCTAGGGCAGAGAAGGAACGGTTGGATAGGGATGAGAGGGCTTACCAGTTAGAGTTGCGTAGGCAGGAAATGGCAATTCTAGAGTTGAAGCTCAAGACATATGAAACAAAAGTAAGTGAAGGTAGTGCAGATTCAGATAGTAAGTTAGGGAATAGTAAGCTTAAGGCTCGTGCCCCTAAGTTACCACCTTTTGATGACTCTAAAGATGATGTCGATGCATATACTTACAGCGGTATGAAAGGTACGCTGTTAGTCAGGACTGGCCCAAGACAGACTGGGCCATAAACTTAAGTGCTTTGTTAAAGGGTAAGGCACTAGAGGTGTATGCTAGGCTAGATGTAGAAGGTGCTAAAGAGTATCAGGTACTTAAAACTGCTCTCCTTAAGAGATACAGGATGACAGAAGATGGCTTTAGACTCAAGTTTCGTACAGCTAGACCTGAACAAGGCGAGACACCAACTCAGTTTGCTATTAGACTAGATAATTTAATGTCGCGGTGGGTCGACTTGGCCGCCATCAAAAAGTCATACGAAGGGTTGTCAGACTTACTACTTCGGGAACAATACATAAATGGGTGTAATAGGGAGTTAAGTCTCTTCCTCAAAGAAAGAAAACCCCCGAGTATTAGGGAAATGTCAAAATTAGCAGAGCAGTATACAGAAGCACATGCAGGTCTCTTTGCGGCACCTGCAGATCATCGGAACCCTTACCGACGACCACATCAACAAATACCACAGCCCTCAAACAACCGAAGTCAAGCAGATAACGGCAAAGGAACTCCTAAAGAAGCACAACCTAACTACCCAAAAAATAAGCCTTCATACTTCTCGAGTAGGATGTGCTACTCATGTGGTAAAACTGGGCATATTGCTAGGGACTGTAGAAGTACTAGGTCTATGAGTCGTGGTTATAATAATAGGAACAGCTACAATTTTACTAAGGTAGCAGGTATGGTAAATGATGTTGGCTTTATGCAAGAGCAGGTACCAGTACGTAATGCTAGCCAGGATAATTTTCAGAAATCCGAATTAGGTCAGAATCGGGATGAGTCGTGTAGTAAGTGTGGTAGAGGTAATAGTCGGGTATCCATAGAAGCAGAAACAGTAGCTTGTGTGTTAACGCCCACTGAAAGATTATTTGATTGCTGTATTAAGGACAATCAGGTTACTTTGAATTGTGGCCATGTGTTGCCTCTTATGAGTGCAGCATGTAAGGAGTTGTCTGAACGTATGCCTGTAGTGAGGGGACAGATAGGAGATAGGATAGTTACTGTATTAAGAGACAGTGGTTGTAGTAGCGTAGTAGTTCGTCAAGATTTAGTCAAACCAAGCAGCTTGACAGGGCAGAATAAGATGTGTGTTTTGATCGATGGTTCAGTTAGAAAAGCCCCAGTTGCGAATGTATACCTTAATACTCCTTTCTTTGTTGGTCAAACTGAAGTTCTTTGCATGCAGGATACCTTATACGATGTCATTGTAGGCAACATAGCTGCAGCCAGGCCACCAGAAGATCCTGACCGACATTGGTGTTATAACAGCCATAAACAATCACAAGGTCAGCAAGCAGTTGTGCAGACTCAAGCAGTACAGACGCGAGCGCAAAAACAAACTACAGAGAAGCCACTCAAGAAACTTAAGGTTCCAGAAGCAATACCTGATATACAGAAGGATGACTTCATTAGAGCCCAACAGAATGATCCAAGCTTAAACAGGACACGTGAGTTAATTTCGATGAAAGAAGAAAGAACCAACAGTGGAGGAGGAAGGTCAAGGTTTATTGAATCAAAGGGCCTAATGTATCGGAAGTTTGAATCTCCACAGGTTGAACATGGTAATGTCTTTCTTCAGTTGGTTGTGCCAAGAGAACATCGCTCGCATGTTATGAAGATAGCCCACGAATCCAGCCTGGGAGGTCACCGAGGAATCAAACGAACAACATACAAGATCACTACCAATTTTTATTGGCCAGGAATCCAGGCAGATGTGAGGAGATTTTGCAAATCATGTGACATCTGTCAGCGAACAATACACAAGGGTAGGGTGAGCAAAGCACCACTCGGGAGTATGCCATTGATTGAAGTACCATTTGATCGGGTTGCCATAGATATCATCGGACCAATCAAACCATCTACCGAAAGGGGACATCGCTATATACTCACATTAGTGGATTATGCAACCAGATACCCTGAGGCAGTGCCATTGTTGAGTATTGAAACTACACGGGTAGCAGACGCCATGGTTGATGTTTTTAGTAGAGTGGGCATACCGCGTGAGATACTTACAGATCAGGGGTCGCAATTTACATCAGGCCTAATGAGAGAAGTTAGCCGATTACTATCCATCAGACAACTCACAACCACCCCATATCACCCGGCATGCAACGGGCTTGTTGAAAGGTTCAATGGGACCCTCAAACAGATGCTCAAAAGAATGTGCTCAGAGAAACCGAGAGACTGGGACAGGTTCATCGGCCCATTGTTATTCGCTTACAGGGAAGTACCACAAGCAAGTCTAGGGCTCTCATCTTTTGAATTATTGTATGGCAGGGCTGTCCGAGGGCCTATGGTGATATTGCGAGAGTTGTGGTCTGGAGAAGTGAACACACCAGAAGTCAGGTCTACATACCAGTATATCTTGGACCTGAGAGAAAGACTGGAGAACACGTGCAAAATGACCCAGGATGCATTGAAAGATGCTACGAAGAGAACACAGAAATACTACAACCGAAAGACCAGCCCAAGAAACATCAAGGTGGGAGATAAAGTTTTGCTTCTTCTTCCGACGGATCAAAACAAACTGCTTATGCAATGGAAGGGGCCATTCACAGTTCTAGAGAAACGGGGATCGTTAGATTACAACATAGAGATGGGTGGAGGAAACAAAACCTTTCATGTCAACATGCTGAAGAAGTATATAGACAGGGAGGATCCGAGAGAATCTTCTTCAGACAGTAATGACACTATTCAAACATGCGGTGTCATTGAATGCGTGTCCGTTGCCGTCATCCAAGACGACGTGTCGGAGGATGCACCACTTAGAACCAGCATAGAGACAATCGAACTACCTGTTATGACAAGCACAGAAACAATAGACGATATAAAGATCTACAAAGAACTGTCTCAAATACAACATCAGCTGAAGAGAATCTTGTGTAACTACAAAGACATTTTAACAGACCTACCGGGAACGACAGATGTAGCAGAGCACGAAATCAGACTGACCTCTGACCAGCCTCTCCGGTTGAAACCGTATCCACTTCCTTACGCACTGCGGGATACTGTCAAGTCCGAAGTCAAGAGTATGCTTGACATGAACATTATAGAACCATCTGATTCTCCATACTCCAGCCCTGTGGTGTTAGTTGGTAAGAAAGATGGTAGTACGAGGTTCTGTATTGATTTTCGGCGATTGAACAAAATAACGGTGTTTGACGCAGAACCCATGCCTAACTCGGAGGAAATCTTCGTCAAGCTGGCAAAAGATAACTTTTTCACCAAAATAGACCTCACCAAAGGATATTGGCAGATACCAGTGAAGCAGGGAGACAGAGTTAAGACAGCACTCGTAACACCAGATGGACTTTACCAATTTCGTAAGATGCCATTTGGCCTAATCAATGCTCCGGCGACATTCAGTCGGTTAATGCGAACCATACTACGGGACATTGAACACGTTGATAACTACATCGATGATATTTTGATTCACACTCCAAGCTTCGAAGAGCACCTCCATGTCATTAACATAGCTCTCCGGAAGCTAAGAGATGCAAAACTAACAGCTAGACCAAGTAAATGCATGATGTGTTATCAGAAGATAGAATTCCTTGGGCACATGGTAGGAAAAGGAGAGTTAGCACCTCATGAAGAAAAACTTGAAAAGATACAGAAAGCCGCACAACCCCAAACCAAGAAACAACTCAGATCATTTCTAGGTTTGGCAGGCTACTACAGACAGTTTATCCCAAACTTTGCTGCTATCGCCTGCCCACTTACAGACAAAACAAAAAGCAAAGAGCCCAACAAGATTGAATGGGGTGAGAACCAGGAACGAGCTTTCCAGACACTCAAAGATAGACTCACCAGATCACCGATTCTCCATCTTGCAGATATTGAAAAACCATTCGTCCTACGAACAGATGCGCCCAGTACGGGATTGGGGGCTGTTCTCCTTCAACAGGATAGTGATCAGCTGTTTCCGGTAGCATATGCGAGCCAGAAGCTGCTACCACGAGAGGTTAACTATTCTGTGATGGAACGAGAATGTTTGGCTGTTGTCTGGGGCATTAAGAAGTTTCAAAAGTTTCTCAATGGTAGAGAGTTCACTTTGCAAACTGATCATGAACCACTTGTATACATGCAGAAGGCAAGAGTTGTGAATAGTCGAGTGATGAGGTGGGCCTTGGCGTTGCAACCTTACAAAATCAGAGTGGAAGCGATCAAGGGTGTAGATAACGTCGGCGCAGACTACTTCAGCAGAAGTTGCTCCAATTAGGATGATATAAAAAGTTTTCATTGTTTCCAGCAAAATGTGATACATTTCGCTTGAAGAAAGGGGTAAAATGTCATGATTTACTTGATTTATGTTATTGTAAAATGCTGTAAATAGTCAACACTCCATTTAAATTGTTTGCATTAGGTTTATCAGTAGCTTGGGCTAGTTGTATAGGCCAACATAGTTTGTTTTTTGTTCTTTCAGTTAAGTCACATAATAGACAGTGTGAACACAAATCCTTACCCAGGTCAGAGATCTTGCAAAGCAGATTACAATAGAAGGCCATAGTTTTTCTTTACAAGAGTGTGAGGAATTTGTGATAGCAAGGCAGAGGTTTATGCAAATAAATTCTTATGGTTTAAAAGGTTTGATAGTGAGGCAGGGTTTTATGCAAATAGCAAGACAGGGGTATGTAGGTTTTGGGCTTAGTTCAGAGAGATCACCATGAGACAGCAACGAAGCAACTTGTGGTTTTTCCCCACTCTGTCAGCTGCTGGTGCAGTCATTTTAGCAAGTCTGCTATCAAGGAGGGCTCAAATTAGGGCCAGATAAATTAAAGAAAACTTAGTGATTTTGCCTGTGTGGCAACAAAATATTTATTTGCTGTGCACCACCAACTATTAATGGTGAATTTTAAACCGGGCAGAGTGGAGAACAAGAAATTAGATAAGCAAGATCTTATGAAGAAAAGCTGTAAGTAGAAATTATTTGTTGAATTTTCAAATTGCAAGAATTCACATTGGATTATAAAGTATGTATTTCATAAGAGATTTCAAGATGAGTTTAACAGAACAAAATGTGCTTTACCCTTGAACCAAGCTGTGTATTAATGATATTAACAATATTGATTGATTGTGAATTTAGTTGGCAAAAGATATTTATCTTGCAAAGTTATAAAAATTATGCAGCCTCCCCCATTCATGTAAATAGGCCTATATCAGATTTTTTGATTATTTTTATTTTGTGATGTGATGTAGATGGCCAATTAGTGGAGGTATGAGAAACTGTTCACTACATTGATAGATTGAGAATAACGGGCTTGGGCGACGAAGACATCTACACCATTTTGCCTGTCAACTCGACGGACTCCTAAACAACTATTTGAACGGCAGAAGACACCAAATTTTGAACTGTACACGTGGCTCTACTAATTTTCTATAACCCGATGAGTAGTGGTGGTGGTAGTGGTATTATTTTCATTTAATATGCTAGAAATTATATATTTGGGGAAATATTTGGAATATTTTATACTCTAAGATTTCACATTTTGAAGATATGATATTTTGAATATTGAATAATAATAATAATAATAATAATAATAAAGATTTGTAGCGCGCACAGTGGCAAAATAATTGATTTTTTAAATATAGTTGTCAATGTTCCAGCTGGACTGATTGTAGTATTTGTACCAATTGACGTATTCAGTTGATAATAATAATCTAAGAAGTTTGTGTAGTTTCGTTTCCGTATTTTCTTTTATGATTGTTCGTCTCTCCATCTTGACTATATCACCTTTAGCAAAAATAGCCTGACAATTTGGGGGCTTGTCCGAGAAACAGAAACAAAAAACAGAAACAAAAACAAAGGAACTTTAAAAGGAAGGACGGAACGCATGTAAATACAAAATTGTCGAAAGTCACAAAGCTTGTGTAGACATATTTTATAATATATATATATTGTGACATAATGTAATGGTCTCTTGCTCTCCACGAACCCTAGTTTAATTACTTTTGCGTTTGCAGATTGTGCATGCCATCATGAATGTGAAGGAGCTGACCGAGCTGGGAAGGAAATCCTTCGAGTTTATGTGGTGATGACTTACTAGCCTTTGTCAGGGAAGAGAGAGATAGGCAGGATAGGCGGGAGAATGAGTTGCGGGCGCATCAGAATGAGGCTAGGGCAGAGAAGGAACGGTTGGATAGGGATGAGAGGGCTTACCAGTTAGAGTTGCGTAGGCAGGAAATGGCAATTCTAGAGTTGAAGCTCAAGACATATGAAACAAAAGTAAGTGAAGGTAGTGCAGATTCAGATAGTAAGTTAGGGAATAGTAAGCTTAAGGCTCGTGCCCCTAAGTTACCACCTTTTGATGACTCTAAAGATGATGTCGATGCATATACTTACAGCGGTATGAAAGGTACGCTGTTAGTCAGGACTGGCCCAAGACAGACTGGGCCATAAACTTAAGTGCTTTGTTAAAGGGTAAGGCACTAGAGGTGTATGCTAGGCTAGATGTAGAAGGTGCTAAAGAGTATCAGGTACTTAAAACTGCTCTCCTTAAGAGATACAGGATGACAGAAGATGGCTTTAGACTCAAGTTTCGTACAGCTAGACCTGAACAAGGCGAGACACCAACTCAGTTTGCTATTAGACTAGATAATTTAATGTCGCGGTGGGTCGACTTGGCCGCCATCAAAAAGTCATACGAAGGGTTGTCAGACTTACTACTTCGGGAACAATACATAAATGGGTGTAATAGGGAGTTAAGTCTCTTCCTCAAAGAAAGAAAACCCCCGAGTATTAGGGAAATGTCAAAATTAGCAGAGCAGTATACAGAAGCACATGCAGGTCTCTTTGCGGCACCTGCAGATCATCGGAACCCTTACCGACGACCTCATCAACAAATACCACAGCCCTCAAACAACCGAAGTCAAGCAGATAACGGCAAAGGAACTCCTAAAGAAGCACAACCTAACTACCCAAAAAATAAGCCTTCATACTTCTCGAGTAGGATGTGCTACTCATGTGGTAAAACTGGGCATATTGCTAGGGACTGTAGAAGTACTAGGTCTATGAGTCGTGGTTATAATAATAGGAACAGCTACAATTTTACTAAGGTAGCAGGTATGGTAAATGATGTTGGCTTTATGCAAGAGCAGGTACCAGTACGTAATGCTAGCCAGGATAATTTTCAGAAATCCGAATTAGGTCAGAATTGGGATGAGTCGTAGTAAGTGTGGTAGAGGTAATAGTCGGGTATCCATAGAAGCAGAAACAGTAGCTTGTGTGTTAACGCCCACTGAAAGATTATTTGATTGCTGTATTAAGGACAATCAGGTTACTTTGAATTGTGGCCATGTGTTGCCTCTTATGAGTGCAGCATGTAAGGAGTTGTCTGAACGTATGCCTGTAGTGAGGGGACAGATAGGAGATAGGATACTTACTGTATTAAGAGACAGTGGTTGTAGTAGCGTAGTAGTTCGTCAAGATTTAGTCAAACCAAGCAGCTTGACAGGGCAGAATAAGATGTGTGTTTTGATCGATGGTTCAGTTAGAAAAGCCCCAGTTGCGAATGTATACCTTAATACTCCTTTCTTTGTTGGTCAAACTGAAGTTCTTTGCATGCAGGATACCTTATACGATGTCATTGTAGGCAACATAGCTGCAGCCAGGCCACCAGAAGATCCTGACCGACATTGGTGTTATAACAGCCATAAACAATCACAAGGTCAGCAAGCAGTTGTGCAGACTCAAGCAGTACAGACGCGAGCGCAAAAACAAACTACAGAGAAGCCACTCAAGAAACTTAAGGTTCCAGAAGCAATACCTGATATACAGAAGGATGACTTCATTAGAGCCCAACAGAATGATCCAAGCTTAAACAGGACACGTGAGTTAATTTCGATGAAAGAAGAAAGAACCAACAGTGGAGGAGGAAGGTCAAGGTTTATTGAATCAAAGGGCCTAATGTATCGGAAGTTTGAATCTCCACAGGTTGAACATGGTAATGTCTTTCTTCAGTTGGTTGTGCCAAGAGAACATCGCTCGCATGTTATGAAGATAGCCCACGAATCCAGCCTGGGAGGTCACCAAGGAATCAAACGAACAACATACAAGATCACTACCAATTTTTATTGGCCAGGAATCCAGGCAGATGTGAGGAGATTTTGCAAATCATGTGACATCTGTCAGCGAACAATATACAAGGGTAGGGTGAGCAAAGCACCACTCGGGAGTATGCCATTGATTGAAGTACCATTTGATCGGGTTGCCATAGATATCATCGGACCAATCAAACCATCTACCGAAAGGGGACATCGCTATATACTCACATTAGTGGATTATGCAACCAGATACCCTGAGGCAGTGCCATTGTTGAGTATTGAAACTACACGGGTAGCAGAGGCGATGGTTGATGTTTTTAGTAGAGTGGGCATACCGCGTGAGATACTTACAGATCAGGGGTCGCAATTTACATAGGGCCTAATGAGAGAAGTTAGCCGATTACTATCCATCAGACAACTCACAACCACCCCATATCACCCGGCATGCAACGGGCTTGTTGAAAGGTTCAATGGGACCCTCAAACAGATGCTCAAAAGAATGTGCTCAGAGAAACCGAGAGACTGGGACAGGTTCATCGGCCCATTGTTATTCGCTTACAGGGAAGTACCACAAGCAAGTCTAGGGCTCTCATCTTTTGAATTATTGTATGGCAGGGCTGTCCGAGGGCCTATGGTGATATTGCGAGAGTTGTGGTCTGGAGAAGTGAACACACCAGAAGTCAGGTCTACATACCAGTATATCTTGGACCTGAGAGAAAGACTGGAGAACACGTGCAAAATGACCCAGGATGCATTGAAAGATGCTACGAAGAGAACACAGAAATACTACAACCGAAAGACCAGCCCAAGAAACATCAAGGTGGGAGATAAAGTTTTGCTTCTTCTTCCGACGGATCAAAACAAACTGCTTATGCAATGGAAGGGGCCATTCACAGTTCTAGAGAAACGGGGATCGTTAGATTACAACATAGAGATGGGTGGAGGAAACAAAACCTTTCATGTCAACATGCTGAAGAAGTATATAGACAGGAGGATCCGAGAGAATCTTCTTCAGACAGTAATGACACTATTCAAACATGCGGTGTCATTGAATGCGTGTCCGTTGCCGTCATCCAAGACGACGTGTCGGAGGATGCACCATAGAACCAGCATAGAGACAATCGAACTACCTGTTATGACAAGCACAGAAACAATAGACGATATAAAGATCTACAAAGAACTGTCTCAAATACAACATCAGCTGAAGAGAATCTTGTGTAACTACAAAGACATTTTAACAGACCTACCGGGAACGACAGATGTAGCAGAGCACGAAATCAGACTGACCTCTGACCAGCCTCTCCGGTTGAAACCGTATCCACTTCCTTACGCACTGCGGGATACTGTCAAGTCCGAAGTCAAGAGTATGCTTGACATGAACATTATAGAACCATCTGATTCTCCATACTCCAGCCCTGTGGTGTTAGTTGGTAAGAAAGATGGTAGTACGAGGTTCTGTATTGATTTTCGGCGATTGAACAAAATAACGGTGTTTGACGCAGAACCCATGCCTAACTCGGAGAAATCTTCGTCAAGCTGGCAAAAGATAACTTTTTCACCAAAATAGACCTCACCAAAGGATATTGGCAGATACCAGTGAAGCAGGGAGACAGAGTTAAGACAGCACTCGTAACACCAGATGGACTTTACCAATTTCGTAAGATGCCATTTGGCCTAATCAATGCTCCGGCGACATTCAGTCGGTTAATGCGAACCATACTACGGGACATTGAACACGTTGATAACTACATCGATGATATTTTGATTCACACTCCAAGCTTCGAAGAGCACCTCCATGTCATTAACATAGCTCTCCGGAAGCTAAGAGATGCAAAACTAACAGCTAGACCAAGTAAATGCATGATGTGTTATCAGAAGATAGAATTCCTTGGGCACATGGTAGGAAAAGGAGAGTTAGCACCTCATGAAGAAAAACTTGAAAAGATACAGAAAGCCGCACAACCCCAAACCAAGAAACAACTCAGATCATTTCTAGGTTTGGCAGGCTACTACAGACAGTTTATCCCAAACTTTGCTGCTATCGCCTGCCCACTTACAGACAAAACAAAAAGCAAAGAGCCCAACAAGATTGAATGGGGTGAGAACCAGGAACGAGCTTTCCAGACACTCAAAGATAGACTCACCAGATCACCGATTCTCCATCTTGCAGATATTGAAAAACCATTCGTCCTACGAACAGATGCGTCCAATACGGGATTGGGGGCTGTTCTCCTTCAACAGGATAGTGATCAGCTGTTTCCGGTAGCATATGCGAGCCAGAAGCTGCTACCACGAGAGGTTAACTATTCTGTGATGGAACGAGAATGTTTGGCTGTTGTCTGGGGCATTAAGAAGTTTCAAAAGTTTCTCAATGGTAGAGTTCACTTTGCAAACTGATCATGAACCACTTGTATACATGCAGAAGGCAAGAGTTGTGAATAGTCGAGTGATGAGGTGGGCCTTGGCGTTGCAACCTTACAAAATCAGAGTGGAAGCGATCAAGGGTGTAGATAACGTCGGCGCAGACTACTTCAGCAGAAGTTGCTCCAATTAGGATGATATAACAAGTTTTCATTGTTTCCAGCAAAATGTGATACATTTCGCTTGAAGAAAGGGGTAAAATGTCATGATTTACTTGATTTATGTTATTGTAAAATGCTGTAAATAGTCAACACTCCATTTAAATTGTTTGCATTAGGTTTATCAGTAGCTTGGGCTAGTTGTATAGGCCAACATAGTTTGTTTTTTGTTCTTTCAGTTAAGTCACATAATAGACAGTGTGAACACAAATCCTTACCCACGTCAGAGATCTTGCAAAGCAGATTACAATAGAGGACCATAGTTTTTCTTTACAAGAGTGTGAGGAATTTGTGATAGCAAGGCAGAGGTTTATGCAAATAAATTCTTATGGTTTAAAAGGTTTGATAGTGAGGCAGGGTTTTATGCAAATAGCAAGACAGGGGTATGTAGGTTTTGGGCTTAGTTCAGAGAGATCACCATGAGACAGCAACGAAGCAACTTGTGTTTTTTTCCCACTCTGTCAGCTGCTGGTGCAGTCATTTTAGCAAGTCTGCTATCAAGGAGGGCTCAAATTAGGGCCAGGTAAATTAAAGAAAACTTAGTGATTTTGCCTGTGTGGCAACAAAATATTTATTTGCTGTGTGCACCACCAACTATTAATGGTGAATTTTAAACCGGGCAGAGTGGAGAACAAGAAATTAGATAAGCAAGATCTTATGAAGAAAAGCTGTAAGTAGAAATTATTTGTTGAATTTTCAAATTGCAAGAATTCACATTGGATTATAAAGTATGTATTTCATAAGAGATTTCAAGATGAGTTTAACAGAACAAAATGTGCTTTACCCTTGAACCAAGCTGTGTATTAATGATATTAACAATATTGATTGATTGTGAATTTAGTTGGCAAAAGATATTTATCTTGCAAAGTTATAAAAATTATGCAGCCTCCCCCATTCATGTAAATAGGCCTATATCAGATTTTTGGATTATTTTTATTTTGTGATGTGATGTAGATGGCCAATTAGTGGAGGTATGAGAAACTGTTCACTACATTGATAGATTGAGAATAACGGGCTTGGGCGACGAAGACATCTACACCATTTTGCCTGTCAACTCGACGGACTCCTAAACAACTATTTGAACGGCAGAAGACACCAAATTTTGAACTGTACACGTGGCTCTACTAATTTTCTATAACCCGATGAGTAGTGGTGGTGGTAGTGGTATTATTTTCATTTAATATGCTAGAAATTATATATTTGGGGAAATATTTTGAATATTTTATACTCTAAGATTTCACATTTTGAAGATATGATATTTTGAATATTGAATAATAATAATAATAATAAAGATTTGTAGCGCGCACAGTGGCAAAAGAATTGATTTTTTAAATATAGTTGTCAATGTTCCAGCTGGACTGATTGTAGTATTTGTACCAATTGACGTATTCAGTTGATAATAATAATCTAAGAAGTTTGTGTAGTTTCGTTTCCGTATTTTCTTTTATGATTGTTCGTCTCTCCATCTTGACTATATCACCTTTAGCAAAAATAGCCTGACAGTGGATGTTTGGCAGAATTGGGCTTCATATACGTCTGTCTGTATTATATCTCAGAATTGGGCTTGACGAAATCCAAGATGGCGGCGGTATAGCAACACGTGCAAAACGTTATTTTCCAGCGTCGGTAAAAATGAAAAATTCCAGTTCTCTTCCACAATATATATATAACTCCCATATATATTTGAACCTATATTTTCCTAATTTTCCTTATTGACTGGATTATTTTTGTTTATTTTATTTATTTAAGTAATTATTTATTCTTGTTGCTCTTGTTTATACTTTTTCTGGAAGTTCAATTCATTTATTAGCCTCTTTTATATGGTGACTGAGTCCGTTGAACTTGAGACATCTCTTGTTATCCCTCACCAACTTGCCTTATAGTTTTTAAGTTTTTAAATTTGTTTTCATTATTGAAATAATTTTTATTAATATTTATATCTATTCTTGAAAAAAAAAAATATATATATATATATATATATATATATATATATATATATATATAAATTTATATCCTATTTCAAGCTTGGATAGACAGGCTTTCGAGCCACAGTGCTTGAGTACACTTTTGTCTATGGGTTGCCTTTGTTTGTCCTTATTCCTTTCTCCCCTTCCACCCATCCCTACCCAATACCTACCCTATCCCTATTCCTCTCTCCCCTTCCATCCCCATCCAATCCATCGCCATCCCACCCTGCATCATAGTCATTCCAACTTGTTTCCATTACATTCATGTACTTGTACTTGTATTATTAATGTGTTACATTGCGTTTAATTTTTATTCAAGGAAAGTGTTTGTATGTATGTTGTTTGTACTTTGATATATGGCCGAATAAGTAGTGGTGGTGGTGGTAGTAGTAACAAAAAGAAGAGTGGCCGAAAATCTTTCCAAAGACTCCTCTTGGAGATCACAAACGGAGTTGTAGTTACAGTCAATAATTGTGTTTTTTTTTGTCAACTCCTAATGAAATAAATTTAAACCACGGCGAGCGGAAATTTATCGGAACAGGTGAAAACACACACTGCAATTCTCGGTGAACGTTAGTCCGAGTGTGTGTTAAAAAGATGAAATCTCGCCCTCTAGCGAGATATGCGAAAACTGTGCATATTCAACGGCTGTTGCATGTCGCGATAATTCAGCCAGGATAAGTAAATAAAGTCCCTACAGGCCTATAATCCTTTAGCTGAGCACAAAAGACCCTTTACTAATGAATAGATCTCAAATAGCTCTTATTGTTAACACAGACTTGACTGACGCCTCAGCTGTCTTTTGTTCACAACTGCAGCCACTATAATGAGCTCTGCTTGGCTGGGCTACAATCCCGGTCAAATCTCGCTGCCCCCCTTCCCCTCCCCGGCCCCCTGACAATGTTGGCTCTCATTCCAAGGTCTGTGCTGTGGCTGGAGATAACAACATTGGTGGGGGGAGCGGGGAGCGGGGAACAGGGGAGGGTATGTTTATTGTCACGTGTCCCAACTATTTTGGCCGGGATTGTCTGAATTCCCTTGTAGTATTTGTGAGCGACATGCCCATTTTATCAATGCGCTTCTTGCCTGTCTTTGTGAATTTTATTTTATTTTATTATTACAGTAGTACTATTATTTTTTCCCTGGAGGGGTGTTTGGTTTTGTTTCCCAAACATGAAATGCCATCCAAAGGTTGAATTAAAGAACATTTATTTTGGGGAAAAATAATATTGTAGATTTACCCAAACGTGTGGTAAGTACTGTATGCTCAGTGTTTCCCGAGTTCTGCGGAGAAAAACACACAATTGTTTTACACGGGTGGGATTCGAACCAACGATCACCGCGTTCCAACGCACATGTCTCAACCACTACACCACCATGGTACCCGCTGAAGAGTACATTAAGGTTGAATTAAAGAACATTTAACTGTACAATAAAGAAGGAGACTCACTCCCTTGAAGAGGTTTATATGTTGTTTGTGTATCCTAATACGCTTTTCGCGTTGAACACGAACTCTCTTTTAAGTGATAACATGTTTCTGGGTGCAATTTTATTCATTCATAAGAATATTAGTTCAGAAAATATTGTTTAAGGACGATGCATGGCTGCGATGCGCTTGCGCGCAAAACACAGATGATCAGAACTTTATTGTAGGGTGCACCGTACACGGTTCACCATGACGGTTCACCATGCCATTTTTGTCCATAAGTTCCCAAAAGAGAGTTTGTGTTCAACGCGAAAAGCACATTAGGATACACAAACAACATACAAGCCTCTTCAATTTGATTTCATCCCCTCATTCCGTTATTTTGACGAAATATCCAACGGTGATCCATCGATACCAAAATAGAAAGGAAGGGAGTGACTCTCCTTCTTTATTGTCCAGTGGTGAACCGTGGTTACATTATCCATCGACATATGAACTGGGGTATTGTCGGCGGATACCACGGTGGTATAGTGGATAAGACACCTGCTGTGGAACGCGGGGATCATAGGTTCGAGTCCTACCCTAGTAGAATTATTGTGATTTTTGTCCGCAGCACTCGGAAAACTCAGAGTATACAGTGCTTATCACACATTAGGGTAAAATCAACAATAATATTGTATTATTTTTGTTTTAAATGTTGTTGTATTTTTCCCAATGTTCTTTAATTCAACCTTACTGTCCATTTCAGCGTGTACCGCGGTGGTGTAGTTGTTGAGACACGTGAGTTGGAACGCGGTGATCGTAGGTTCGAATCCCACCCGTGTAAAGCAATTGTGTGTTTTTCTCTGCAGCACTCGGAAACACTGAGTATACAGTACTTATCACACGTTGGGGTATATCTGCAATAATATTTTTCCGCAAAATAAATGTTCTTTAATTCAACCTTTGGATGCCATTTCATGTTTGGGAAACAAAACCAAACACCCCTCCAGGTAAAAAATAATAGTACTACTGTAATAATAAAATAAAATAAAAAACTGAAATAAAATACAGTTCACAAAGACAGACAAGAAGCGCATGGATAATATGGGCATGTCGCTCACAAATACTACAAGGGAATTCAGACAATCCCGGTCAAATCTCGCTGGCCCCCGCCCCCCCCCCCGGCCCCCTGACAATGTTGGCTCTCATTCCAAGGTCTGTGCTGTGGCTGGAGATAACAACATTGGTGGTGGGAGCGGGGAGCGGGGGACAGGGGAGGGTATGTTTATTGTCACGTGTCCCAACTATTTTGGCCGGGATTGTAGGCCCTCCAGAAGCCCAGATTATGTTGATTGGCAGGTACTCTATTGTTACGTCATTAGGACTCACAAAAGACCGATTAGGAGGCCAGGTAACCTGGGCCTGGCTGGGCTTCTCAAAGGCTTGGCTGTACCAAGACTTTGGCCTGCCTCCCTATACATACTGTAGCACTAGCAGGGTTTTTCGTGAAGGCAATGTAAACGGATTCACAGAGATGATGACAACCGAAATTCCACATTATATATAATCATAGCAGTGCACTGCTATGCTTAGTGTTTATTATACTAACCACCCCACTGTAGGTTTTTACCCAATATCTGGGTAAGAATTTTATGGGTAAACTTTGGTTTCGGTTAACCATTTAACAAGTTTCTAAACGGTTGGTGCCGTTTCGGTCGGTTAATTCCGTCCTAGCACTAGATTGGTTAACCTGCAATGGTTACATTCACCATAAGTCACGGCAGCCGCGTATATTTGTTGGGCTTCGGCGGCCTTCCTGACGAGCGGCTGTCACGAACGCCGGACGGCCAGATCCATTTTGGCTAAATCTACCTGCCCGCAACCTGGGATTGCTCACTCTCGCGCTATCACAGCAACTCATTATGATAGATATGTGGTTCAGCAGTTGAGTGGGAGATAAAGTATTCATTATGATCTTTCGTCAGAAGAGTACTCTCTTAATGTAAAAGAGTGAAAAGCACTCTTTCAAAGAGCTATATGGTGGACAAGTCTTTTTGGAGTGGATAAAGAGTAAAATTGGTGGTGTATAAAGAGTGAATTGGTAGCCTTTTACTGTATTTTTCAATCGAATCAGAGTGGGTTTTCACTCCAAAAAAGACTTGTCCGCCGTATAGCTCTTTAAAAGAGTGGTTTTCACTCTTTTAAATTAAGAGTACATTGGCTGTAATAATGTAATGTATACTACTGAATCTCATTCATGAATTGTTTTCTCTAAATTTACAACCCCTGTGGCTCCCGCAGATACCACTCCACCAGTACTTAACGGATGTCCGACAGGGACCATCAATCGGACCACAGTCATTATGATCTTTCGCCAGAAGAGTATTGGCTATAATGTAATGTCTAAAGCTGAATCTCATTCATTACTTTTTTTCTCTAAATTTACAGTAGATACCACTCCACCAGTACTTCACGGATGCCCAACAGGAACCATCTTTCGGACCATACCTTCCGGATCAACATCAGTGTATGTGACATGGATTCCTCTAACTGCAACTGACAACTCCGGGGCCACTCCTACTGTGGTGGTTTCACCAAGAGGTCCAGGACTCTTTACTGCAGGAGATTATACCATCACGTACGCAGTAACAGATGGATCCAGCAACACAGCCAATTGTTCATTCATTGTGCTAATTGTACAAGAAGGTATGAGGGAAAATACTTGTATTTTTTCATTTTAGAAAATCACTCCAAGCAAAAAGTTTTTTCTTAATTTTGTGTACTGTCTATTAGCTGTTAAAAGTCGCTTACCAATCAAAAAGACAAACATTTAGACCTTAGCCTTAGAGAGGAGAGCCAAAGGCGTGGTACAGCCAAGCCTTTGAGTTTGAGAAGCCCGGCCATGTAGGCCCAGGCTTTGGCCAGGCCTACATGACTTTGAAAACATCAAATCGATCTGTCTGAAGTGGGTCGATTAAAAGGTCTCGAACGTCTTGAGCGATATCCGGTTGCAACGAAGAAACAACGTAGGCAAATTGTGTATTTTGTGATGTTATTCCCATTATAGTGAATAGAGCTTCTACTTGGGCGAACCAGAGGGTTGGATCATTCAGCCAAAAAGGTGGTAGTTTTTTAGGCTAACTGCAGCGAGTGGATGAGTTGTTACTGAAGGTTCATCAAACTCCAGTTTGATCACCATGATTATTACTTAAGTTAAGAGAGCTGAATGTGTCCCAGTCAAAATGTCACAAATTGATAAATAATGTTCCGAAGAAAAAAACAGTTCCTAAAGTTCGGGGTCACCAATGAAGTAATATGTTTATATGAGTCCCAAATGTACTACAGTTACTTACTAAGACTGTATATATATATATATATATATATATATATATATATATATATATATATATATATATATATATATATATATATATATATATATATATATATATATATATATATATATATATATATATATATATATATATATATATATATATATATATATATATATATATATATATATATATATATATATATATATATATATATATATATATATAATATATATATAATATATATATATATATAATATATATATATATATATATATATATATATATGTGACAGTGGTAAAGTAATTCCCCCACTATTTTTTTTGTTTATAATTCTCGTTATGTTTAAATAAGGATCTATTTTTTTCTTCTAACTATTCATGTTTATTATTCATCCGCAAATCTTATTAATATTCAAACTGCTTGACGCCACCAACGATACGTCCTGCTGACAACCCATTTTTCCGTTAGAGACGAATCACCATTTTATATTCTCTTCGTTTTATTCACAGAATAAACTACTGAACCTTGGAAAGCCGTCTTCCTCATTTATTTTGTTCTCAAATCCCGAGTATCACATATGGTGGAATATCCGGGTAATGAGGGAATAATCAACGGCCACCAAGACCTGATACCTACCTTACCTGTTATCGCATTTCATTTCATTTTTTCATTTCTGTAACATTTATTTCAATGCTGTCATTCATTACAATATGCACCATCATGTAGAAAATTACATAAGTAATACATTAAGAAATTAATTGATAGATATTATGTACACAGTGATTTAATAGTAAGCAACAAATTAATGACAACACTTAGGAATAAGGTTAAGCGAAACGCTTTTGTGCCCAAACCTATGGACAGACAAACAACAACCAAGGTACCGTAACATGGAAAGAGGACAAAAAATCAGACAAGACAAGACAAGTGTGAGACAAGGCCAGATAAATAGTTTACAAATTACATCTTAATTTATGAATACGAGTCTAGGAACTGAGCTCTTAAGTTTTTCACAAAGACAGATAGAGAGGGTAATGATTTAAGAGAATCATCTAAACTATTCCAGTATGAAATGCCTCGATGAACAACACTATTTTTAGACATTGACGTTCTGTTGAATTGGACGAACAAATTTCCCCTAGCGCTACTATACTTCGAGTATTATATGCATGAATGTTCGATGTTAAAGTAAAACAGGAATTCAAACAAGGAGGGAGTAAGTTATGGATACATTTATACATGAATTTTCCCAGATTAAGGTGGTACAAGTCACTACATTGTAATAGATTTAAATTAGCAAATAAGGGAGCAGAATGATCACGGTAACCGGCATTCGAAATTACACGAATTGCTCGTTTTTGTAAAATAAGTAATTTGTTACATTTAGATGTAAAACTGCCCCAAATCAAGATTGAGTAATTTAAATATGGTAAAACGAGGGAATTATACAATGTTAATAAAATCCTCTTTGGGAGGTAATATTTTAAACGATTAATTATGCCAATATTCTTTGATATTTTTGTTGCTAATTCATCAATATGATTTTTCCAAGTAAGGTTTTCATCAATGGTTACACCCAGGAATTTAGTTATTTTAACCTGACTTAGCCTTTCATTATTCAAAATCAAAGGAACAGATTGTGTGTACTTGAATTGGTTGGCACAAAAAATCATATAGTTTGATTTGAGGACATTAATACATAATTTGTTTGCTAAAAGCCATGTACTGAGCTTTCTTAGTTCCATATTGAGGTTATGAATAGCTTCATCCATATTATTGTGAGTATACAATAAACTTGTATCATCAGCAAATAAACAAAATGTTATGGTGTCTGAGGTATTACATATATCATTAATATAAAGAATGAATAGTAGAGGTCCCAGCATTGAACCCTGGGGTACCCCACAAGTAATGACACGTCTGGTAGAATTTACAGAGTGAAATGATACATACTGCTTTCTGTTACACAGATAACTTTTCAGTAGGTCCAGGGCTGTTCCTCGCATACCGTAATGTTCTAATTTACTGATTAGAATGTCATGATTTACAGTATCAAAAGCTTTTGATAAGTCCAAAAAGATGCCTATGGAGAAATTATTATGATCAATCGCATTACATAATTTACTAATAACATACGATATCGCCAATTCAGTTGAGCGATTATGTCTAAATCCAAATTGTGACTCAGAAATAATATTATGCTCATCAATAAAAGATATTAATCTTTTATAGATAAGTTTATCAAATAGTTTTGAAAATGTAGACAAGACTGATATGGGTCTGTAGTTAGTAAATTCATGCTTACAACCTTTTTTATATATCGGTGTTACCTGGGCTATTTTTAGACTATCGGGAAATACTCCAGCTGTCAAACACTTATTAAAGATGTCAGCCAAAGGCTTAGCTAGTGAATACCTTGCCTGTTTAATAACAAAAGAACTTAAACCATCAAATCCAGGTGCCTTCCCGGAAGGAATTTTGTTAATACAATCCACGACCTCTTCCTGAGTAATAGGTATAAAAAAAGAGTGAATTTGAACATTTGTTGTTTAGAAATGAATCAAAGGAGGTGTTACATAACGGAAGCTCACTGGAGAGGCTACTGCCGATGTTAACAAAGTAGCTATTAAATGCTTCAGCAATTTCCTTGTTATCGTTAATTTCGTTACCCCCTTGAAAGAAGTAAGAGGTGTTTTTGTTTTGCTTGCGCTTGTTAAGTAAAGAATTTATAACTTTCCAGGTACCCTTAATATTACCTTTTACTTCGTTAAATTTAGTAAATTGATAGTTTGTCTTTGCTGTTGCATGAGTTGATCCTGTCATATCCATTAAAAGCCAGCAAGATACGATGCCCTCCGATGAGCCCTTCATATGAACCCTACACCCACCCACCCACTGACGAACAGGCCTAGACGTTGTACACTGTCGGCAAATCCTTGGACTTACTGTGGTCCATTACTGAAGGACCAGGTCAACTACGCCATTGGCGTGAGATACGTTAGAACTGCGGTCTGTGCAAATTCGCCTTAATAATCCAGGATATCACCAAGACATTCGCGAAGACGAAATATGAACTGAACTTAGCCTACGTGCTGAAGATTGAATAATTTGCCATTAGGGAACTGTATTTCAATCGTGATCACACGGAACTATAGGCATCAGCAAAGCCAATTGGAATAGATCCGCGTCAAACTCTAAAACACAATCGCTGAGCTCAAGATTTCCGGTGTCAGTGATCCATTAGTCCAGACGCAAGACACAAATGCTCAACAGGTACAAAAGCAATAGTTTATTCATTGTTTGATTATCACACCAAATCAGGTGTCCATATAAAGCTTGTACTTTGTGGTGTTCTGATCCTTGCATAACAGGTGGGACGATTTCCACCAATTATCATAAATCTCGTTTCATTATTGTTTGTTTTGTATTGCAATTACCCTGTGCAACAGACTTACGTTACGCTCGATTACCTTAATTCCCCACTCTATAAGACTGTGTATTTTAAGGCGTATAAGGCGTAGATTTAAATTGTCGATCTTCCCAAAGCTTCAAGTACCATCTCTGTGCGAATCAGAATACCACAACTCTTGCGACACTGTACATTATCGATAACAGACATTTCTTGATTGTATTTAACATTTTTGCATTTCTTGCTAAATTGTTCTTTGACATCGATTTATACTGATTAATTGTCCTCGAAGAGTTAAAAATTTGCCAGCAATTTTCTATTTTATTTGATCTTTCACTGAATTACTTGATTGATGTTTGATTTGTGACTAATTATACCGATTTCAGATTTGATTGATGTTTATTGATTTATATTTGATTGAGGTTTAGCCAATTTATGCTCGTCATTTATTACTGCTATTGAATTGTGGTCCATCAATCGTTATTTTTTTTACTGTGCTTGAACCTGATAATTTTTTTTCTATTCCCATCAATTCTAAATCACTTATTTCTGATCAATCAAATTGGATTAAATGTTATATCTGACAGCGCTTTTCCTAAGAACGCTCTGTATAATTTTACAATCGAGTAATATGGCTACCTCTAGGCGAACCGAAGAACATTTTTCCCCACCCCAACTACTGTTCGTGGCCATCCACCACCAAGCCGAACTTCGTCATTCCACCCCTCCACTGGTACTCATGCACAAACTCATCGAACCAGTCCGCATACCAGTCCGACACTAGATGACCTCCAAAACCTGAAACCGCTTGGCGACCAGATTCTGGCAGACATAGCTGCGATGGAACGTCAACTATCCGAAAGTAAGCATTCTCAACAACGACCAAAGGCTCCTCTCGATGTTACAGCCCGTGCAGCCCCTAGACAGAGCTTTTCTCCCTTCCGTGATGTTACAGCCCGTACAGCCCCTGGACAGAGCTCCTCTACACCCACGCACCCGAGATTCTCACCCGAAACTCATCATCACTTGGGCAATCAAACCCAATCTTCTTCAAGTCAGATTCACCTCATGCCTTCTCATCAAGTGAAGAGTGTTCCCATCTATACTGGACGTGAAGGATCAAATGTTTGTATTGACGATTGGATCCGAGATACAAAGTATTTGATTGACAGCACATCGATGGCGACGCATATGCAGTTTGGGACAATAGTAAGATACCTCGGGGGAGCCGCACGAAAGCTGGTCCTTAACCTCCCCCCTGAACAACAGACACCAAGTCAGGCTTTTGCTGAACTAAGAGCTCAGTTTGGAAACATCTCAATGCTTGGCGACCCACTGGCTGATTTCTACGAAAGGTTCCGACTTCCGAACGAATCACCTGGGATCTACGCAGTCGAATTAGAGGCCACCCTTAGAACTGTTGAGGAAAGAATGAACATAAATCAGCCTATGCCAAATCGAAATAAAATGCTAACTCAACAGTTTATGAGAGGAGTAAACGACGACAACATTACCAGTAGACTGGCACCGATGAAACCCAGAGAGATGGCTTTTCGAGAGTTACAAATCGAGTTAAGGCAAATCGACAGAGAAGCTCGCACATCAGCAGCCTTCAAATCTAAGCCAGACTCCAAAGCCCAAACACAACCTCAGTACATAGCGGGCAAAACAACAGCTCTTCCGTTGCATGTTCAACAAAAGCAACCAAAGGCTACCCCAAAGACTCAGATGGCCCCTCCTGATACTCAGCACGCAGGCAAACAACAATAAACCTCCGAAGATGTCATTCAAAGTCTTATTCTGAAGTTCCAAGAGCTAGCCCAGACCGTCGAACACTTAACCTCCAGACAAAACTCCACTGATCAGCAACAGATGTATCATCCACAACAGCAACAGATGCATCACCCACAACAGCAACAGATGCATCACCCACAACAGCAACAGATGTATCATCCTCGACAGCAACACAATTACCAACAACCACAGCATCAAGATACGTACTCTTTGCAAGGTGACACAAGAGTCTTCATCTGCCACCGTTGTGGCCATGAAGGGCACATCGCAAGAGGATATCGGATGCAGCCTTTAAACTTCAAGGGCCAACGGTCAAAGGGCAAACCGTTGGACGCCCAGAATCCAGCCCAATAGTTCACACTGCTTCTAAATCAACATTAATTCAATCAAACGAACAAGAGAGGGACCACCAACGTTTAATTGGCCCCCACAACGAAGACTATGTTGAGATAAGTGGTGTTACTTACAAGGCACTTATTGATTCTGGTTCCCGGATATCATCTATCACAGAAGACCTATGGAAAGGACATCCAAAACTGAGGGACGTCAAGTTGTCATCAGCTGACGTAATCATAGAAGGAGCCAATGGCCAGAAAGTTCCCTACTTAGGAGTAGTTCCAATCTCTCTGACGGTTATTGGGATCACCTACGAAGACGTACCCGTGTTCGTGGTCCCTACAGACAGTTATCGGAGATACGTCCCTGTCTTAATTGGTACAAACGTTATCCGTGCATCCAAGCAGGACCAACAGTTAGCCAGAGGTATCGACTTTATGCAACAACTTTATACAGAAAACACCGCTTGGCATACGGCATATATCAATACCGTCACTTCGACTGAGTCTGCCGAGCACGAAGGAAGGATAGGTTACGCTAAGTATGTTGGCCGCTACCCTAGAAAGATACAACCTGGGGAGGAAGTAGAAATCATGTGCCAAGCCCCACCCAACCCAATCGGCCACCCATATACTGTCATTGTCGAAGGTCTACCAAATAGTGCGTCTTGTTTGAGGATTGCTCATCTGGTCGCAGACGTGAGACAGAATCGACAAGTACCCGTAAGAGTTTGCAATATATCAACAAGGTCCATCACTATTCCTCGGAACTCCCAGTTAGCGCAGGTCCTCCAGCTAAACCAGACTCCAGACGGTTATCTCATGAAGTCACCTGTGAGGATTGAAGAAGGAAATGCGGATACAAGGCGTGAAGATTCAGGAAGCTGCCAAGAAAGCATAGTCCATGGACGCGTCAGAACTCAAAGTGCTTCAGGGTTATCTGACAAAGTACCAGCCGTACTTTTGTCTAACGCAACACTTGTAGATGACACACAGAGGAAACAATTGTCTGATCTCCTTCTTAAATACGCTGATGTTTTCTCCGTCGATTCTCAAGATTTTGGAAGAACTTCAACAGTAAAACACAGCATACCTCTCATCGACAACCAACCTTTTCGGCTTCCTTACCGACGCATTCCACCAACATTTTATCAAGCTGTAAAGGACCAACTAGCAACTATGGAGAGAACGGAAGTCATTCGTCGAAGCTGTTCGCCATATGCGTCTCCTATAGTTATAGCTCACAAGAAAGACGGCTCCTTGAGGCTATGCATAGACTACAGACAGCTTAACAGCAGAACCGTCCGAGATGCATTTCCTCTTCCTCGCATTGAGGAGGCCCTAGATGCTCTGGGGAATGCTTCAATTATTACCACCCTAGACTTAACATCCGGTTACTGGCAGGTTGAGGTGGAAGAGCAAGATAAACACAAGTCGGCATTCACTACACCCTCGGGACTCTATGAGTGTAACAGGATGCCATTCGGCTTACAAAATGCTCCAGCAACCTTCCAGCGACTCATGACTACCTGTTTGGGAGATCTGAATTATTCCACCTGCCTTCTCTATTTACACGATATAATTGTCTTCTCTGCCACCTTTCAGGAGCATATTCAGCGCCTAGACAAGGTCTTTTCTTGTTTGCAACAACATGGTCTGAAGTTAAAACCATCGAAGTGCAATCTCCTTCAAAAGGAAGTCAAGTACCTTGGCCACGTAGTCTCTGCCCATGGTATTGCTACAGACCCAGATAAAATTTCACAAGTTAGAGATTGGCAACGAGCTACTACACGCAAAGAACTTCTTCGTTTCCTTGGTTTTACTGGATACTGTAGGCGTTTCATCAAAGGGTACTCAAGTATCGTTGCCCCTCTTTACGAACTGACCTCAGGTGATCCTAGACGAAATAAAAAGGGCAAACGAAAATCGTCACCACCAGCTCCACCATACATATGGACAGCCAAGTGTCAGGCAGCATTCAATACCTTAAAGACACTGATGACAACTGCACCAATACTAGCCTATGCCGACTATAACCTACCGTTCATCCTCCAGATAGATGCGTCTGGTACGGGGCTTGGTGCCATCCTTAGCCAAATCCAACATGGCCACGAGAGAATAATTGCCTACGCAAGCAGAGGTCTTTCGCCATCTGAAAAGCGATATCCAGCGCATAAACTGGAATTCCTTGCTTTGAAATGGGCAATACCGATAAACTGAGGGACTACCTCCTAGGCGCCCAAATACAGGTTTTGACAGATAACAACCCTCTGTTGTATGTTACGACCACAGCGAAGTTGGACGCCACAGGGCAACGCTGGGTTGCTGCGCTCTCTCAGTTTAATTTCTCCGTCAAATACAAGCCAGGGAAGAACAATGCGGCTGCTGACGCTCTTTCAAGGAAGGACAACCCAGAACCAAATAGAACATCCATCGAATTCAGCAAAGACGCCGTAACAATCCCAACCGATGTTGTCAATGCTATCTGTAATGGCTACCAACAAGAGTCCCCCTCTTCATGGAGCGTACAGTATCACAATGCCAGGTTACTACCAGACATCGTGCTAAATTACCACAATCGGAAACAAACACAGACCTACCATCAATTTCTCATAAAGAGTTGGCCATTGCTCAGAGAGATGACCCTCCCATCGGAAGAGTTATACTTTATCTTGAGAAAGAGAGACGACCAAACCAATCAGAGAAGCTGCGAGAGCCACCCGGGTGTACACCTTATTTTCGCCAATGGGACAAACTTTGCATGAGAAAGGACATCCTCTATCGTACAAGAAAGTCAACAGATGGAGAAGTCTCATTTCAGTTGGTTTTGCCCCGTCAGTACAGAAATACGGCCCTGACAGGCTTACACAACGACATCGGCCATATGGGTTTTGACAGGACGCTTAACATGGTCCGATCCAGATTTTTCTGGCCTAAGATGGCAGAAGATGTGAAGCAATGGTGTGGCAGTTGCAAGAGATGCTGTCTGCGTAAAACTTCAGAAACAAAAGCAAGAGTCCCGTTAGTTTCAATCCACACCAGTGAACCAATGGAGTTGCTCTACATTGACTTCCTCAAGCTCGAAAGATCTAAAGGCGGACATGAAAATATTCTCGTCATCACAGACCACTTCACAAAGTACGCTCAAGCCCATCCCACCCGCGATCAAAAGGCAGACACCGTGGCGAAAATATTATGGGAAGATGTTATACAACACTACGGGTTTCCACGACGTATACATGCTGACCAGGGACGCAACTTTGAGAGTCAATTAATTCGGGAGTTATGCAAAGTTTCGGGCATCCAGAAGAGTAGAACCACACCCTACCATCCTCAAGGGAATGGACAAACCGAAAGGTTTAACCATACTCTCCTCAACATGCTAGGTACTCTAGAAGAAGATCAACAGAAGAATTGGAAACAGTACGTTGGTCCCATGACACACGCCTACAACTCAACCAGACACGACTCGACAGGATACGCCCCATTTTTTCTAATGTTTGGAAGACACGCCAATCTGCCGATCGATTTAATGTTTGGTCTCGGAACAAACAATCAGGACCAACCAACCTATGACGAGTTCGTAGAGAACTTAAGAGACCGCCTGCAGCACGTTTATAAAACAGCAAGTGACGCTGTAAGAAGTGCCAAGAGCAAACAAAAACGACTATACGACAGAGGAACTCGAGAAGCACCCCTTCAGCTAGGTGACAGAGTTTTGGTCCAAAACAAGCACGTTATAGGGACTCAGAAACTAAGAGATAGGTGGGAACCAAATCCGTATATTGTCATCTCAAAGCAACCTAATCTTCCAGTATACACAGTCCGCTCACTGGAAAGTGGAAAGGAAAGAAAACTCCATCGAAATCTGTTAACTCCATGTATGTTTCTGCCGATGGAACAGAGCAACCTACAAAACAACGAAAAGCCTAAAGACAATGAAACAGACAAGCAACTTTACACTCAACACGACGAACATACTAAAAATAATTCGATTCAAAAAGAGACGGAGGAAGAGCCAGAGGAAGAAATAGACATCGCCTTTCTGCCAGTAGCCATTCAACCAGAAATGGAAACTGGACAAAAGCCTCAACATATAACTTCACCCTTATTGTCAACCGTTGAAGACTTCTCACAGGGCCTTTCAGTCTCGAACCCATCTCAGGTTACTTCCTCAGAGCCAGAACATGACACAAGAGATATGGAACCAAGGGGCGTCACCACGCAGTCACAGTTAGGTGACGTCAGTGACATGCTCTCGCCTGAACATCTGACTGAAAGCATAATAATAGATACAGAGGAGACTGGTAGACCAAAGCGAATAAGGAAACCAGTAGTTAGGTTCACCTACGATTACCTTAGTCAAAACAAATTGCATCAAGTAGTAGAAACCTGCAAAACAAAACCAGCAGAGATTTCCTATAGAAATAGATCAGAAGCAGGAAGAAGGATTTGGGCAAAATGGAGAAGTCCAGAAATGGCAAAGACACGAAGAAATGTCTATCTCCGATTAGCCGCAAAAGAGTAATATTTCGTTTGACCTTATAGCAAGTGTAATTTTTTGGTAGTAATGAATTTATACAATTTATTGTGTAGTAAAACGTAAATGAAATAACTTGACAGTCAAAGTTGTTTTCTTTTGATTAATAATGGTGAATCACGCGAAGAACCGTCGTATTTTTGTTTTAAGTTCCATGGTAGGTAATTTTTCTGAACTCTGTATAATTAATCCTAACAAGACAAAGGCGCCTGTCAAGTTTTTTCATTACTGATAGAGTATTGCAACGGATCAACAAAACACAGACTTTTGCAAATAATTTCTGTATAGTTCGTATAAGAACATTAATAATGGTTATGTGTATTATAATATCTATGTGTTTAGACAAAATGTCTAGGATGAAATTTTTTAAGCGAGGGGACAATGTGACAGTGGTAAAGTAATTCCACCACTATTTTTTTGGTTTATAATTCTCGTTATGTTTAAATAAGGATCTATTTTTTTATCTAACTATTCATGTTTATTATTCATCCGCCAAATCTCATTAATATTCAAACTGCTTGACGCCACCAACGATACGTCCTGCTGACAATCCATTTTTCCGTTAGAGACGAATCACCATTTTATATTCTCTTCGTCTTATTCACAGAATAAACTACTGAACCTTGGAAAGCCGTCTTCCTCATTTATTTTGATCTCAAATCCCGAGTATCACACACATATATATATATATATATATATATATATATATATATATATATATATATATATATATATATATATATATATATATATATATGTATATATATATATATATATATATATATATATATATATATGTATATATATGTATATATATATATATATATATATACATTTTTTTTTGTCGATAGGGATAATTTTTCTAAAATAAATAAGTTCTGAAACTTCTCGGCCGTTAGTAGTGATCGAGTTTGCCTAAAAAGTACAGTGCGACGAGCAAATTAGAATATAACTGTCACTCCAGAAATCAGCGGAGAAATCCTCCGTTTGCGTGGTTTCTGGGAATAAAAATTATTCTTTTCTTAATTATACAAATGTTCTGTATGTAATTTAACCAGTTCTTAATATTTCCCCAAAAATCTTTGCTATAATACGTAAAAAACGTAAATTTTCTGACCGATCACCTTTATCCTCCATTGACTTTGTGCATAAACCTGCGAGTTTGTTTACAACTTTTTTTCCCAAACCCAACTCCCATAATTCATTGCGCGCACAATTCCGATGAGGCTTATTGTGACACGTTCCACTGAACCTATTTGTCGGCGGAAGACGCACCAAACAAGAGAATTAATTATGGTGTCAGCGCCCCCTCGAGGCCGCTCACAATGGAAAAATAGTTTTACAGAAGATTTCCGCTGAATGCAGTCAGACGCATTCACCAATGGACAACCGAACTTCCTTAACGTGTATTAGTAAATCCAATTGATAGTGGAGCATTATAAGTCTGTACACCTTTCTATTAAAACCCTGCAACGTGCCATGACACTTATACGAACACCGCGGTTGCATCGCGCTTAATTTTTCAGTAGGTGTGAAGGGGCGCTATAACTTCTGTTGCGTTGAACACTACCAACTGCCAATGGTTTTAACAGATGCCTAGAGGTCCTCTAGACCCTAGACAACAATTTGAAGCAAAACAAAAAATGTAAGGGCCCTTTAGGTTGATGTTTATTTTAGTTCTGATAACGCTTTTTCCCCTACCCAAATCGACATAAAATATACCCTATTATGTGTACCCATAGCAGTTATAGGAATAAACATCTCTC
>CM055817.1:24727508-24754404 GCA_029582265.1 Zoroaster sp. YZ-2022
AAAGGGAAAAACAAAAAATCAATAATCAATTCTTGCTGCTTCTTGGTTCATTCAAAATGTTCTCCAAATGTCATACATATAAGAGGTATGTGCTGTTCAAATCAGAAGTACTTTATCATTATGATCCAATACTCGTCGACAATTAAAAATCATCATTAACAGTGTACAGCTTTGGCCATCGTAATGAATTTGTCCAAATCTAAAAAAGGTTTTCCTAGGATACATTTAAAAATTGGGGCATAAAACAGACACAACTCGGGAGTTTTATCCCTTCCCACACAAATTTACACTGCGTAACAATACAACCTTCTTTATCATTACTTTTGTTTATGAGTTTAATTCCACTTGTGTGATGCTAATATAGCCACCTCAAAGAACTTTTCACCATGACTGAAGAAAATATCCTCCCCACTGTTGTTTCCAGAGATCTTCATCTCTCTGAATACTTATGTTTTTTTGTAAAGCAATATAATATCATATCGTTTTTTCCAGTTTAAAGTGGTTAAAAGAGAGTCACTTTTTTCTCATTATTACGGATTCCATTTGGTATTTAAAGTGGTTATCTTAAGCATCACTATAAAATAAAAATATAAAATACAGTAGTCATAATATGTACAGAGAAGAAAACATTACTGTCATTATTCACGGCAAAGATTGATCGACCGCGTCCTCTTCCCCCATTGACTTTGGTTTTGTGATGTTTGCTTGAATCTTTACCTTTGAGATTCCGATGTGTCGGCTCTTTTCTAGGATTGCCATGTTTTCACTGTAACGCTGGACTCCGTACCTTCAAGTATAGGGGACGAAATATTTGCCTTTTTCGTCATTGGATTGGTGATCTTGTGTAGATTTGTACCGTGGTCAACAAATCGACTTGTCCTCCTGCTCCGGAGATGAATTGTGTTCATCTTCTTTCAGTTGTTTGGACTTCGGTTTCTCCACTGTATCGCTTGATTTGCGCTTTCTCTTGGACTATTTTTTTCTTTCTTGGCTTCCTCTTCTGCCTTGCGGCGTCCCAAAAGGTGGGGTGGGGGGGTAGTTGGTTTTCATTACCACCTTTCTGCCCGTTCCTTTTACTTCTGCTAGGAGTTGTGTTGGGACTGATCAGTGCCTGCTAAAGGATTAGTTCTGACTCATTCTGTGATGTGACTCATTCTGTGATGTGACTCATTCTGTCTTAGGTTTACTGGACTCTCCTATCTCCTTTCGATGTTGGGGTTTGTCTTTGGTTGGTCGGGCCTTGTCTTTGGCTGGTTGAGCTATGTTTTTGGCTTTGTTTCTTTATTTTTCTCTGTTGTTGTAGGTTGATCGTCGTTACCGTCGTCTTCGTCGTTAGGTATCTTGTATTTATTGGGATCTTCACTCTTGGTGTCCTCGTCAGATTCGTTTTTTAGTGGGGTTATTGGTAGCGGTCACGATGATAGGTATTTGCTGCGATATTTCCCGTTCTTACTCATCATGCCATCTTCTATGTGGACAATCCCGAGCAAAATGGTCGGTCTCATTACATATCTTGCAGGTTTTCTGCTGACCTCGGTGTCTTATCGGTAGTGTAAAACCACCTATTTTGAGGAAGCTGGGAATGGGTCGTTTAAGACTTTTCATCAATAGTCTCTATCATGTCATCAAAAACATGGGTTTGCCGTCGGATGTTAGCGACTGTTGCAAAGGACGACAAGGTTGTCACTGCAACATTATTAGCCATCTCATACGGGGCTTTTACATAGACGACAGTGGAACTCTGGACATTGGCTCTTTCGCACTGGATCATCCCTGACAGGGCTACCTTCTCGCAATGTTGTTCGTTGTCGAAGGAGACCTTAAACCAACCATTTTCCAGTGGTGCCATGCATTTGATGCTATTGACTGTACCTATTTCTTTGTTGATGGTATAATAGACTTCTTCAGGCGTGATTTCATGTTAAATCGTTTGGTGTTCTGATGCTTCAATGGCGGGCGTTTAAAATCCCTAAGACTGTTATGACTACAACATGTATAGATAGTACTCACCTAAAAGATGAAGGCGACTCCAAATACAGGCAAAGCGTTTATAAACAATTCTAGATGAGAAATTAATTGATCCTGAAGATCCAAAAGTCCAAAAAGGTGGGAAAACTCGTACGTAAAATGAGAGCTCATCATAAAACACGTCCCTGCGCCCTGAACGCACGCACGCAAGCACGCACGCACGCACAGTGACCCATTGCCATAAATCCGTGTCGAAAAGTGTGGGGTGATATTCAAATTAAATTTGTGTGCATATTGCACAACGAAGTACTGCAGCGAACAACTAATCAGAATCTCACGGCTATATTAAAAATGACATCCAAACGGACAAAGAAACAAACAAACAAATCACAATAAATAGGTTTTTCCGGCGAATTTCAAACCTTTTTCATTCAATTTAATACTGTTATGGCTTTAAACTAGCCAAACCGGAAACAATCTGACTCAAATAAATTACTAAGTATACAAAATAAGCTCTTCAACAATAATTTATTATTAACGTAAATAAACTCACATACCAACAACATGAATGGGTGGCAGTGCTAATCACGCCCCCAGACTGTGCCCGGACAGCTACTTGATCGATTCAAAAAGCCGTGCCCAAGTATATAAAGTCTAATCACCCTAATTACTTTTCATGCAAAGTATTACTGCGCTTCATTTAAGAAGAAGTTCTATTAACATAACACCCATTGTAATTCGGATTTGATTTGAAAATGAATGATCTATTACATCATCATTCAACCAGCCAAAAAAAACCTCTCAAGTTGAGCATTCTATGTGAACGAATAACGTGGCAATATTGCAACGGGAAACAAATCTGTTATGCAAGATGACCCCGTATGAATACTCAGGTTCTTGTTTGGTATTATCAAATTGTTGACATTGGCATTAACTCTCTAGCAATTGGATAGCAGCACAAAAGTTTCGAAAAAGGCCTCAGTGACTTTCATAACTCACAATAATAATACTAATAATAATACAGAAGATTTATAATGCGCACATATCCACCAAGAAGTGCTCAAGGCGCTTTACAGTAAACAAGAAATCATATACAGCATAAGAATAACAAATGCAATATAATACTAAACAAAAAGATTTAAAAAATGCATAAATGAATGTTGAAAGTAGTCCTTATAGAGCAATACACACATACAAGTATGCTTTTTTAAGTTTTTTCTGAAGGAGTAAACAGTTTAGATTTCACGAATGTACAGAGGAAAATCATTCCAAAAGGCGTGCAGCCATTAATTTCAAAAAGATCTGTCACCGCAAGAATGTTTAGACTTTTGTTCAGCCAGCAGAAACTTTTGCACTTTGGACGTAACTTGGTGAGAGAGGGGATAGTGCATAGTGCTCAACAAGTCAGATATATATTAATGGTGCACAATCATTCAAAGATTTGAAAACGATAAGCAATTTTTTATAAATAATACGATAAGTGATATTGGCTAGCCAATGCAAATCTTTAAGGACGGGGTGGATATGGACATGATTTTTTAGAGACAGTCACAATACGTGCAGCAGTGTTTTGAATCTTTTGTAGTTGTCGTAGTTGATCCTGAGGAAGTCCATAAAGCAGTGAATTTGCCATATCAAGACGAGATGTTATTGTGATACTCGGGATTTGAGAACAAAATAAATGAGGAAGACGGCTTTCCAAGGTTCAGTAGTTTATTCTGTGAATAAGACGAAGAGAATATAAAATGGTGATTCGTCTCTAATGGAAAAATGGGTTGTCAGATTACAATAATTAAACGTAAAATTATTTACAAATTATTTACAATATAATGTCGGCCTAACTCGAAAATTAATTTAATTAGAGAAAAGGTAAGACTCTCTCATTCTCTAAATTATCCTTACTGTATATAGTTACTAGTTTTGTACATTTAAACAATAAAACAATGACTTGAACGGTAGAACCATATATCTATAATTGCCATGGGAGGTTCCTTTAACTATCACCTCTTAAAATAAATATGCAATGCAAATAAATGTAATGGAAGCACCTCCAAATCATCAAAATCAATTAATTTATCTAAGTGACTAATTGTAATTATGGTACTACATAATTTACAAAATAAGTGATTTGATTTAGTTTAAGCTCATTTCATGAAAACCTCTCGAAAGCTGTCCGCCATCTTGCTGCTGCACCTTTTTTATGGAATAAATGGCTAAGACGGAATAAAACTTACAAAAAAATAACAAGGGAAACTTGGTTTGAACCTTGATTAAATGCATGAGATATCGATTGCGAATTATAAACCAAAGCTAGAGGTATTTAATACAATTTAGAGGTATTCAATACAAATACTATACTATGACATGTTGGAAAATACAGATTCCGGTATTTTCTTAAATGGAAGATTTACAGTAAAGTATTTAGTGAAAATACACTCGGTAAGTATAATATGCAGTATTAAAGAGATAAAATAAAGAAATTATTATTAACTGTGAATAAGACGAAGAGAATATAAAATGGTTATTCGTCTCTAACGGAAAAATGGGTTGTTAGCAGGACGTATCGTTGGTGGCGTCAAGCAGTTTGAATATTAATGAGATTTGGCGGATGAATAATAAACATGAATAGTTAGATAAAAAAATAGATCCTTATTTAAACATAACGAGAATTATAAACAAAGAAATAGTGGGGGAATTACTTTACCACTGTCACATTGTCCCCTCGCTTCAAACAAATGTCATCCTAGACATTTTGTCTAAACACATAGATATTATAATACACATAACCATTATTATTGTTCTTATACGAACTATACAGAAATTATTTGCAAAAGTCTGTGTTTTGTTGATCCGTTGCAATACTCTATTATTAATCAACAAAACTTGACAGGCGCCTTTGTCTTGTTAGGATTAATTATACAGAGTTCAGAAAAATTACCTACTATGGAACTTAAAACAAAAATACGATGGTTCTTCGCGTGATTCACCATTATTAATCAAAAGAAAACAACTTTGACTGTCAAGTTATTTCATTTACGTTTTACTACACAATAAATTGTATAAATTCATTACTACCAAAAAATTACACTTGCTATAAGGTCAAACGAAATATTACTCTTTTGCGGCTAATCGGAGATAGACATTTCTTCGTGTCTTTGCCATTTCTGGACTTCTCCATTTTGCCCAAATCCTTCTTCCTGCTTCTATTCTGTTTCTATAGGAAATCTCTGCTGGTTTTGTTTTGCAGGTTTCTACTACTTGATGCAATTTGTTTTGACGAAGGTAATCGTAGGTGAACCTAACTACTGGTTTCCTTATTCGCTTTGGTCTACCAGTCTCCTCTGTATCTATTATTATGCTTTCAGTCAATGTTCAGGCGAGAGCATGTCACTGACGTCATCTAACTGTGACTGTGTGGTGACGCCCCTTGATTGTTCGATATCTCTTGTGTCATGTTCTGGCTCTGAGGAAGTAACCTGAGATGGGTTCGAGACTGAAGGGCCCTGTGAGAAGTCTTCAACGGTTGACAATAAGGGTGAAGTTATATGTTGAGGCTTTTGTCCAGTTTCCATTTCTGGTTGAATGGCTACTGGCAGAAAGGCGATGTCTATTTCTTCCTGTGGCTCTTCCTCCGTCTCTTTTTGAATCGAATTATTGTTTAGTATGTTCGTCGTGTTGAGTGTAAAGTTGCTTGTCTGTTTTATTGTCTTTAGGCTTTTCGTTGTTTTGTAGGTTGCTCTGTTCCATCGGCAGAAACATACATGGAGTTAACAGATTTCGATGGAGTTTTCTTTCCTTTCGACTTTCCAGTGAGCAGACTGTTTAAACTGGAAGATTAGGTTGCTTTGAGATGACAATATACGGATTTGGTTCCCACCTATCTCTTAGTTTCTGAGTCCCTATAACGTGCTTGTTTTGGACCAAAACTCTGTCACCTAGCTGAAGGGGTGCTTCTCGAGTTCCTCTGTCGTATAGTCGTTTTTGTTTTCTCTTGGCATTTCTTACAGCGTCACTTGCTGTTTTATAAGCGTGCTGCAGGCGGTCTCTTAAGTTCTCTACGAACTCGTCATAGGTTGGTTGGTCCTGATTGTTTGTTCCGAGACCAAACATTAGATCGATCGGCAGATTGGCGTGTCTTCCAAACATTAGAAAAAATGGGGCGTATCCTGTCGAGTCGTGTCTGGTTGAGTTGTAGGCGTGTGTCATGGGACCAACGTACTGTTTCCAATTCTTCTTTTGATCTTCCTTCAGAGTACCTAGCATGTTGAGGAGAGTATGGTTAAACCTTTCGGTTTGTCCATTCCCTTGAGGATGGTAGGGTGTGGTTCTACTCTTCTGGATCCCCGAAACTTTGCATAACTCCCGAATTAATTGTCTCTCAAAGTTGCGTCCCGTGGAAACCCGTAGTGTTGAATAACATCTTCCCATAATATTTTCGCCACGGTGTCTGCCTTTTGATCGCGGGTGGGATGGGCTTGAGCGTACTTTGTGAAGTGGTCTGTGATGACGAGAATATTTTCATGTCCGCCTTTAGATCTTTCGAGCTTGAGGAAGTCAATGCAGAGCAACTCCATTGGTTCACTGGTGTGGATTGAAACTAACGGGACTCTTGCTTTTGTTTCTGAAGTTTTACGCAGACAGCATCTTTTGCAACTTCCACACCATTGCATTACATCTTCTGCCATCTTAGGCCAGAACAATCTGGATCGGACTATGTTAAGCGTCCTGTCAAAACCCATATGGCCGCTATCGTTGTGTAAGCCTGTCAGGGCCGTATTTCTGTACTGACGGGGCAAAACGAACTGAAATGAGACTTCTCCATCTGTTGACTTTCTTGTACGGTAGAGGATGTCCTTTCTCATGCGAAGTTTGTCCCATTGGCGAAAAATAAGGTATACACCCGGGTGGCTCTCGCAGCTTCTCTGATTGGTTTGGTCGTCTCTCTTTCTCAAGATAAAGTATAACTCTTCCGATGTGAGGGTCATCTCTCTGAGCAATGGCCAACTCTTTATGAGAAATTGATGGTAGGTCTGTGTTTGTTTCCGATTGTGGTAATTTAGCACGCTGTCTGGTAGTAACCTGGCATTGTGATACTGTACTCTCCATGAAGAGGGGGGACTCTTGTTGGTAGCCATTACAGATAGCATTGACAACATCGGTTGGGATTGTTACGGCGTCTTTGCTGAATTCGATGGATGTTCTATTTGGTTCTGGGTTGTCCTTCCTTGAAAGAGCGTCAGCAGCCGCATTGTTCTTCCCTGGCTTGTATTTGTCGGAGAAATTAAACTGAGAGAGGGCAGCAACCCAGCGTTGCCCTGTGGCGTCCAACTTCGCTGTGGTCGTAACATACAACAGAGGGTTGTTATCTGTAAAAACCTGTATTTGGGCGCCTAGGAGTTAGTCCCTCAGTTTATCGGTAATTGCCCATTTCAAAGCAAGGAATTCCAATTTATGCGCCGGATATCGCTTTTCAGATGGCGAAAGACCTCTGCTTGCGTAGGCAATTATTCTCTCGTGGCCATGTTGGATTTGGCTAAGGATGGCACCAAGCGCCGTGCCAGACGCATCTATCTGGAGGATGAACGATAGGTTATAGTCGGCATAGGCTAGTATTGGTGCAGTTGTCATCAGTGTCTTCAAGGTATTGAATGCTGCCCGACACTTGGCTGTATGGTGGAGCTGGTGGTGACGATTTTCGTTTGCCCTTTTTATTTCGTCTAGGATCACCTGAGGTCAGTTCGTAAAGAGGGGCAACGATACTTGAGTACCCTTTGATGAAACGCCTACAGTATCCAGTAAAACCAAGGAAACGAAGAAGTTCTTTGCGTGTAGTAGGTTGTTGCCAATCTCTAACTTGTGAAATTTTATCTGGGTCTGTAGCAATACCATGGGCAGAGACTACGTGGCCAAGGTACTTGACTTCCTTTTGAAGGAGATTGCACTTCGATGGTTTTAACTTCAGACCATGTTGTCGCAAACAAGAAAATACCTTGTCTAGGCGCTGAATATGCTCCTGAAAGGTGGCAGAGAAGACAATTATATCGTCTAAATAGAGAAGACAGGTGGAATAATTCAGATCTCCCAAACAGGTAGTCATGAGTCGCTGGAAGGTTGCTGGAGCATTCTGTAAGCCGAATGGCATCCTGTTACACTCATAGAGTCCCGAGGGTGTAGTGAATGCCGTCTTGTGTTTATCTTGCTCTTCCACCTCAACCTGCCAGTAACCGGATGTTAAGTCTAGGGTGGTAAAAATTGAATCATTCCCCAGAGCATCTAGGGCCTCCTCAATGCGAGGAAGAGGAAATGCATTTCGGACGGTTCTGCTGTTAAGCTGTCTGTAGTCTATGCATAGCCTCAAGGAGCCGTCTTTCTTGTGAGCTATAACTATAGGAGATGCATATGGTGAACAGCTTCGACGAATGACTTCCGTTCTCTCCATAGTTGCTAGTTGGTCCTTTACATCTTGATAAAGTGTTGGTGGAATGCGTCGGTAAGGAAGCCGAAAAGGTTGGTTGTCGATGAGAGGTATGCTGTGTTTTACTGTTGAAGTTCTTCCAAAATCTTGAGAATCGACGGAGAAAACATCAGCGTATTTAAGAAGGAGATCAGACAATTGTTTCCTCTGTGTGTCATCTACAAGTGTTGCGTTAGACAAAAGTACGACTGGTACTTTGTCAGATAACCCTGAAGCACTTTGAGTTCTGACGCGTCCATGGACTATGCTTTCTTGGCAGTTTCCTGAATCTTCACGCCTTGTATCCGCATTTCCTTCTTCAATCCTCACAGGTGACTTCATGAGATAACCGTCTGGAGTCTGGTTTAGCTGGAGGACTTCGGATACCTGCGCTAACTGGGAGTTCCGAGGAATAGTGATGGACCTTGTTGATATATTGCAAACTCTTACGGGTACTTGTCGATTCTGTCTCACGTCTGCGACCAGATGAGCAATCCTCAAACAAGACGCACTATTTGGTAGACCTTCGACTATGACAGTGGCCGATTGGGTTGCGTGGGGCTTGGCACATTATTTCTACTTCCTCCCCAGGTTGTATATTTCTAGGGTAGCGGCCAACATACTTAGCGTAAACTATCCTTCCTAGGGAACTTTCTGGCCATTGGCTCCTTCTATGATTACGTCAGCTGATGACAACTTGACGTCCCTCAGTTTTCGATGTCCTTTCCATAGGTCTTCTGTGATAGATGATATCTGGGAACCAGAATCAATAAGTGCCTTGTAAGTAACACCACTTATCTCAACATAGTCTTCGTTGTGGGGGCCAATTAAACGTTGGTGGTCCGTCTCTTGTTCGTTTGATTGAATTAATGTTGATTTAGAAGCAGTATGAACTATTGGGCTGGATTCTGGGCGTCCAACGGTTTGCCCTTTGACCGTTGGCCCTTGAAGTTTAAAGGCTGCATCCGACATCCTCTTGCGATGTGCCCTTCATGGCCACAACGGTGGCAGATGAAGACTCTTGTGTCACCTTGCAAAGAGTACGTATCTTGATGCTGTGGTTGTTGGTAATTGTGTTGCTGTCGAGGATGATACATCTGTTGCTGTTGTGGGTGATACATCTGTTGCTGTTGTGGGTGATGCATCTGTTGCTGTTGTGGATGATACATCTGTTGCTGATCAGTGGAGTTTTGTCCGGAGGTTAAGTGTTCGACGGTCCGGGCTAGCTCATGGAACTTCAGAATAAGACTTTGAATGACATCTTCGGAGGTTTGTTGTTGTTTGCCTGCGTGCTGAGTATCAGGAGGCCATCTGAGTCTTTGGGGTAGCCTTTGGTTGCTTTTGTTGAACATGCAACGGAAGAGCTGGTGTTTTGCCCGCTATGTACTGAGGTTGTGTTTGGGCTTTGGAGTCTGGCTTAGATTTGAAGGCTGCTGATGTGCGAGCTTCTCTGTCGATTTGCCTTAACTCGATTTGTAACTCTCGAAAAGCCATCTCTCTGGGTTTCATCGGTGCCAGTCTACTGGTAATTTTGTCGTCGTTTACTCCTCTCATAAACTGTTGAGTTAGCATTTTATTTCGATTTGCCATAGGCTGATTTCTGTTCATTCTTTCCTCAACGGTTCTAAGGGTGGCCTCTAATTCGACTGCGTAGATCCCAGGTGATTCGTTCGGAAGTCGGAACCTTTCGTAGAAATCAGCCAGTGGGTCGCCAAGCATTGAGATGTTTCCAAACTGAGCTCTTAGTTCAGCAAAAGCCTGACTTGGTGTCTGTTGTTCAGGGGGGAGGTTAAGGACCAGCTTTCGTGCGGCTCCCCCGAGGTATCTTACTATTGTCCCAAACTGCATATGCGTCGCCATCGATGTGCTGTCAATCAAATACTTTGTATCTCGGATCCAATCCAGTCAATACAAATATTTGAGCCTTCACGTCCAGTATAGATAGGAACACTTCACTTGATGAGAAGGCATAAGGTGAACCTGCCTTAAAGAAGATTTGGTTTGATTGCCCAAGTGATGATGAGTTTCGGGTAAGAATCTCGGGTGCGTGGGTGTAGAGGAGCTCTGTCCAGGGGCTGTACGGGCTGTAACATCACGGAAGGGAGAAAAGCTATGTCTAGGGGCTGCACGGGCTATAACATCGAGAGGAGCCTTCGGTCGTTGTTGAGAATGCTTACTTTCGGATAGTTGACGTTCTATCGCAGCTATGTCTGCCAGAATCTGGTCGCCAAGCGGTTTCAGGTTTTGGAGGTCATCTAGTGTCGGACTGGTATGCGGACTGGTTCGATGGGTTTGTGCATGAGTACCAGTGGAGGGGTGGAATGACGAAGTTCGGCTTGGTGGTGGATGGCCACGAACAGTAGTTGGGGTGGGAAACAAATGTTCTTCGGTTCGCCTAGAGGTAGCCATATTACTCGATTGTAAAATTATACAGAGCGTTCTTAGGAAAAGCGCTGTCAGATATAACATTTAATCCAATTTGATTGATCAAAAATAAGTGATTTAGAATTGATGGGAATAGAAAAACATTATCAGGTTCAAGCACAGTAAACAAAAAAACGATTGATGTACCACAATTCAATAGAAGTAATAAATGACGAGTATAAATTGGTTAAACCTCAATCAAATATAAATCAATAAACATCAATCAAATCTGAAATCGGTATAATTAGTCACAAATCAAACGTCAATCAAGTAACTCAGTGAAAGATCAATTAAAATAGAACGTTGCTGGCAAATTTGTACCTCTTCTTCAAATTCGAGGACAAATAATCAGTATAAATCGATGTCAAAGAACAATTTAGCAAGAAATGCAAAAATGTTAAATACAATCAAGAAATGTCTGTTATCGATAATGTACAGTGTCGCAAAAGTTGTGGTATTCTGATTCGCACAGAGATGATACTTGAAGCTTTGGGAAGATCGACAATTTAAATCTACGCCTTATACGCCTTAAAATACATAATCTTATAGAGTGGGGGATTAAGGTAATCGAGCGTAACGTAAGTCTGTTGCACAGGGTATAATTGCAATACAAAACAAACAATAATGAAACGAGATTTCTGATAATTGGTGGAAATCGTCCCACCTGTTATGCAAGGATCAGAACACCACTAAGTACAAGCTTTATATGGACACCTGATTTGGTGTGATAATCAAACAATGAATAAACTATTGCTTTTGTACCTTTTGAGTATTTGTGTCTTGCGTATGGACTAATGGATCACTGACACCGGAAATCTTTAGCTCAGCGATTGTGTTTTAGAGTTTCACGCGGATCTATTCCAATTGGCTTTGCTGATGCCTATAGTTCCGTGTGATCACGATTGAAATACAGTTCCCTAATGGCAAATCAATCTTCAGCACGTAGGCTAAGTTCAGTTCATGTTTCGTCTTCGCGAATGTCTTGGCGATATCCTGGATTATTAAGGCCAAGTTGCACAGACCGCAGTTCTAATGTATCTCACGCCAATGGCGTAGTTGACCTGGTCCTTCAGTAATGCACCACAGTAAGTCCAATGTTCCTTAGGTGAAATGCTGCGGTGCGAGTAACATTTGAAATATGAGGTTTAAGTATCATGTTTGCATCAAAAATAACTCCAAGGTTCCTTACTTGAGAAGAAGATTGCACATGAGAGTCACGAATAACAATATTTGGAATAGAAATCTTAGATAGTTGTTGACGAGAACCAAATAGCACAAATTCAGTTTTATCATCATTGCGTTTTAAGAAATTGTCCTTCATCCAAATGCGAATATCATGAATACACTTTTCTAGGTATAGAGGCACTCTATTGTTGTGATGGTTTGAAAGCTAGATATGTGTCATCTGCGTAGACGTGATAAGATAGGTCATATTTCATGAATATGTTACGAATTGGGTAAGTATAAATTGGAAACCACTGAGGGCCGAGGACAGATCCCTGAGGTACTGAGTAATTCAGACGAAACGGTTCAGAGACGGCATCACGAATACAAACATGTTGAGGTCTTTTAGACAAGTATGAGCGACACCATTCCAGTGCATGGCCATTAATTCCTATGTTTTAAACGTGCAAGTAAAATATCATGGTCAACCGTATCGAACGCAGCGCTAAGATCATGAAGAATTAAGACAGTTATATTTCCATCATCGAGTGCAGATAAAATGTCATTGTTGACACGAAGCAGTGCTGTTTCTATTCCATGGTGTGCTTTATAGGCAGATTGGAAAGGATCGTGTAAATTATTTACATGCAAATGATGTGATATTCTACAAGATACAGCTCGTTCTATAGTATTTCCCAGGAACTTCAAGTTTGATACAGGTCTATAATTTTTCAAAATGTTCTTGTCGAGACCAGCTTTTTTGAGAAGTGGACAAACATGTGCAATTTTCAATCTGTCAGGAAACATTCCATGAAGCAGAGACTTATTTACAATCAAGGTTATATATGGTACAAAAGCATTAATACATTGTTTTAACAAGAAAGTAGGCACAGGATCAAGTTCGCATGATTTGGATGGTGACTTCATAATTATTCTTCTGATTTCTTCTTCATTTGCAGGTTGAAACAGTGGAATAGATGTGTTCAAAGAAGTTATGTCATTTGTTGTTAAAGAAGAATCACCGGAATTGGTAGTGAACGATTTGTGAATATTGTCAATTTTCTCAACAAAGAAATTGGCAAATTTATCCGCAAGATTTTTGTCAGAGTCACTGGTGGGGAGCGTTGGTTCCTTTGATTTATACAATAAGTTATTTACAATTTTGAAGATTTGTTTTTCTTCTGATCACCTGAACAGTCAGTCTTAGTCAGTCTTAACTTGATGAATCAACTTATTTACAATTCCACGTTGTTTAGAATACTATTGTCTATCAATTTCAAGCTTCGATCGGATCCATTTCCTTTCAAGCTGGCGACGAATTTTCCTGGCGGAGAGAACTTCATTCGTAAACCAGGGGCTTGATGATCTTCTCTCTGCCATGAAATGGCCCTGGTACTCTTAAAGGACACTTTCTGTAAATTAACAATATTATTCCTTGCCTTTTAAGTCTACTTAATTCAGATGTTTTGATATGCAAATATCAAAACAAAATGTGACCCGCTCTGCGAAAAAGGGTATTAAGGGACGCTATGCTATTAACGTAAAGGGCTGTTCTATGTGGAGAGTGTGAAAAAAAATTCACAACGTGATATTTTTGTTGTTGGTTTATTGGCTTCTATTATATTAATACATTCATAATTTATTTACAGAAATATTATAATTGATGAGTAAAGATGAAAAAACAAACGTTTTTGTGTCCCTTATGTTCGTCTTCTGTGTGACTCTTTGTCAGTTTTAGGGAAGAAAAATCTCCAAATCTTTGACAAAAAGACTTGTGTTCCTTTGTTTTTTATTCTGTTGGTGAAGTTTAACAAATATTTTAAAATAAAACACCTCATTAGCCATAGCTCAAAAGGAACATAACTGTTGCTATGGGCATTCAAGAGAGTTTCTTCTTAGCTCATTTCTTTTTCCACTTGCTGTGTTTAAAGGGCTGTATCTCTGAAGGCACTTCCGTTAATTTGTACAATATGAATATTCAAAAATCAGTATATCTCCAGAATGTAAAATGTAACAGGATTCAAACCTACACCAAATTAAAGCTTATAATGTAACCAATTCAGCTATGTATGTAACTCAATTTTTAATTGTTTTCCCATTTTGTCCATTTTGTGGAGCCGGTCACAAATTGTAATATTAAGAAAGATAAAACATTAGCAAAGCTGCTTATTTGAGTAGGCCTATGTTATGTTTTTTTTTAAATAAATATATATCTTAATATAAGCTTGTATTTAATAACACTGTGTATACAGTAGTATTATGTACAATTTAATAAAATTCAAATTAATGATATTCAAATATAATAGTATACTCTGTCTTCATCATGTACATTTTGTGCATACAATAAAATTATATACATTATTAAGACCAGTACTAGAAACGTTTGGATTTATTTAAACAAAAATTAAAAAAGGCATATTTTAATATAATTTATGGACTGCCAAGTTAACTTAAAGGGACAGTATCGTCACGATCAGAGAAGACTTTCACCTTGGCGTGGAATCGGTGTCCGAGCTTAAGAAGACCACATTGCCTGAAATTTACTGGCTCATTTATGCAGCAGCAACGGTTATGACCTTGTCATGTGGGGTATTATTTTCATTCACTGAGTTAATCTAAAACTATCTCTCCGATTCCATGCCCTGTTGATCGTGATGATATTGTACATTTAATAATAATAATAATAATAATGATGATCATGATGTGTGGACTTATATAGCGCACGTATCCACCAACTGAGTGGTGCTCAAGGCGCATTATATTATTACCCCTGCTCATAAGGCTCATAAATCATTCCTGAAACTATCTCAGCACCCTGGGGTGTATACAGCTCAATTGCTGCCATTACAGCGCATATAGGGCTAATCAACCAACTCTGCCCTCACAGGTACCCATTTAACCCCTGGGTGGAGAGAAGCAAGTATGGTTAAGTGTCTTGCTCAAGGACACAAGTGTCACGGCCGGGACCCGAACCCACACTCCGCTGCCAACACCAGAACCCGAGCCCGGCAAGCTAGACCGCTCGGCCACGACACTCCATTTAGGGTCTTCTTAAAGATTAAGGTACAATATCGGTAAAATTGGCGAAACAGCTTCAAGCATGAATCAAGATTTTCAATGAATTGAAAACATTCTTCAGTTGAACAAACAAAAACAAATCCTGCAACCAAAATTGATCAAATTTGTTCTTTTATCATTACCATGATTATTACAAAGAGATGAATATAAACTTTTGATTACATTTCAGTCAGTGCGCAACATCCGAGTTAATGAAGCTGTTGCGCAACAAAATTGAGCCTGAAAATGCACTCTCGAACATGCGAGTGTTTGAGTGTTTACTCAGTAGAAAATGTTTCCACTATAGCACCGAAACTGGTGGAACATTATCTTGAAATGTTGTTCTCACTAAATTAAAAATAAAATAATCGCTTTGACGATATATTTGGGAGGAAACTCGTCTTAAATTTTGGTATACATTCAACATATTTTTGCCGATCCCTTCGTGTTATCCGTGCCCCTGACTGTTTCCCGTGGGTTGGGGACTTAAAAAGGTCAAATATAGTATCTTGAAGTATTACGCTATCGTAATGTAAAAACAAATTCACTGCAGTTCAACGGAATAAACCTTTTTTCTTTCCTTAAAATTGTTACAATTTCAACAGTCACTTTCAGCTCACAAATTGAAAGCATTTTTCAATAAATGAGTGATTAGAATCAAAATGGTTTGTCTTCTGTTTGAAAACTTGACAAGACCTCGGACTTGCGTTTCTTTTGCTGTTCAGTATATCTATGGGTTTTCTGCACGCGCAAGATTCAAATGGAGCGTATAATACGCATGGCTTAGCGTGTACATGGCGCACGTCGGAACATTACTGTTTTTAGTGTTCTAGTGTATGATTGGTCAGTTTTTGGCACTGTGCGATGCTTTTTTAAAGTTTCAACCAATTACGTTTGCTCTTCAGTGTAATGTATTAATCTATGATTTGATTATTTTTCTCAACATTGAATAAATTGAAGATCGCCCAAGCGAAATAGTAGCCGCGCCCCTGACTGTTTCCTGTCTATCTATACATATATTCAAATCTACTGCAGTAATTAAATAACATGTTAAAATGTGACTTTTTCTAAACCCAAAATATTTGTAAATAAATGGTAATGCTTTTATCATAAAATCTCTTGAAATAAAACTGTATCCTCAATTTACCCTAAATGACGCAACTAAGGTTATATCATCAACTGGACAGTTACTTACAAATGAAATTATCAGTTTGATGTTTCAGTTTTTTTCAGTGAAGGATTCTCTTGTAAAATGCTGAATTTCAATGCGTGATGATTTAATTTTTGAGATGCACAGAATTGGGGTCATCAAAAAATTTATGTTGTTTTAATAATGACTCACCCACAAACTGTGAAAGTTTATGGGGGCACAGAAAATGTACCCAAGAAGAAAAACAGTTGAATCATGCTTCATCTTATTCCAGATGGTTGTAAAATTGTTTTTAATCTTGAAGATATAAATATTTTTAAAGATTTTTTAAATAAATAATTTGGAGAACTTTTAATCAATATTCTTGAAAGACCAATAAAATGTAAAGTGGTTAAAATATTTGCAAAAAGTATTTTATAACACTGAAATGTGTAAAAAATGCTGTTAAGATTTTGTCAAATAAAACATTTCTTTTCATAACCATGATATTGATGTTTCATTTACTCAATATCCACTACCGACAAAGTAAACACCAACGAATTAAGTAGTCTTCGTTCGTTTCTTCTATAAGGAATATGTCCATTTTGTCCATAAGGAATATGTCCATCAGTATTTATTATATAGTAAAATCAGTAGTTAAATAACCTTTTCCACTTTCACAAGCACTAACTTTCCAGTAAATTATACAATTTCAATATGATTTTTATTTTTGTAACAAGCATGACTTAGATAAGTTTATGCCATATAGTCCATGAGCCAGCTACATTTTCCGGTACCAACTCGAGGGACTAATTCTAATATCACTTTTCTTGTTGCAAATAATCCAAAACTTATCATAAAACATGATAGCCTTTCCAAAAAATTAGATTAGTACCAGTTTTCGAAAGATTTTCACTGTAAAATATAAAACCCTTTAGCCTCTGCCGCTGTTGTAAAGCCAACGGCTGTTTAGATAGTAAACATTTTTAAGCCTATGTATTTACACGGAGAGTGAATAATTGAGTTCTGTACATGCTCAAACGGCCGTTGTATTTGTCACTTGGCAAGCATGGCGGCCTGTCACTCGGTGTCAACAGTGTTTTTCCTTGTGCAATTGCTGCTGTACTTTCTCAAATAAAGTTATCAAGAGGTATTTATTGGCATATGTTACATTTTACTGAAAAAGGCCTGTGTTACATCAGTTGTTTGTATACTTTAAAGAAGGTTGTGGTGCTGGTTTTTCATCAATTGCTTACGATAAAACGGCCTCGGTGTTGAATTTAAAGTCTGCAGTTCAGCATTTAACCTTAGTGCTGTCACTTTGAATTTGCTTCGAGTCGACATTGTGCAGTGACAAATTGTTACGTTCATACTATTAAATCGATAAGCTGAGGCATTTTTTAAAATTATTCTTTCCCTGTTACACTGTATGAACAAAGACTGTTCTTTATTTTGGATATTTTAGAGCATCGCTTGTGAAACCTTGGCCACCGTGATAAAAAATATTCTCGGGGGTCGGCAGTTGAAAATAAGTGGCTGTGAGTGACTGTGTGTGTGTGTGTGCATGTACACAAAACTACAACTTAAGTTATGTTGTGTGCATGTACACGTACACATGAACATTATGATGTAGTTTGCACTGGTAATACAAGGTTTAACTTTGGAATAATCGTCTGAGGATTTGGACAACGGACAAGTACAAATACACATTTTCCTGTTCCTCTCATTTTTAAGACAAGGATTTCACATTTTTTCCAACAAATTGGAAACTGGTTAGTGTTTGTTGAATAACAAGTGCAAACTCCTACTTTGTAAATAATTTGTCACAACCAGCATCCTACAGCACTAAAATATAAATAAACATGCAATCATATGACAACCAAGAAAAAGTGGCTGAGCAAACTGCAGGAAAGAAAGCAAAATCCAGTAGACGGTCATGTATAATCTGTGGGAAGAAATCACATTTGAATAATTCAAACCTTGTAAGTCCCAGAGATAGTTCTTCATGGGTCACACTTCTAAATGCTGCGAAAATTCAGACATTCGAGCCAATATTGAAGTTGTCTTCATCAGAATCCAGCATTCCTGATATATATTACCACAGAGAATGCAGATGTCAGTTTGCAATGAAAAAGACGCTTGCCCAAAAAAGTAAACGCCAAGCTGAGCCTGTCAGTGATTGTCCGATTTCGAGAAAATCGCTAAGAGAGACACCCTCATCGGAATCACGTGTATATCAGAAAATTTGTAGGCAGAAACAAGGATACTCTTGTCCAATCGTGCGAGTTACGTTCTGACATAACAGTGCGAGAAGTTGCTACTTTGAAAAATGATACAAAAATATTAGCCATAACTTCCCGCGAATTAGTAGCTGCTGAAGCTCACTATCACAGGTCCTGTTACAGAGATTACACGCGATCAAGCAAGACAGACCAATGTGTCTCCACTTGTGATGCAGTCAATGAGGATGACCAGATGTACATGTATGCAAGAGCTGAGAATGTGGCTCACAATATGTTATTTCATTACATAAGAACAGAGTTGTTTGCAATGCCTCATGTTGTGTCGATGGTAGAGCTTACAGACAAATTTGTTGAATATATGACCTCAATAGGTATTCATGACATAAAAGAAACATCGAAAAAGCACTTACGACGAAAGTTACAAGCAGAGTTTTCAAACAGCCTGAAAATTTTCTCTAATGATCAGGGAAAACTCATTGTTGTACCTGACAATTTATCACTTCAGTCGTTGGCCATTCAATGGATGGATTTGAAAAAAGAAATGAGCACATGTAAACGAAACATGTCTGATCGCAGTTGGGTTATAAAGGATGCAGCACTGTATATAAGAAGTGATATACAAGCATCACAAGCCAAAGAGAATCATGGGTGGCCTCCACAACCTGATGAGCTTTCCACAGACTTCACATATTTGCCTTCATCACTTGAAACATTTCTGAATGTTCTGCTTTCAGGTGAAAGAGTAAATGTTCAATCTTCTCGTGTTAGTCGACTAACCAGTTCTTTTGGTCAAGATATTGTATATGCTATTGGTAGAGGTGTGTTTCCAGTAGCAAAGCACATTTTACTTCCATGGGCAGTAAAAACACTGACTGGTAATGTGGAGTTGATCAAAACTTTGAATCGTTTAGGTCATGGCATATCTTACTCCCAACTGGAGGAAATTGAGACAGCTTTGTGCATTCAGAAACTGGAGCAGGCAGATGTTGGATTTACTCTTCCATCCAATATTTACTCAGGGGTTCCTGTTACACTAGCCTATGACAATATTGATCGGTTGGAAGAGACACTTAGTGGTGGTGGGACATCTCATCGTGTTAACGGCATTGTGGTTCAACCAAAGGTTTTCACAGCTGAACTGCCAAGAGAGAAATCAACTCTACCAAAGCAAAAGAGACGAAGCATCACACTCCCACCGTGCATTTTACAGCCGTACAATGCTGGAGAACGTGCTGGTCCACCTGAGATCAAGCCTTTGACTGTTGACTGTAAAGCTCAGACAACAACTGCATTGGCAAAGAACTGGATCTGGTCTCTTGTACGCCAACTTGACACAAAGGATCAAAAAGTTAGTGGATGGACTGGCTTCAACATTATGACGAGAGACCACATTGCTGTGTTACAAGACACAGTCAGCTACCTCCCTACTGTAAATGCACCTGCCACTGATATGAGAACTGTTCATGAAGTACTATGCCAGTTGCTTTCGATCAAAGAAGCTCTCGGTCTGGAATCAGTTGTTTGTGTTTTTGATCAGGCTCTGTATGCAAAGGCAGCTGAAATAACTTGAAGCATCAAGAAAATTCCGTAATATTGTTCTGAGAATGGGAGCATTTCACACAATATGTAATTTGCTAGAATAGTTGGAAAGCGGTTCAAAGATGCAGGCCTGCGTGACCTTGCGGTAGAGGCTGGTATTGTTGCTGAAGGATCAATTGACGGCGTAATGGATGGACGAAAGTATAATCGAGGTGTCCGACTGCATAAATTGGTATTTGAAGCCCTTGTCAGGTTGGCTTGGAAAGGTTTTCGTGAACAACATACTGCAAAGTCAGCTGACCTAGAGGAAACCAACAAAGTACTGGAGAAACTACATGAGACAACAGACCAAGAAAATCTTGTTAAGGTTTTGTCCGATCCATCTTGTTCCAACCTCCTTCAGTTATTTAACGAGTATCTGGACCACTTAAGGTTGAATGCTGGTCCGCTTGCTCAGTTCTGGATGTCATATGTGGATATGATATTAATACTTCTCAATCTCATCAGGGCCTCAAGAGAAGGTGATTGGATTCTCCATTTGTCTTCTATCCGTGCATTACTTCCATGGTGTTTTGCATACGACAGACAAAACTACAGTCGCTACCTGTCTGTGTATTATGCAGAGATGACAAGACTTCCACAAGAACACCCAGATGTTCATCTCCAGCTTATGAATGGAGGCTTCTCTGTGCAGTTGGGACAAGTAAATTCATCGGGAGAATCCCTGTTGACCAAACTATTGAGGAAACTGCTAATAAAGACACACAAACTGCAGGGGGTACTAAAGGTTTCAGTCTAAAGCCTTCGGCCGTCAGTAGATATTACCTCACCGCTGAATACAGGGCTATTTGTCTGAAGCAGCTCCGTTCCATGACAGAGACACACAGTCCTTCTTTTGTCCATCATGATCTTGAGAAGACACGTATCTTGAGAGATGAATCAGATGTTCAATCCCTTGTTGATGTGATGGAAAGTGGCTGGATTAATCCATTTAATAGCAATCCATCCGATCTAATCAGTATTTCTGCCAGCACTGCTGCTCCTCCTGATGTTGCAACTGATCTGAGAAGAGCCAGCGAGATTGGTGAAACTGCATACCAGCACTTCCAGAAGGAAAGAATTGAACAACAGACAAAGAAATTCCATGACAAGCTCAGCAAACAGAAGCTGAAAACATTTAGTAACATGAAGAAGCAAACAAGGTCAGTCAGATCGAACAAAGAAACGATGCTTAAGGCAGACCATAAGCTCTTTGGTCAAATGTTGCTAATCTCCATGTCCAGAAATCTCAGAATGGAAAAGTCTTGGAGCATCCACTTGGTCCTGTGCCTGGTCTTTGTGTAATTGCGATGGTACTCAAAGAAGACTAACAAAGCTGCACTAGCACGATTTTTGGAGAAGAATGCAGCTTCTGCTGAGTCAATACCTCAATCCTCTACATGCATAATTGACGGAATGAGCTTGGTTCAAAACTGCACGGAGAAAACAAAACTTTCGAGGAGCTGTCAGAAACACTATTCCTCTCAATCTTGCATCTTGGATATGGAAGCTGTCGGATCGATGTAGTATTTGACACATATGATGAAAATTCAATCAAGAATGCAGAGAGAGTAAAACGAGGGTCCGACTCTGGGGTTGTCTTCAGCAACATAGCTGGTGGCCACAGGATAAAGCAGTGGAGACGTCTTTTGTCTTCTTCAAGAAGCAAAACAAACCTGATCAACTATCTCATTGCCGACTGGAAAAGACCACAGTTGAGAGCAAAACTAGTAAGCAACAAAGAACTGTATGTGACTTGTGAGGACAAGTGCTACAGACTGACAAGTGAGAACTCTGCTGAAGTGTTAGACCTTTGTACAGAACAGGAAGAAGCCGATACTGCATGTTCTTACATGCACAACATGCTGCCTCTGGGTCGAAGTCAATTATCATTGCATCAGAAGACACAGACGTCTTAATAATTGCCCTTGCTCTGAGCAGTAACTTACAAAGCAATATGTTCATCAAGTGTGGAACGAAGAATCGTGAAAGGTTCATTGATGTAAGTAAAGTAGCTGCAGCAATTGGCCAAGATGTTTGTAAAGCATTGCCAGGAATGCATGCCTTTACCGGATGTGATTCAGTAAGCGCATTTGGAGGAAAAGGAAAACTTAATGCAATGAAACTTCTCATTAACAGCACAAAGTACCAAGAGGCTTTCACACAGTTGGGAAAGGATTGGTTGATGTCCAATGATCTGTTCAGTGTTCTTCAAGACTTTACTTGTCATTTGTATGCAGCTGGGTGTGGCACAACAAAGGTAAAATGAACTGAGACATCATCTGTTCAAAGCAAAGAAAGGAAAAATAGATTCAAGCCAACTACCACCATGTCAAGATTGCTTGAACATGCATGCAAAACGGGCGAACTATCAGTCTGCACAATATGGCGTCGTAGTCTGGAAACCACACCAAGTACCCCAAATCCGAGTGATGGCCATGGATGGAGTGAAGAAGACAACGGCCTCACCATCTGTTGGATGACAGGACCACCAGCTCCTGATGTGGTTCTTGAATTCTTATCTTGTAAATGCAAGCGAGTGTGTAAGCTTCCTGACTGCGAGTGCATGGTGAATGGATTGAAATGTACAGCCATGTAAGCTGCCTACATGTGACAACATGAAGGATGACGATTCTGATGAAGAGCAAACTGAAAGTGACATTTCTTCTGATACAGACTCAATCAGTGATTCCGAGTTAAACTCATAAGCAACCTAGGCCTATGAGATGTATGACTAGTCTTGCCCATTATGATGAAGATCAACATGAAAGTAATATTACTTGTAAAATAGACTCAATCAGTGATTCCGAGTTGGTCTGATTAGTAACTACATGCATAATAATAACAATTTATTATATTTATAGTGCGCCATCTCCATCTCATCTGAAGATGTTTGAAGGCACAATGATACAATAGAAATATTAAAATTCAATAACTACTTTAAAATTCACTAATACAAACAGTAAAAATACATACAATGTAAATGTATAAAGGGCTATTGTCTTGTATTCTCCTCAACTTTTTTGTTTCAGGATTTAAAAAAAACTTTCATTAGTTGGTGAGAAATGTAACTTTCAAATTGATGTTACACAACACGCATGTTTTCTTTCAACTCTGTAAGAGATGTAAGTTAAAAAAAAAATTTAAATGCTATAAAACACTGGTCTGGAAAAAGTAATTTCTATCTGTTTAATGCACATTCTGTGACATTTTATTTAATGTATCTCTGTACAACATTTTTCACAAAAGTATAATATGGTAGCTTAAGGATTTGTAAGACTACACAACCCAGCTGATGAAAGAGCAAAAGGTAAATACAAAAGAAAAACCGTTTTCAAAACAAACAAAATATTAAGTAAACGCAACGAATGAACTATTCGTTGTTGCTTTAATTTATTTTGTAACCACATTTTAACATTAGACCTCATTGAAGATGTCCTAAGTACACAGGTTTGGTTAAAATTATCTCCCATAACCAGAGAAACATAAATTAACCGCTTTCAAAGATGCAATTAACTTTGCAAAGGAGAGATAGACCTAAAATGTATATAATCGTGTGTATCTTTTTTCATCTGGTGACGTCATACAAAAGCCATTAAAAACCATATAAGTCTAACATTCCTGAAAGGCTATCACATTTTTTTGTAAACTAGGGACATATAGTAACACAAAAATCATAGTAAGATTTAGTCCCTCGAAGTGGTACCAATATGTGAAATTTCAGCCCCTGGCTCATGGACTAATAGTTTTGTACGTTTTCCGAGAAATGCTAAGCCAACGGTAAGTTCGTCATTTCACGAGCGCGGCGAATTACGTACATGGACGTATTGCCTTTTTCAATAATTGGGATTGAACAATACATTCGATGGGGTTTAATAATATCAACTCAAATATGTGACCTGCTCCATTGAAATGAGGAATGTCCCCCAACACGGTTCCGTGTAATGGACTTCCAAAGTTCACAAAACGTGCATGACTGCATTATTACATTATCAATTTATCACATCCTAACACAGGAATGAAATGAACAAAAATGAATGTTTGGTATCATATGAAAGCCCATTAAATTATCTTTAAGTTGATATCCATATCTCAAAATGTGAAATTTGGGGGACATTCCTCATTTTGATGAACCGCGTCACAATTATTTTCTTAAAGAAAGGTTCAGATTTGACAATTTTTTTAAATGTCACTCACAGCTCATTATATATGCAAATGTCAATATTGTGCGGGTTAAACGGAATCACTTTTCAGAAGTTGCGCACTGACTGATTTTGCACTTCCAACAATATGACAATGACGAATGGGTTGTCGTTAAAACAAATAATATTATACTTCACTAGTACAAGTGACACCAATAATAACATACGGTGTTAGCCAGCAATAACAGGGTGTCTTTTTCAAGTTTTGCCATGGTAATCCATTACTCCAGGTTTTGCCATGGTAATCCATTACTTAAGGTTTTGCCATGGCAATCCATTATTTTAGGTTTTGCCATGGTAATCCATTATTTCATGTTTTGCTATGGTGATTCATTATTTCTGGTTCTTCAATGGTAGTCCATTAATTCAGGTTTTGCCATTGGTAATCCATTAATTCAGGTTTTGCCATGACAATCCATTATTTCATGTTTTGCTATGGTGATTCATTATTTCTGGTTTTTCAATGGTAGTCCATTAATTCAGGTTTTGCCATGGTAATCCATTATTCAGGTTTTGCCATGACAATCCATTATTTCATGTTTTGCTATGGTGATTCATTATTTCTGGTTTTTCAATGGTAGTCCATTAATTCAGGTTTTGCCATGGTAATCCATTAATTCAGGTTTTGCCATGACAATCCATTATTTCATGTTTTGCCATGGTTATCCATTATTTCTGGTTTTGCCATGGTAGTCCATTAATTCAGGTTTTGCCATGGTAATGCATTAATTCAGGTTTTGCCATGGTAGTCCATTAATGCAGGTTTTGCCATGACAATCCATTTCTTCACTGAGGTTTTGCCATGTTTAATCCAATCTGTCATTTTGGGTTTTGCCATAGTAATCCATATTTTTGATGTTTTTTATATTCTGCGTGTCTACTGCTGTTCACCGTTAATTTATTTATGTCTGTAGGATTGGTTTCCTATTCTTGCAATATGGCATGTTTTCCGCACTTCTGTGAGAATAGTGACAATTTACATGTATCAACCCTACATACATTGTATTTTCATATTTTCTTACATTCACTTCTGCAGTTGAATACACGTTACGGCTTGTGGATGGTGGTAGTAGTTTGGAAGGCCGTGTTGAGGTGTATGTAAATGGAGCATGGGGGACAGTATGTGATGACGACTGGGACATTAATGATGCTACAGTGGTGTGTCGACAGCTTGGCTATGGGTCAGCTGTATCAGCCAAAACATCAGCATATTTTGATCAGGGTAGTGGAGACATAGTTCTTGATGATGTAGCCTGCACAGGATTAGAAACCAACATAGTTCAGTGCCCTGCGTCCACCAGTCACGATTGCAGCCACGGTGAAGATGCAGGTGTTATCTGCAGTGTAGCTTCAATAAGTAAGCTTTTAATCTTGTCTGTGGATCTCTAAGCAAATATCTATAGTTAAGCTCGGGCAATAACACAATAACATCGAATATCTCGATATTTTTTTAATTCGATTACCTTATCAAGAACTTTTAAAGATTTCGAGATATACAATATACATGTACATATATATATTTATATATATATATATATATATATATATGTATATATGTATATATGTATATATATGTATATATATATATATATATATATATATATATATATATATATATATCTTTCTGAATTAGGACATAGGGCGACCGGTGGTCGACCTATAGCGTTTAAATTTAAAAAATCGGGCGATCGGGCGACCGGGGGCCGGTCGCCTTATCGCCACAGCTTTATTTTAGAAAAAAATTACTGATTTTTAAAGCCCAGATCTCTTCCTTGGTCTAATTTAAGCAAGTTTCCTGATTTTGGTATTGAAGGATGAAACAGAAAAGGGAAAAAGAAGGGACATTTTGTGCACAACTGTATGGCAATTCGACCGATGGTCGGCCGATGTCCGAATTCAAATAATATATATATATATATATATATATATATATATATATATATATATATATATATATATATATATATATATATATGTATATATATATAATATGTGTGTGTAGACACCTGACTGTCCTTGTCTTGACATGTACATGTGCGTGTACATTACTGTGATAAAACATCGCTCACTACATAAGCCATTGGCTTTGTACTCACAATGTGAGTTGAATACTTTTTTTTGGATCAGTAATCAGTTGTTCATGTTAGCTGTAACATTGATAGACAATTTCTGGTGAAGTAAGGTATTAAGGTCAGTTTTGTAGTATTTGGTCATTTATGGTAGAGCAGCATGCCTTATGCAAATCGGCTTGCACATGCGCACTGTGGTATTTGTGAAGATAATGTACATGTACATGTATGTCCAATGTGTGGACAATGAGATTGGAATCATTAATATCCTGAGCTGACTAAAATTTGTCATCTCTGTTTTCATAATTGTATTCTTACATTCACTTCTGCAGCTATACAACTTGTGGGTGGTGGTAGCTTGGAAGGCGGCCGTGTTGAGGTGTATGTAAATGGAGCATGGGGGACAGTATGTGATGACAGCTGGGACATTAATGATGCTATAGTGGTGTGTCGACAGCTTGGATATGGGTCAGCTGTATCAGCCAAAACATCAGCATATTTTGGTCAGGGTAGTGGAGACATAGTTCTTGATGATGTAGACTGCACAGGATTAGAAACCAACATAGTTCAGTGCCCTGCGTCTACCAGTCACGATTGCAGCCACAGTG
>CM055817.1:24754904-24776574 GCA_029582265.1 Zoroaster sp. YZ-2022
GGCTGTCTACCCTGAGTTATGGCCCGTATTTTGACAGTATTTTACGGCGGGCTAAGTGTGCATGGAGGCCGTTTAAGGTATGAAGAAATTGTCTTAATGTAAAAGTCATGTGATTTCCTGAAAGAGGAGAACCTAAGCTTTAATGTGGATATAAATTTGTCGGCCTCCTTTAAAAACTTTTAGAGTTATACCCGTCGCTAGAAATAATTTCATTTGTATTTGTGTTTTAATCACAACAATATAGGCTGTCTACCCTGAGTTATGGCCCGTATTTTGACAGTATTTTACGGCGGTCTAAGTGTGCATGGAGGCCGTTTAAGGTATGAAGAAATTGTCTTAATGTAAAAGTCATGTGATTTCCTGAAAGAGGAGAACCTAAGCTTTAATTTGGATATAAATTTGTCGGCCTCCTTTAAAAACATTTAAAGTTATACCCGTCGCTAAAAATAATTTCATTTGTATTTGTGTTTTAATCACAACAATATAGGCTGTCTACCCTGAGTTATCGCCCGTATTTTGACAGTATTTTACGGCGGGCTAAGTATGCATGGAGGTCGTTTAAGGTATGAAGAAATTGTCTAAATGTAAAAGTCATGTGATTTCCTGAAAGAGGAGAACCTAAGCTTTAATTTGGATATAAATTTGTCGGCCTCTCTTAAAAACTTTTAAAGTTATACCCGTCGCTAGAAATAATTTCATTCGTATTTGTGTTTTAATTACAACAATATAGGCTGTCTACCCTGAGTTATGGCCCGTATTTCGACAGTATTTTACGGAGGGATAAGTGTGCATGGAGGCCGTTTAAGGTATGAAGAAATTCTCTTAATGTAAAAGTCATGTGATTTCCTGAAAGAGGAGAACCTAAGCTTTAATTTGGATATAAATTTTGTCATTCTCTTAAAACCTTTTAAAGTTATACCTGTCGCTAGAAATAATTTCATCTGTATTTGTGTTTTAATTACAACAATATAGGCTGTCTACCCTGAGTTATGGCCTGTATTTTGACAGTATTTTACGGCGGGCTAAGTGTGCATGGAGGCCGTTTAAGGTATGAAGAAATTGTCTAAATGTAAAAGTCATGTGATTTCCTGAAAGAGGAGAACCTAAGCTTTAATTTGGATATAAATTTGTCGGCCTCCCTTAAAAACCTTTAAAGTTATACCCGTCGCTAGAAATAATTTCATTCGTATTTGTGTTTTAATCACAACAATTATAGGCTGTCTACCCTGAGTTATGGCCCGTATTTTGACAGTATTTTACGGCGGTCTAAGTGTGCATGGAGGCCGTTTAAGGTATGAAGAAATTGTCTTAATGTAAAAGTCATGTGATTTCCTGAAAGAGGAGAACCTAAGCTTTAATTTGGATATAAATTTGTCGGCCTCCTTTAAAAACATTTAAAGTTATACCCGTCGCTAAAAATAATTTCATTTGTATTTGTGTTTTAATCACAACAATATAGGCTGTCTACCCTGAGTTATCGCCCGTATTTTGACAGTATTTTACGGCGGGCTAAGTATGCATGGAGGTCGTTTAAGGTATGAAGAAATTGTCTAAATGTAAAAGTCATGTGATTTCCTGAAAGAGGAGAACCTAAGCTTTAATTTGGATATAAATTTGTCGGCCTCCCTTAAAAACTTTTAAAGTTATACCCGTCGCTAGAAATAATTTCATTCGTATTTGTGTTTTAATTACAACAATATAGGCTGTCTACCCTGAGTTATGGCCCGTATTTCGACAGTATTTTACGGAGGGATAAGTGTGCATGGAGGCCGTTTAAGGTATGAAGAAATTCTCTTAATGTAAAAGTCATGTGATTTCCTGAAAGAGGAGAACCTAAGCTTTAATTTGGATATAAATTTGTCGGCCTCTCTTAAAAACTTTTAAAGTTATACCCGTCGCTAGAAATAATTTCATTCGTATTTGTGTTTTAATTACAACAATATAGGCTGTCTACCCTGAGTTATGGCCCGTATTTTGACAGTATTTTACGGCGGGCTAAGTGTGCATGGAGGCCGTTTAAGGTATGAAGAAATTGTCTAAATGTAAAAGTCATGTGATTTCCTGAAAGAGGAGAACCTAAGCTTTAATTTGGATATAAATTTGTCGGCCTCCCTTAAAAACCTTTAAAGTTATACCCGTCGCTAGAAATAATTTCATTCGTATTTGTGTTTTAATCACAACAATTATAGGCTGTCTACCCTGAGTTATGGCCCGTATTTTGACAGTATTTTACGGCGGGCTAAGTGTGCATGGAGGCCGTTTAAGGTATGAAGAAATTGTCTAAATGTAAAAGTCGTGTGATTTCCTGAAAGAGGAGAACCTAAGCTTTAATTTGGATATAAATTTGTCGGCCTCCTTTAAAAACTTTTAAAGTTATACCCGTCGCTAAAAATAATTTCATTTGTATTTGTGTTTTAATCACAACAATATAGGCTGTCTACCCTGAGTTATCGCCCGTATTTTGACAGTATTTTACGGCGGGCTAAGTATGCATGGAGGTCGTTTAAGGTATGAAGAAATTGTCTAAATGTAAAAGTCATGTGATTTCCTGAAAGAGGAGAACCTAAGCTTTAATTTGGATATAAATTTGTCGGCCTCCCTTAAAAACTTTTAAAGTTATACCCGTCGCTAGAAATAATTTCATTCGTATTTGTGTTTTAATCACAACAATTATAGGCTGTCTACCCTGAGTTATGGCCCGTATTTTGACAGTATTTTACGGCGGGCTAAGTGTGCATGGAGGCCGTTTAAGGTATGAAGAAATTGTCTAAATGTAAAAGTCGTGTGATTTCCTGAAAGAGGAGAACCTAAGCTTTAATTTGGATATAAATTTGTCGGCCTCCTTTAAAAACTTTTAAAGTTATACCCGTCGCTAAAAATAATTTCATTTGTATTTGTGTTTTAATCACAACAATATAGGCTGTCTACCCTGAGTTATCGCCCGTATTTTGACAGTATTTTACGGCGGGCTAAGTATGCATGGAGGTCGTTTAAGGTATGAAGAAATTGTCTAAATGTAAAAGTCATGTGATTTCCTGAAAGAGGAGAACCTAAGCTTTAATTTGGATATAAATTTGTCGGCCTCTCTTAAAAACTTTTAAAGTTATACCCGTCGCTAGAAATAATTTCATTCGTATTTGTGTTTTAATTACAACAATATAGGCTGTCTACCCTGAGTTATGGCCCGTATTTCGACAGTATTTTACGGAGGGATAAGTGTGCATGGAGGCCGTTTAAGGTATGAAGAAATTCTCTTAATGTAAAAGTCATGTGATTTCCTGAAAGAGGAGAACCTAAGCTTTAATTTGGATATAAATTTGTCGGCCTCTCTTAAAAACTTTTAAAGTTATACCCGTCGCTAGAAATAATTTCATTCGTATTTGTGTTTTAATTACAACAATATAGGCTGTCTACCCTGAGTTATGGCCCGTATTTTGACAGTATTTTACGGCGGGCTAAGTGTGCATGGAGGCCGTTTAAGGTATGAAGAAATTGTCTAAATGTAAAAGTCATGTGATTTCCTGAAAGAGGAGAACCTAAGCTTTAATTTGGATATAAATTTGTCGGCCTCCCTTAAAAACCTTTAAAGTTATAGCCGTCGCTAGAAATAATTTCATTCGTATTTGTGTTTTAATCACAACAATATAGGCTGTCTACCCTGAGTTATGGCCCGTATTTTGACAGTATTTTACGGCGGGCTAAGTGTGCATGGAGGCCGTTTAAGGTATGAAGAAATTGTCTAAATGTAAAAGTCATGTGATTTCCTGAAAGAGGAGAACCTAAGCTTTAATTTGGATATAAATTTGTCGGCCTCCCTTAAAAACTTTTAAAGTTATACCCGTCGCTAGAAATAATTTCATTCGTATTTGTGTTTTAATCACAACAATTATAGGCTGTAGTAGTAATGATTGTTGGCGCACCTAAGATTTTGCCTTTTTAAAAAATCTTTTTAACTAAATTTGTCAAAAACCATCATCAAAAACCATCATCAAAAACCATCATCAAAAACCATCATCAAAAACCATCATCAAAAACCATCATCAAAAACCATCATCAAAAACCATCATCAAAAACCATCATCAAAAACCATCATCAAAAACCATCATCAAAAACCATCATCAAAAACCATCATCAAAAACCATCATCAAAAACCATCATCAAAAACCATCATCAAAAACCATCATCAAAAACCATCATCAAAAACCATCATCAAAAACCATCATCAAAAACCATCATCAAAAACCATCATCAAAAACCATCATCAAAACCATCATCAAAACCATCATCAAAAACCATCATCAAAAACCATCATCAAAAACCATCATCAAAAACCATCATCAAAAACCATCATCAAAACCATCATCAAAAACCATCATCAAAAACCATCATCAAAAACCATCGCCAAAAACCATCGCCAAAAACCATCGCCAAAAACCATCATCAAAAACCATCATCAAAAACCATCATCAAAAACCATCATCAAAAACCATCATCAAAAACCATCATCAAAAACCATCGCCAAAAACCATCATCAAAAACCATCATCAAAAACCATCATCAAAAACCATCGTCAAAAACCGATGAGGTTAAGAGTTTTTTTAAAACAGTTCATAAAAAAGTGACTTTAAAAAGTGAGATAATGAAATAATATTATATTGTTTAATAATAAAGATGCCTACTAAATATTTATCAAAATGGACATTGGATGAATTGAAAAATTTTGTGCGAGAACAACGCATTAGCCGAATAGTTCTCGTGAAAAACAGCAAGAATAGAGTTGATAAACGTAGTTGGTACAACGCGGTTAAAAAGTATATAAATCAACAAAAACCAAAACCATTATATGAATTATATTTCGAAGAATTACGAGAGCTCGTAGCAGTTAAAAATATTGAGTTACCGCTACACGGCTCGGGAGCGAACGAAGGGTTGATTAAAAAAGACTACTTGAACGCTATTAAAAGGTTTCTCAACAGAGAAACCAAGTTGAGGTTTAACCCTCCCATTAACGGTGGTATGTATTTAAGACAGCATGTAATGAATGTTCCGTTGAATCACAGCAAAGAAAAAGATTTACATATTTTTTGGAGAGCTGTAAAACCAACCATTATCACCGTGCTAAAAAAGGACTTGAAGGATTTTAAAGCATTCAAGTTTATGATATTTATACGAATTTTATTACGTAAAGAAAACTTTGTAGGCACAGACGATTTTGTCACACCTCATTTTCATAATAAAAGACAAGTTGTTTTATTGAATTTAAACAGTATCGAAAATGAATTCAATACTATAATTTCGCAAATTCAAGAGACTTTAGAAAAATACACTCAAGAGGGTAGTGGATGGATAGTAGATCGTGTTGAAGAAATGAATCTAATAATCGCTAAATGGCAACCTCTAAGAGGAGGTTCTTACATAGATCTACCCAAATATATTAAAAATAAAAAAGCATGCATCAACATGAAAAACGATGACGACGATTGTTTGCGATGGGCTTTACGCTCGCATCGTTTTAAAATAAAAATTCATCCGGAAATAACGAGCAAGTACCCAATAGATGACGGTTTTAATTTTAACAATATCGACAGCCCAACTCCGATCAATCAAATTAAGCGAGTAGAAAAACAAAACAATATAGCTATAAACGTTTTTGGTTGTGAGAAAAACGTGATTTTGGTTTATCAAGTTAGCGATCAACCAAAAACGTTGGATCGCATAAATTTATTATTAATTCACAAAGAAGAAAAAAAAGGCACTAGATATCACTACGTATGGATAAAAGACTTGAATAAACTTCTTTTTGACCAAACAAAACACGGGCATCGTAAACATTTTTGTTTTATATGTTTGCAAGGTTTTTCAACGGAATTATATCTCGAAAACCACGTAAAAATGTGTGAGGGAATAACCGACCGCCCGACGACTATCGTAATGCCTGAAAAGGGTAAAAACGATAAAATAAAGTTTGTAAACTTTCATAAAAAGATGAAAGTTCCATTCATAATATACGCGGACTTTGAAAGCATTATTAAAAAGATCGACGACGTAAACTCTACTAATACTAAAAGACTACAAGAACATATCATTTGCGGCTATTCATACATCGTTGTAAAATGCGATGGTAAAAGTAGTAGTTTTCCCCGCACGTATAGGGGAGAAGACGCATCTAAACATTTTTTAGATGAATTACAAAAAGAGGAAGAAAAGATTAATAAGATATTGAAAAATCCTAAAAAATTAAACATGACTAAAGAAAATGTAAAAAATTACAACTCTGCAAGCGAGTGTTGGATATGCGAAAAGAAGTTTTCAAATACGTCCGACGACGAGTTTAAGAAAGTTAGAGATCATTGTCACATTACCGGAAAGTATCGAGGCGCAGCGCATAATAGATGTAACTTAAAACTAAGTTTAAAACCAACAAAAACTTTTATTCCGGTCGTATTTCATAATTTGCGAGGCTACGACTCTCATCTCATTATGCAGGCCACCGGTCTCATCGGGGGAAATTTAAAGTGTATTCCAAACAATATTGAAAAGTATATTTCTTTTAGTATTGGTCAACTACGATTTATAGACAGCGCTCAATTTTTACTAGCTTCGTTGGACAAAATCGTACAATCAAACGATTCTTTTCCAATTACGAGTAAACTCGAACCAAATTCTGAAAAATTCAATCTCATTAAAAGCAAGGGCATTTATCCTTACGAGTACATGGACTCTTTCGAGCGTTTCAAAGAAACGCAACTTCCATCGATAGAATCTTTTTACAGTAGTCTAAACGATAGTAACATTACCGTCACTCAATACGAGCACGCTAAAAACGTTTACAACAAGTTTGATTGTAAAAACTTGGGTGATTATCACGATTTGTACGTGCGTACTGATACTTGCTTGTTGGCGGACGTATTTGAAAACTTTAGAAATGTTTGTATGAAAAATTATAAATTAGATCCGGCTCATTATTATACGAGTCCTGGGCTAAGTTGGGACGCTTTATTAAAACATTCAAAACAAACTTTAGATTTGTTTACCGATATCGACATGCATTTGTTTATAGAAAAAGGTATGCGCGGAGGAACGTGCATGGTGAGTAAACGATACGCGAAAGCAAACAATCCATATTTAGACGACTACGATAAAACGAAACAAACTAGTTTTCTCATAAATTTAGACGTTAATAATTTATACGGCTATGCCATGAGTCAACCTTTACCGACCGGTAATTTTAAATGGTTGAGAGAAAAACAAATTAAGAAACTCGAGAGAGATGGATTTAAAAACAATAAAGGATACGTTTTAGAGGTTGATTTAGAATATCCAAACATTTTACACGATTCTCACACCGCGTTTCCACTAGCGCCAGAGTCGTTGATAGTACCGAAAGAATGGATGTCGCCGTATCAAAAGAATTTACTAAAAGATAAGCCCGCTCCAAACGTTGCTAAATTAGTACCAAATTTATACAACAAGAAAAATTACGTGCTTCATTATCGTAATTTACTATTGTATATACAACAAGGCATGAAACTGACTAAAATTCACAGAGTTTTACAGTTTGATGAATCATGTTGGATGAAATCGTACATTGATTTAAACACTCAACTTAGAAAAGATGCGACGAGTGATTTTGAAAAAGATTTGTACAAACTCATGAACAATTCGGTTTTTGGAAAAACGATGGAAAATGTACGAAATCGCGTTAACGTAAATTTGAAGCGATTAAACGATCCAAAATCGGAAAATGAAATTCGCAAGCTCATCGCGAAACCAAATTTTGCAGAGGCTAGGATTTTTGATAATGATTTGGTTGCGATTCACATGCACAAAACAAAACTCAAGCTCAACCGCCCGATCATTATTGGAATGAGTATACTAGATTTATCCAAGGTTTTCATGTACGATTTTTATTACAATCATGTAAAGCAAAAATATGGTAACGATTGTGAGTTGATTTACACGGATACAGATAGCCTCCTCTTGGAAATTAAAACGAAAGATGTTTACAAAGATATGAAAAAAGACAAGCATTTATACGATTTTAGTAATTACGACAAGAGTCATTTTCTGTTTTCTGAAGAAAACAAAAAAGTGATAGGTAAAATGAAAGACGAGTGTGCGAAAACTGTAATTTCTGAAGTTGTTTGTTTAAGACCCAAAATGTATGCGATACTTACTTCAGATAAAGACGAAATAAAAAAAGCTAAAGGCGTTAAAAGACAAGTTTTACAACAAAAAATTAATTACGAGCAATTTAAACAAGTTTTATTTCTTAAAGAAACTCTACATCACCCTATGAATTTTATTATACACGATAAACATAGACTATATACAACTCGAGTAAATAAAAAATCGCTCGACTCACTAGATACAAAGAAATATATTTTAAAAACCGGAATATGCTCTCTTGCTTACGGTGATTGTTCGATTAATGATGAATGATCGGTGGATTCATCGTATCTCTAGGAATAATTTGTATTTCTTCTCTTACAAAACTACGTGCGGGGCCTCCTTCTACGCCTAGCGACGCAGGAGCTACATAATACAATATGGGTTGATTCGCAGCCTTCATCGTTTTAGATATTCTATAAATTTTTAAACTCCATATAGGATCAGTCGCTCTACGTCTCGTATCTTTTTCAGCTTCACCGGGTGCGTATAAATAACGAACTAGCGAGTTTAATGGAATTCTTTTTTCACGCTGTCGCGAAGCGTTCTTTTTACCCGGTGAAGCTGGATTTTGCTCCACGTTATCTAATTTAATAGCGTCTTTGGGTTTCGAGTTAATCAGTCGCGTCGTCTCGTTGTTTAACGCTTTTACGACCGCCGGTAATCTTTTAACCCATTCTCTATTTCTAACATTTTGTGCAATTTCTTGACCGTATTGATGCGAAAATAATCTTTCGCTCAAAGTTCTATTAAATCTCTCAACGATACCCTGAGCTCTGTGATTACCAGCTTCTCCTCGCTGAATTTTTACATGATGCTCACTCATCAAAGCATTAACGCTGCTCATAAATTCTTTTCCGGGGTCGACTTTTATAATTTTAGGCCAAACCAACGGTGATCGCGCGTAAATTTTTTTAAAAGCATCGCCGACTCGCGCGGCTGTTTTATCGATTAAAGGTACTGCAGCTTTATATCTGCTGGCTTCATCTACGACCGTTAACGCGTACTTGTACGTAATTCTACCGACTTTGTCGTGTGGAAGAAACAACAAGTCTGCTTGATGAACCTCGTTTGGTTTTTCGAGCGAGCTATTTGATGAAGTCGGTCTAGGAATATATTTAGGATAGGGTAAATAAATTTGCCACAGCGCTTGCTTTTTTATCCATCGTCGAACGAATTTTACATTTACTTTAGTTTCTTTAGCCAGCTTGCTGATTGCTGATTGACCTTTGTAGTATCCTCTCGGACTATAATAAGCGTTGGATAGTTTTCGTTCATCCATTTAATATTTATAAATATTATTCTTAACATTCTATTCAGAGGGCATGAGTGAATTTGGTAAAATTCCTTGTGTCACTAACCACATTTGCGTCGCACCGCTTAATCCAATCGTCGCGGTTAGTTTTAACCCGTCTTTTATATCCAATTTTCCTAAATCGGCTGGTTTCATTTTAAATATTTTTTCACCTAGCATGCTGTATAAAATTACTAAAAGAGTCATAACTGAGCTGTGATAAATTGTATCGGCGATCGTTTTCGTATTTATAGGCATTGAAGACATGTTTATAATCGTTAAACATAATAAAAAACTTTTTATTCCATTTCAAGTTCTCTGGGGGTGGTGAGTTTAACGCTAGCGAGTTTAACGGGTTCGTTTTTAACGGGTTCGTTTTTAACGGGTTCGTTTTTAAATGTTAGTTCTCTAAACAAGAAATAAGCTCCAATAACACCAACTCCAATAGCAATATAAAAATAATTGTAACTCGTTTCATCGCTTATAGTTTCTTTATAACCTTCGCTATGCTGGTTAACGCTTTTCGCGGGTTTAGCGAGTTGTAGTTTTTTCTGTCTATTAAGTTCGGCTAGTTTTTTACCGGCAGCGACTCTGTTTGGGTTTTTTGACTTAGTCGCTGGTTTCGTCACTGTCTTTGGCGTTGGTTCTGGAATCTCCTTCGGTACAGTCGTTTGCTCGTTGGTTTCCATCGCTTTTATTAGGTATTGAAGATAATGTTTCTTCTTTTCTTTTTAAATGTTTTGCCGTAATCAGAGAAACGCTGATCGGAGCGAGAAACATACCGTACTTGTAGTATATTTCACACAACGTTGTATTAAGCATGCTATTAATGAACGGATCTTTTTCTAAATCTGAAATTAATTTACCTTCATCATCAATTTGAAATTTATGGCCGTACAAATCAATACGATTTAAACTAAGCTCCAATAGTTTAGCGTATAACGTTATAATGGCGCTACCTAAAGACTGAGTAATATCGCGACCTAATTTTGTTTCGTATTGCGCGTGTAATACTTTTCGCTCTTGCTCGCTCAAAGCTTCAATATCACAAACGCTTAGTTCTTTACCGAAAAACTTTTTAGAGTCTCCTCCTATTACGACCGATAAAAGACGTTGTTTCAACAATAAGCTATCATCGTTGATATTTTCGTTAACAAGTGGCGTCTGTATATTTTCGTTTAATACCTTATGTACTTCTTCCATTTATTATACGTACTAGAAGAATAATCGATTAAATTTATTAAAAAATATAAGAACCAATAATTAGTTTTAGATAACCCGTTTAAAAGCTCGTTAAGATTTAACATTAGATCTTTTACTCGTTCAGCATCTATACTATGGTATATACCTTTTACTTTTTCAGTATTATCGTTTAATACTTGTACCAATTCTTGTCTTTCTTTACGAGTTGGTTAAGATTATATATAAAATCATTTACTCGTTCAACAGATATATTCGTAAATACTCGTTCAGCATTCATATTTATAAATATGCTTTATAATATTTATTAAATTACCCTTAACCTAAGAGTAACCTAAGAGTAACCTATGAGTAACCTATGAGTAACCTATGAGTAACCTAAGAGTAACCTATGAGTAACCTAAGAGTAACCTAAGAGTAACCTATGAGTAACCTATGAGTAACCTATGAGTAACCTATGAGTAACCTAAGAGTAACCTATGAGTAACCTATGAGTAACCTAAGAGTAATTCGCTAAATGACTTGACGGTAATCACTCAGTCACGTATTTCATAACCGGTAGGCTGATCCGTTTTTAAAATTAATTTACGATGTTTAACTCTTTTTAATTTTTCATGAATTTCTATTCTCAACTCGCGAGTTGGTATAACATCATTTTCTCTAAGACAATTCTCGTACGAGTCTCTATCTTTACAATAAAATAAACATATCCATTTGAGTTGTTCTCTAAAATCTTTCAATACGCTATTATATTTTTGAGTAAGTATCCAACAACTATGTTTAATATGCCTACCGCTAAAAGCCAATTGCGTGATCATACATTTATTATTCTCGTCGTATTTTTTATAATGCAACTGTTTATTCGCGCTGCAATCGTCTATAATAAACAACGTTTCTTTATTTTTGAAAGCGTCGCTATAAATTTCTATAGCCCTATTCAGCGATATGTCGTTTAAATCATTAACGTGTACGTTATCGTCGTTTAGAACCCATTTTCTATTTTTGTACGCATCATTGTTGAAAATGGTAGGGCATAATATAACGATATTTTCAAAATATTTAAAATATTCATTTTGTAATAAATTTAAAATAAATTCAGTTTTACCGCATCCCGTTTGACCGCAAATTAACGCGGCGTGTGGATATTTAAGTAACATTTTCTTTTTAATAATATTTTAATAATCGACCGATTCGAAACGCGAGTTTCTAATATTTAGTTGCGCGTCCATGATAATAAAAGTATACATGTTTAGTTCACCCGCACTCTCGGCTTCTTTTTCAATTTGAATGGTAATTCCTTCGGATAAGTTTTGTACTCGTCTTCCGCTTCCGTGTAATACATTATCGGTACTCGTTCTTAAATCTAAAAATAAACCGTATCGATTAAGTAAATAATTCGATAGTTTAACGTTTGATAAATCTAGAGCTTGTACAACTCGTATAGCGTGTTGTTTTCTCGAATCGCCGAAATATTTTGAAATCTCTTCCCATTGTTGATATCTTTTCATTCCATGCGCGTAGAGTTGATTGGGAACGCCTTCGATAGTAATACTAACTTTTGTTATTTTTGGATTATAAAACTTGTTGCTTTCTTTCACGTCGGGTTCTTTGAATAGAAACAATATTCCTTTCATACTTTTTGCCGGGGTATTTAAATTTATATTCCACATTGTATCTTTTTTGTTGTACGTAGTTACGCTCTGTCTCAGTACGCGATCAAACAATATACTCGTTCTATCGCTGTATTGATTTCTAATTGTTCTAGCGAGTTCTGGCATATGAACAACCTCAAATTCTAAAGAAATTCCACTTATAACATATTTTGCGTTATCGTCGGTGCTTTTGATCACATTTTCAAATTTATTAAACACGAGTTCGTAAGTCAATCGATCTCCCCACCTGACCGATAGTAAGGTTGATGATCGGTTAACAATTCAAAATCCAGCGGAATGTAATACCTATTTTTATACGCGTCCGCGATAGCTTTATCCGCTCCACCGTTGCCCGCGGAACTTTATCGCTAGTTCTATTCTCATTTTAGTTACGTTTTCAGTTTCGATTCCTTGATATACTAAATTTTCGCGCTGATCTTTGGTCAACCATTCGTCTTTGTAACAATTGAATACATCCGCATCGTCTAAACTAAATATTTCATTTCCTTCCATTTTAATGATTATGTGTTTTACGATAGCTCTACCGACGTTTTGTACCAACGTTCTATTTTCATCGTTGACGCTAACGAGTTCAATGTTGAAAGCTAATCGCGTTGTATTCGGAACGATAACGTCGTTCATTCCTAAATTTGGAAAACGAACCGTCAACAATTGATTTTCGTTTATGGTACTCGGATTGTTTGTAATGACGACTTTTTGGCGCATTCCTTTTACGCCTCGAGGTTCTCTTATTCTCCTGTTTGGATCTAGCGTATCTCCGTACGTATTACTCGTCATATTTAACGTTGTTAAATATAATAATTTTTATATAATCTACGTAAAACTATATTTAACATCTATTATAAATGGTGTCTGTAGCGATGATGGTTGGAGGTGCTGTCATTAATGCGTTAGCGTTTACCGGATCGAATTTTTTATTTAGTAATTTACGTGGTAATGACGCTGAACAAGAACGTAAACGACACGATTTAGCGTTGGAACATCTTTCGAAAGCTAGGGACGAATTTAGTAAAAAACGTTTAAAATATATAGATTATTTAAATGAGAAAATACAAAAAGAATCGGGCGCGATAAGAACTTTTAATAACATTAACGAAGCGATGCAAGAATATTCACGAGTTACCAATACACGAGTAAATTTACCTCTCGATTTACGACAAGAACCGCGATTAGAAGATTTTTACGTTCCTAGCGAAGATCAAAAAACGGGAGAGATTGTATTTATCATTATTGGTATGAGTGTAGTTGGTTACGGTATGAAGAAATTGTCTTAATGTAAAAGTCATGTGATTTCCTGAAAGAGGAGAACCTAAGCTTTAATTTGGATATAAATTTGTCGGCCTCCCTTAAAAACTTTTAAAGTTATAGCCGTCGCTAGAAATAATTTCATTCGTATTTGTGTTTTAATCACAACAATATAGGCTGTCTACCCCTGAGTTATGGCCCGTATTTTGACAGTATTTTACGGCGGGCTAAGTGTGCATGGAGGCCGTTTAAGGTATGAAGAAATTGTTCAAATGTAAAAGTCATGTGATTTCCTGAAAGAGAGAGAACTAAGCTTTAATTTGGATATAAATTTGTCGGCCTCCCTTAACAACTTTTAAAGTTATATCCGTCGTTAGAAATAATTTCATTCGTATTTGTGTTTTAATCACAACAATTATAGGCTGTCTACCCTGAGTTATGGCCCGTATTTTGACAGTATTTTACGGCGGGCTAAGTGTGCATGGAGGCCGTTTAAGGTATGAAGAAATTGTCTAAATGTAAAAGTCGTGTGATTTCCTGAAAGAGGAGAACCTAAGCTTTAATTTGGATATAAATTTGTCGGCCTCCTTTAAAAACCTTTAAAGTTATACCCGTCGCTAAAAATAATTTCATTTGTATTTGTGTTTTAATCACAACAATATAGGCTGTCTACCCTGAGTTATCGCCCGTATTTTGACAGTATTTTACGGCGGGCTAAGTATGCATGGAGGTCGTTTAAGGTATGAAGAAATTGTCTAAATGTAAAAGTCATGTGATTTCCTGAAAGAGGAGAACCTAAGCTTTAATTTGGATATAAATTTGTCGGCCTCTCTTAAAAACTTTTAAAGTTATACCCGTCGCTAGAAATAATTTCATTTGTATTTGTGTTTTAATTACAACAATATAGGCTGTCTACCCTGAGTTATGGCCCGTATTTCGACAGTATTTTACGGAGGGATAAGTGTGCATGGAGGCCGTTTAAGGTATGAAGAAATTCTCTTAATGTAAAAGTCATGTGATTTCCTGAAAGAGGAGAACCTAAGCTTTAATTTGGATATAAATTTGTCGGCCTCTCTTAAAAACTTTTAAAGTTATACCCGTCGCTAGAAATAATTTCATTCGTATTTGTGTTTTAATTACAACAATATAGGCTGTCTACCCTGAGTTATGGCCGTATTTTGACAGTATTTTACGGCAGGCTAAGTGTGCATGGAGGCCGTTTAAGGTATGAAGAAATTGTTGAAGAAATTGTTCTAAATGTAAAAGTCATGTGATTTCCTGAAGAGAGAGAACCTAAGCTTTAATTTGGATATAAATTTGTCGGCCTCTTAAAAACCTTTAAAGTTATAGCTGTCGCTAGAAATAATTTCATTTGTATTTGTGTTTTAATCACAACAATATAGGCTGTCTACCCTGAGTTATGGCCCGTATTTTGACAGTATTTTACGGCGGGCTAAGTGTGCATGGAGGCCGTTTAAGGTATGAAGAAATTGTCTAAATGTAAAAGTCATGTGATTTCCTGAAAGAGGAGAACCTAAGCTTTAATATTGATATAAATTTGTCGGCCTCCATTAAAAACTTTTAAAGTTATAGCCGTCGCTAGAAATAATTTCATTCGTATTTGTGTTTTAATCACAACAATATAGGCTGTCTACCCTGAGTTATGGCCCGTATTTTGACAGTATTTTACGGAGGGATAAGTGTGCATGGAGGCCGTTTAAGGTATGAAGAAATTGTCTAAATGTAAAAGTCATGTGATTTCCTGAAAGAGGAGAACCTAAGCTTTAATTTGGATATAAATTTGTCGGCCTCCCGTAAAATCATTTAAAGTTATACCCGTCGCTAGAAATAATTTCATTCGTATTTGTGTTTTAATCACAACAATATAGGCTGTCTACCCTGAGTTATGGCCCGTATTTTGACAGTATTTTACGGTGGGCTAAGTGTGCATGGAGGCCGTTTAAGGTATGAAGAAATTGTCTAAATGTAAAAGTCATGTGATTTCCTGAAAGAGGAGAACCTAAGCTTTAATTTGGATATAAATTTGTCGGCCTCCCTTAAAACTTTTAAAGTTATACCCGTCGCTAGAAATAATTTCATTCGTATTTGTGTTTTAATCACAACAATATAGGCTGTCTACCCTGAGTTATGGCCCGTATTTTGACAGTATTTTACGGAGGGATAAGTGTGCATGGAGGCCGTTTAAGGTATGAAGAAATTGTCTAAATGTAAAAGTCATGTGATTTCCTGAAAGAGGAGAACCTAAGCTTTAATTTGGATATAAATTTGTCGGCCTCCCTTAAAAACTTTTAAAGTTATACCCGTCGCTAGAAATAATTTCATTCGTATTTGTGTTTTAATCACAACAATTATAGGCTGTCTACCCTGAGTTATGGCCCGTATTTTGACAGTATTTTACGGCGGGCTAAGTGTGCATGGAGGCCGTTTAAGGTATGAAGAAATTGTCTAAATGTAAAAGTCATGTGATTTCCTGAAAGAGGAGAACCTAAGTTTAATTTGGGTATAAATTTGTCGGCCTCCTTTAAAAACTTTTAAAGTTATACCCGTCGCTAGAAACAATTTCTATAGTATTGGGTTTTTATCCAAAACAATATAGGCTGTCTACCCTGAGTTATGGCCCGTATTTTGACAGTATTTTACGGAGGGATAAGTGTGCATGGAGGCCGTTTAAGGTATGAAGAAATTGTCTAAATGTAAAAGTCATGTGATTTCCTGAAAGAGGAGAACCTAAGCTTAAATAGTGATATATATTTGTAGGCATCCTTTAAAAACTTTTTAAAGTTATACCCGTCGCTAGAAATAATTTCATTCGTATTTGTGTTTTAATCACAACAATTATAGGCTGTCTACCCTGAGTTATGGCCCGTATTTTGACAGTATTTTACGGCGGGCTAAGTGTGCATGGAGGCCGTTTAAGGTATGAAGAAATTGTCTTAATGTAAAAGTCATGTGATTTCCTGAAAGAGGAGAACCTAAGCTTTAATTTGGATATAAATTTGTCGGCCTCCCTTAAAAACTTTTAAAGTTATAGCCGTCGCTAGAAATAATTTCATTCGTATTTGTGTTTTAATCACAACAATATAGGCTGTCTACCCTGAGTTATGGCCCGTATTTTGACAGTATTTTACGGCGGGCTAAGTGTGCATGGAGGCCGTTTAAGGTATGAAGAAATTGTCTAAATGTAAAAGTCATGTGATTTCCTGAAAGAGGAGAACCTAAGCTTTAATTTGGGTATAAATTTGTCGGCCTCCCTTAAAAACTTTTAAAGTTATACCCGTCGCTAGAAATAATTTCATTCGTATTTGTGTTTTAATCACAACAATTATAGGCTGTCTACCCTGAGTTATGGCCCGTATTTTGACAGTATTTTACGGCGGGCTAAGTGTGCATGGAGGCCGTTTAAGGTATGAAGAAATTGTCTAAATGTAAAAGTCATGTGATTTCCTGAAAGAGGAGAACCTAAGCTTTAATTTGGATATAAATTTGTCGGCCTCCTTTAAAAACCTTTAAAGTTATACCCGTCGCTAGAAATAATTTCATTTGTATTTGTGTTTTAATCACAACAATATAGGCTGTCTACCCTGAGTTATGGCCCGTATTTTGACAGTATTTTACGGCGGGCTAAGTATGCATGGAGGCCGTTTAAGGTATGAAGAAATTGTCTAAATGTAAAAGTCATGTGATTTCCTGAAAGAGGAGAACCTAAGCTTTAATTTGGATATAAATTTGTCGGCCTCCCTTAAAAAACTTTTAAAGTTATACCCGTCGCTAGAAATAATTTCATTCGTATTTGTGTTTTAATCACTATAGGCTGTCTACCCGGAGTTATGGCCCGTATTTTGACAGTATTTACGGCGGGCTAAGTGTGCATGGAGGCCGTTTAATGTATGAAGAAATTGTCTTAATGTAAAAGTCATGTGATTTCCTGAAAGAGAGAACTTAAGCTTTAATTTGGATATAAATTTGTCGGCCTCCTTTAAAAACTTTTAAAGTTATACCCGTCGCTAGAAATAATTCCATCTTAATTTGTGTTTTAATCACAACAATATAGGCTGTCTACCCTGAGTTATGGCCCCGTATTTTGACAGTATTTTACGGAGGGATGTGCATGGAGGCCGTTTAAGGTATGAAGAAATTGTCTAAATGTAAAAGTCATGTGATTTCCTGAAAGAGGAGAACCTAAGTTTAATTTGGATAAATTTGTCGGCCTCCCTTAAAACTTTTAAAGTTATACCTGTCGCTAGAAATAATTTCATTCGTATTTGTGTTTTAATCACAACAATATAGGCTGTCTACCCTGAGTTATGGCCCGTATTTTTGACAGTATTTTACGGCGGGCTAAGTGTGTGCATGGAGGCCGTTTAAGGTATGAAGAAATTGTCTAAATGTAAAAGTCATGTGATTTCCTGAAAGAGGAGAACCTAAGTTTAATTTTGGATAAATTTGTCGGCCTCCTTAAAAACTTTTAAAGTTATACCCGTCGCTAGAAATAATTTCATTCGTATTTGTGTTTTAATCACAATATAGGCTGTCTACCCTGTTTTATGGCCCGTATATTGACAGTATTTTAAGGAGGTCTATGTGTTCATGGAGGCCGTTTCATGTATTAAGAAATTGTCTATATGTAAAAGTCATGTGATTTCCTGAAAGAGGAGAACCTAAGTTTAATTTGGGTATAAATTTGTCGGGTATCCTTAAAAACTTTTTAAAGTTATACCCGTCGCTAGAAATAATTTCATTTGTATTTGTGTTTTAATCACAACAATATAGGCTGTCTACCCTGAGTTATGGCCCGTATTTTTGACAGTATTTTACGGCGGGCTAAGTGTGTATGGAGGCCGTTTAAGGTATGAAGAAATTGTTCAAATTAAAAGTCATGTGATTTCGAAAGAGGAGAACCTAAGCTTTTAATTTGATATAAATTTGTCGGCCTCCCTTAAAAACTTTTAAAGTTATACCCGTCGCTAGAAATAATTTCATTCGTATTTGTGTTTTAATCACAACAATATAGGCTGTCTACCCGGAGTTATGGCCCGTATTTTGACAGTATTTACGGCGGGCTAAGTGTGCATGGAGGCCGTTTAATGTATGAAGAAATTGTCTTAATGTAAAAGTCATGTGATTTCCTGAAAGAGGAGAACCTAAGCTTTAATTTGGATATAAATTTGGCGGCCTCCTTAAAACTTTTAAAGTTATACCCGTCGCTAGAAATAATTTCATTCGTATTTGTGTTTTAATCACAACAATATAGGCTGTCTACCCTGAGTTATGGCCCGTATTTTGACAGTATTTTACGGCGGGCTAAGTGTGCATGGAGGCCGTTTCAGGTATGAAGAAATTGTCTAAATGTAAAAAGTCATGTGATTTCCTGAAGGAGGAGAACCTAAGTTTAATTTGATATAAATTTGTCGGCCTCCTTAATACTTATAAAGTTATACCCGTCGCTAGAAATAATTTCATTTGTATTTGTGTTTTAATCACAACAATATAGGCTGTCTACCCTGAGTTATGGCCCGTATTTTGACAGTATTTTACGGCGGGCTAAGTGTGCATGGAGGCCGTTTAAGGTATGAAGAAATTGTCTAAATGTAAAAGTCATGTGATATCCTGAAAGAGGAGAACCTAAGCTTTTATTTGGATATAAATTTGTCGGCCTCCCTTAAAACTTTTAAAGTTATACCCGGAGCTAGAAATAATTTCATTCGTATTTGTGTTTTAATCACAACAATATAGGCTGTCTACCCTGAGTTATGGCCCGTATTTTGACAGTATTTTACGGCGGGCTAAGTGTGCATGGAGGCCGTTTAAGGTATGAAGAAATTGTCTAAATGTAAAAGTCATGTGATTTCCTGAAAGAGGAGAACCTAAGCTTTAATTTATGATATAAATTTGTCGGCCTCCCTTAAAACTTTTAAAGTTATACCTGTCGCTAGAAATAATTTCATCGGTTTTTGTGTTTTAATCACAACAATATAGGCTGTCTACCCTGAGTTATGGCCCGTATTTTGACAGCATTTTACGGCGGGCTAAGTGTGCATGGAGGCCGTTTAAGGTATGAAGAAATTGTCTAAATGTAAAAGTCATGTGATTTCCTGAAAGAGGAGAACCTAAGCTTTAATTTGGATATAAATTTGTCGGCCTCCCTTAAAAAAGTTTTAAGTTATACCCGTCGCTAGAAAATAATTTCATTTGTATTTGTGTTTTAATCACAACAATATAGGCTGGTTCACCCTGAGTTATGGCCCGTATTTTGACAGTATTTTACGGCGGGCTATGTGCATGGAGGCCGTTTAAGGTATGAAGAAATTGTCTCAAATGTAAAAGTCATGTGATTTCCTGAAAGAGGAGAACCTAAGCTTTTAATTTGATATAAATTTGTCGGCCTCCTTAAAACTTTTAAAGTTATAGCCCGTCGCTAGAAATAATTTCATTTGTATTTGTGTTTTAATCACAACAATATAGGCTGCTCTACCCTGAGTTATGGCCCGTATTTTGACAGTATTTTACGGCGGGCTAAGTGCATGGAGGCCGTTTAAGGTTGCATGAAGAAATTGTCTTAATGTAAAGTTATGTGATTTCCTGAAAGAGGAGAACCTAAGCTTTTAATTTGATATAAATTTGTCGGCCTCCTTAAAACTTTTAAAGTATTAGCCGTCGCTAAAAATAATTTCATTTGTATTTGTGTTTTAATCACAACAATATAGGCTGTCTACTCCTGAGTTATGGCCTGTATTTTGACAGTATTTTACGGCGGGCTAAGTGCATGGAGGCCGTTTCAGGTATGAAGAAATTGTCTAAATGTAAAAGTCATGTGATTTCCTGAAAGAGGAGAACCTAAGCTTTAATTTGATATAAATTTGTCGGCCTCCCCTTAAAACTTTTTAAAGTTATACCCGTCGCTAGAAATAATTTCATTCGTATTTGTGTTTTAATCACAACAATATAGGCTGTCTACCCTGAGTTATGGCCCGTATTTTGACAGTATTTTACGGCGGGCTATGGAGGCTGTTTAAGGTATGAAGAAATTGTCTAAAATGTAAAAGTCATGTGATTTCCTGGAAAGAGGAGAACCTAAGCTTTAATTTGATATAAATTTGTCGGCCTCCTTAAAAACTTTTTAAAGTTATACCGTCGCTAGAAATAATTTCATCTGTATTTGTGTTTTAATCACAACAATATAGGCTGTCTACCCTGAGTTATATATTGTATTTTGACAGTATTTTACGGCGGCTAAGTGCATGGAGGCCGTTTAAGGTATGAAGAAATTGTTCAAATGTAAAAGTCATGTGATTTCCTGGTGAAGAGGAGAACCCAAGCTTTAATTTGATATAAATTTGTCGGCCTCCTTAAAATCCTTTAAAGTTATAGCCTGTCGCTAGAAATAATTTCATCTGTATTTGTGTTTTAACTACACAACAATATAGGAAGCTGTCTTCACCTGAGTTATGGGCCTGTATTTTGACAGTATTTTTACGGTACTAAGTGCATGGAGGCCGTTTAAGGTATGAAGAAATTGTCTAAATGTAATGTAAAGTCTATGTGATTTCTGAAAGAGGAGAACCTAAGTTTTAATTTGATATAAATTTGTCGGCTTCTCCTTAAAACTTTTAAAGTTATACCCGTCGCTAGAAATAATTTTCATTTGTATTTGTGTTTTAATCAATAACAACAATTATAGGGCTGGGTTCACTCCTGAGTTATGGCCGGTATTTTGACAAGCAGTATTTTACGGAGGGCTAAGTGTGCATGGAGGCCGTTTAAGGTATGAAGAAATTGTCTAAAATGTAAAAGTCAAGTGTGATTTCCTGAAAGAGGAGAACCTAAGTTTAATTTGGTATATATAAATTTGTCATTCTCTTTAAAAAATCCTTTAAATTCGTCGTTATACCTGTCACAGAATTGTCATAATTTCATCTTGTATTTGTCTTTAATCACAACAATATAGGCTGTCTACCCTGAGTTATGGCTGTATTTTGACAGTATTTGCTAGATTATGGGATAAGTGTGCAAAAGGGAGGCCGTTTAAGGTATGAAGAAATTGTCTATCGAGATTTCGAAAGAGGAACCT
>CM055817.1:24777074-24929110 GCA_029582265.1 Zoroaster sp. YZ-2022
ACAAAACTTCCTGAAATTGAAAGATGAAAAAACAGAATTTGTTCTATTTGGATCACGTCAGCAATTGTCTAAAGTTTATATTCCATTTATTACAATTAGTGACTCGCAGATAATCCCCTCATTACATGCACGTAATTTGGGTGTTATATTTGACTCGACAATGACTTTAAAACCACATATCTCCAACATTGTTCGCATATCATCATTTCATATCAGAAATATAAGCCGAATTAGGAAATACTTGAATAAAAGTGCTGCTGAACAAATTATACATGCATTTGTCACATCACGGCTCGATAACGGGAATGCTCTCCTTTACGGTCTTCCGCAGAATCAAATATCTCGTCTTCAGCACATACAAAACACAGCAGCTCGTGTTGTGACTTTGTCCAGAAAGTCATGCCATATCACGCCAATCTTGAAAGAACTGCACTGGCTTCCTGTTTCACAGAGAATTGTTTTTAAACTTATGCTAATTGTTCACAAATCTTTTAATAACATTGCTCCAATTTATATTTCTGAACTACTTAAAGTCTACACTCCATCACGCAATTTGCGCTCCAGCAACATGTCACTCCTGTCAAGGAACCAACTTCAAAACGGAACTGGGGTGATAGGTCGTTTTCTGTCGCAGCTCCGAGACTCTGGAATCATCTTCCAACTAAACTCAAATCTTGTCATAGTATAACCAGATTCAAGTCGATGCTTAAAACGCATCTTATGTCACAACTTTTCAAAGATGATGTATATTTGTAATTGCATTGTAGGTACATGTATCTCGGTACATAATTTGTTTTCCCTATGCTATCATTGTATATTGTTTGTATTAATGTTTTTTCTTTGTTTCCGCGCCTTGAGCGCCCAGCAGGGTGGATATGTGCGCGCAAAAAATCGTTATTATTATTATTATTATTATTATTAAAATACTATTTTTAAGAAAATTTAAAACTAAAATGAGAAAGTACGAGTAAAAATATAAGTACGAGTAAAAATATAAAATGTTAACGAACCTGTAGTCTGTACTTCAGTTGTAGGTGCTTTGGTCGATGATGATTCGGTTATTGGTGCTTCACTTGTTACTTCAGTCGGCAGAGGCCTCGTAGTCTGCCGTATCTAATCGAAGCCAAACGAAAAACGCATTATTGTTACATTAAAAAAAATACTTTTAGCTAAAATACACGTAACCCACCAACTCTTTTCAAGAAGGGGGGGGGGGGGAGGCGGGGGGGGGGCACAAGCCCTCATATGGTGTTTTTTCTTATATCTCCAGAACGTTTTGTCCGATCACGCTGAAATTTTCAGACTTTTCCTAACTGCTCTTTGTGACCTCATGGTTACCATGACAACCGTTTATTTTGAAGAGGTGCAAATGATTTTTCAAAATACTAGGTTTTTGATACTGTATGACATTAGGTTTGTTGTCAACTTCCAGACTCTGAACTGGACAATATTGAGTCATGTGAGGGCTTCCAATGCATTTTGGGAATCCAATATGGCCGCCATTACGTTTAAATAATTTGTTTGCTTAATATTATAAATATATAAATATCATCAATAGTACCAGGGATGCTATTTTATCTGCCTTTATTATACTGTTGGTAAACAAAATCTTTAAACATCTTGTTTTTTGAACAAAATGACTCAAAAATGTTACTTATAACACTTATAGTGGTAATCTATGTGACGTCACATTGTATAGTGCCCTCTAACGGTGACCTATGACAGTTTTATTTCCTCATTCGATAGATTGTGTCAAACCGAACATACAGGCTTGGTAGGGTTAAACGAAAACGGCCACTACAAACAAAATAATTTGGCGGAATTAGGTTTCGCACACATTTTTCCCTTTTTATAAAGCAATTTCCGTTTTTGTAATTTTTTGTTCATCAGAACATTTATAATTTATATCCTTTTAGAAAGGAAAATAAATATTTTGAAGCGAGATATTTCACAAAATAGTTTTTGGAAGCTCGGTTTAACGTTAATTCGTTGCACCAATTAATTTATGACGGAACCAAAAATAAACTAATGATGAGTCTTATTTCCAATAAAACCACTTATTATTTTTTAGAAATATGTAATTTTCACCATATCAAGCCTGGGCTTTTTTTTGGATTGTTTGTGATATTTTAATGTGCAGCTAATTTTAATGAAATTTCTTAGTGATGTTTCTCAAGATTGAACGATGCCACAAAACCTTCCATGTATCACCATTAGGGCGTTATGCCTGTTATTTGTAAATTTATGTTTTTAGTAATTTTTAATATTTCCCTTTTTTTAATTTTGTTCATCCTTTTGCCAACAAACTATGCACAGATGTAATTGTCGTTAGTTATGTACCAACAACATGATTATTGAAGATTTTGATCCAAAAGTGGATTTAATTTTTTTTAATTTTTTTATTAAACTAGTACCATAAAGGCAGGTAAAATTACATACATAGCAATATTGAGAATGTTTGTTTGTCACACGTCCTAAAACTAAATCTAGAAAATGACAATACATATGACATTGCATTATAATGGCGGCCATATTGGATTCCCATAATGTATTGGAAGTGGTCACTTGACTCATTTGTTTCTATTTTGGAATTTGAAAGATGACAACAACAAATACACATAGGCCTATGCAATATCTTACAGTATAATCATAATCTAGTATTTACCACTAAAGAGTGGAAATTAAATTCATAGACTTGATCGAATTAAACGCTTTTCATGGCAACCATGAACACCCAGTTGAGCGTGATCGGTAATTTTTGGTGACTGTGTTCATCTTAAACTTTCCTTTCTTTAAGTAACACAAAGTGTTCCAATATAAAACAGAAGGAGGAACACTGTGACCCAGCCCTAAAAGTTTTGAAATTTGCCAAAACAACAACAACAAACAAACAAACAAACGAACAAACAAAAACACAATACAAAAATACCTGTATACTTTGCAAAAACAAAAACAATAAATAATGTATACAAAACAAAAACAATAAATAAAAACAAACAAGCAAACAAACAATATATACCTGTATACTTTGTGTAGCAGAACGTGAATCTATTTCATAATATCTGTAGCCCACTACAGCTACAGCTGGATTAGGTGAAGTTGGTGCAAGTAATCAAGTCCCATTGTACAACACACTTCTTTGACTGGTGCTGATCATTGATTGGTTTATTGGTTTCTTGTTTGATTGGTGAAACAGAAAGTACATGTAGTTGGTGTAGTTGGAGTTGTTGAAGAAGAAGGTTTAGCTGGAATAAATGAAATTAAATAAAAATACTTTGAATATTTAAATAATACATGAAGCCTATGAAAATGTGAGTTATTTGGGAATAGTAGCACATGAAAAATTAATTTATCACAAGAAAGTGCCTGCAAAACCCTATTTAAAGTTTTAAATATTGTCAATAGCAATGGCCGAAAACCTACATGTTTGTTATAATTATAAGCAAAGCAAAACAATACACAATACATGAGGAAACTTTACGTACATGTGGATACACTAAATTTTCTGCAACAAGTGATTAAGAAAATGACACAAAATTTGTGATTTCTACTTACTACGCTGGGGGTATGATGCACTGTAAAACATATACTTGACTATGAAGGATCAGTAATAATCTTTTGGGAAGATTTGGAAGCATAAATTTAACGATATGAATGACTTTAATCAACGGTGGAATTTTCTTTAGCAATTTTGGCCATCAACGGTGTAAATCAATAGCGCCCTCAATAGGCAAAACAATAACTATGGAGTCCCTTAGGGGACACGAAACTACTGTCCGGAACAATATATGTATTCAGCATCTTCCGCATCTTCGGGAAACTCTTCCTTTTCACCCGAATTGAGCTCGCAAATGCCGTTTTCTTGACTGTAATTCACTGAGACGCAATCAGGGTCACGGAGGCAGTTCGCCAGGCATCTCGTAAGAGACTTTACCCGCTCCAATCTCCGGAGTACACGGTTTTGCAGTGTGTGGCCGGATACCGTGGATTTTGAAAAACCTGCCGATCTTATCATGGTGTCACCGTACGCAGACGATAATAAATGAATGACAGGCAAGACTATGTCTACAGCCAATAGTCTCAAATCCGTGTACATTTTGAGATGAGTTGTTACAGTTTTGCTTCAAGTAAAGTTGTTCATTTTGACAGTGCCGCTAGCTGCGAACGTAATAGCTATTGCATTTGCACACACAAGTAATGTAAATGTGTTATTACAAATAACAATTAGACGAATTACATGGCACGAGAACACTTCCTTCTCATAAATCAATTAATATCTGCTCAAACAAACATTCTAACTTGCCATCCAATGATTTGCTTTCCACTGCAGACACTTGGCGAATGGACCAAAATCATCATGCGTCACATGTTGATATGTCGTTTCCAAATACCAAAGGCCCGTGACTAGTGTGGCCGAATCTGATTGGTTAGCTGTTGTCAAGGTGTCCTAATGTAATGTGTGACAGCGCGCAGCGTCTACGCGCACACACGTATTGCCAAGACCACTTTGATCAATGTCTTTAATCCAAAATAATGTATTGCCCAACCAGGACAATATTTCATAAACACATGTGAAATATACGGAAGCGTTAAAGGGACAAAGTAATCCAAAAACTGTCATTGCACACTCGCATGTACCATGTAATTATATGCTTAAATTAAATTTTGCTTTAAAAGTAAAATTCCACAGCCGTGATTACCTATTATATATTTTTTATCATATATATATTTATATATATTTATATATTGAGATTGTTTCGTCTGCTCAGAGCTGTAAGGACTTACACACACTTCCTGACAATTTTATTTGTTTAATGACAAAAGGTCTTATAAGATTAATTACCTAATTAAGTACAAGATAATGGGTCTTGAGTGCTAAATATAAATTGTGAGTACTCCCATTGTTAAATAAAACATAAATCCAAATAATTCAGTTTTCTAAAAAAAATGGTATTGCAATTAATTTATAGGTCCTTTCTGCTCTGATCCGACGGTTTCACCTTGGCCCACTGTACGGCTATACTGCATCGTAGCTTACAAGTGATTTGAGTGGGCGTTCTCCATCCTAGATATTATAAGGCTCACAATTACGTACACGCGACCAAACTGCTCTATTGACATTGGGCTTATCCATATAATGGTGCATAGGCTACATGGCAACTGCAGTGGCATTATGAGATTGTTTGATGCTATTGCTTTATTTATTGATATATTAATTTATTGATTTATTGATTTATTGTATATTGATTGATTGATTGTTTGATTGATTGATTGATTGATTGATTGATTGATTTAGATTTGTTTTGTATTTTGTGTATTTAATTTTTTTTTTTATCCAGATTGCGTTATCATATACCACTTATATGAGTATACTATATTTTGTATACATATTTTATTTATCATCAAAAAGTGCTAAATGTAAAAGGATTTCAGGATAAATAACGTTGGCAAAACTGCTTCTTCGACTATACTTATTTTGAATCAAGATATATATTTAACAACCAGTTAAAGTTTTAGCTGATTATATTACGTTGTGTCGTGATATAATAATGGTAAAAATTGCATTCAGGTTTGTGTATGCATTTAAAAGTACCCTACAAAAAACCGAGGTGTTAAAATTACACTAGTGGTGTCAACTTTATTCTGACACGGTGTTTATATTATGCAATTTACCTAATAATTATAAACACAAATGGTGTAGTTTTTAACACCACGGTGTCTGCAGTGTAGAATTTAAAGAGTACCCTTTTTTCGAAATTCTAGAAATCATTGGCAAAAGTAACTTCATAATTATAAGGAAGATTAAAACCACCATCAGCTTTACCGAAGTCGGTTAATTAAAGACATGCGGAGAGGTTTATTAATTCCACGAACGCATTGATATCCTCCATACAATGACTTTAATTACCCACCCTCAACGTCTCTTCGCCTCTGATTACAAACTGTCTTGAAATAGCTATTAGCTTGCCATGGTCGAGCGGTTTAGTGCATCAGATTTGTGTTCTAATGGCTGCGTCGCCAGAATGTGGGTTCGAATCCCAACCGTGGTACTTGTTCTTCCTTGAACAAGACACTTCACCATAATTGCTTCTTTTCACCCAGGGGTAAATGGGTACCTGTGAGGGCAGAGTTGGTTGTTGTGTTTGATTTGCCCATATGCGCCGAAATGGCAGCAATTAAGCTGTATAATCCCCAGGGAGCTGAGATTGTTTCAGGAATGATCTATGAACCTGGTGAGCAGGGGTAATAATGTAATGCGCCTTGAGCACCAGTTTGGTGGATACGTGCGCTATATAAGTCCACATAATTATTTATTTATTTATTATTATTAGGTTAGTTCCGAAAGGTAGTATTGGTGGAATTTTAAGAAATACTTATACAATGTCTGTCGGTGTACTATACTTCATATACCCTCAACGAACGTCTCTTTGTGTCGATATCAAAGCCTCTGATTGCAAACTGTCAGCTCATATCTGAAGGTTGCCATTTAGTAATAGAGCCATTTGGAGCAAATCTGACGTATTATTAAATCGTCAATTATGTGATTCTCGTTGTCTAGGAAACAATATTATAACACATACAAACCCACGTATTACTTAATTGGCGCGACGATTACGACGAACCAAGTAAATAACAGGCTTATTTTAATCAGCACAACGCATGGCTGTCGGTGCAGTAGGCCTATGCTTCATGCATAATTTTACTTTGGTTTTTAATATGCCGCGTATACAATGTTATGTTTACTATACTCTGTTAAAGTGAAATATTATTAATATGCCTGAGTATTAAGACATACAGATAATTATATTTTTAAACGTTTGTACCTTACAAAACAATATTCACAAATATTTAAAACTGCGTTAATTATAACAGGCAAAATAAGAGATTGTACCACTTTTGTGTTTTTATTTATATATGTTTTAATCTTAACCAGAACATGGAATACTAAAATACCACCCGTATAGTTGTACTTTTTTGGACAGAGTTGTACTAATTTGACGCTATTGTTCTGTTTGCTAAAAGACTAAATTGATAGTTTTCTCATATCACATAATAGTTTACACGAGTTCAAGAGTTCAAGTGTAGCCTAATAAGACTAATTGCGGTGACAGCATGTGAAATTCTCAGTTCTGAAAGAACTGGAGGTACAACTCGACGTTTCGATCAGTGTGCTCTGATCGTCCTCAGGAGAATGCCGGACTCTTGGGAATGCTGCTGCTGGAGGATTAGTTCGTTGAGGCGTGCAGGCGGAAACTGTTGAGACTGGGATCCTAGGGGTTGAGGGAAGGAGTGTGTGCTCACTGAACCGAATCAGTTGTTGACAAGCACGGGGGGAAGGAGGGTGGTTGACTTCAGATATAGGAGATCCCTCAGCCTGGGTTGGGTTGTGGACTTTGGATATAGAAGATCCTTCAGTCTGTAGTAGTGGTCGCCAAATATCGCTGATGTAGCCTACTCCTTCAATATAAGTATAATGTATTAGTTTACGCAATAATAATAATTATAGTAATATTGGAGTTTTATATAGCGCGAAATCTATCACGATATCATACTAAGCGCTTTACATTATTACTTGTGATCATTTGACAAACACCAATCCTTAAACTTTCCATAGACATAGCCATCATAACACAAGTCTGACGACTAAGCCATCATAATGCAAGTCTGGTGCGCTAGAGTGCTCGGCCATGACACCTCATATACTAATTATAATACAAAGATACTGGAGCACACACTACTCGCCTAACTGAGGAGCAGCCATGCAGATTAATCAGAAACCTCGATGTGCGTCATTCTATTGTACACAAATCTTAATCAATCATCAATCATAATACGATCAATAACGAGACTGCTCGGAATCCAAGTACTGACGACGTTGTTTAAATCGATAGCGTGCCAAATAGCAATATAATTATTCCAAATTATTGAATTTTTCGACAAAATTAATTCTGCCGTGCTGTGTTTTAAATGGGGTATGAAAGTTTGCTCGATTTGTCCGGCCTCTCTTAGCCATCATACTTTATGTATGGACAATTTGGTCTGATTCCAATAATAACCTGCATATATCAATATGTATCACTTTAAACAAATAATTATTACCAAAACTGGAGACTTTTTTTGTTGGCTTTAAATTCTATCTGAGCTTGGTTTTGTTAGTATTGTTATTTGTATCCAATGATCACTGACATTGTTCCAGACATTGGACCCTGTGTACAACACAATCAATCTAAATAGTACTCTTAATAATAAATTAAGACCATTTGAGCTTGATGGAAACAAGCCCTTTCATTAGACCGCTAGACATCAATGGCTCTTTATTTTGGAGATTCATGATTCCAATATTTTTGTCAAAAATAGTATTTTCCACATAAGTTCCTTAATTTGTATCCGTTGGCCACGAAATTTGGCACAAATGTTGTCTTCAGTACAACCAACAATCTGACGTCATTTAAATCACCGCTAGAGGCAATAAGCAATATTTCGCGTTATTTTGTTTCAAAAACATGATTTTGAAATATTTTACATAAATATACAACATAAATAGTGCTACAGATGTGATTATGTCTGCCTTGTGGTAAATAAATCAAACTTTGGGTAAAACATTCAGTAATAATGTGACCCAAAATTCTGATCCAGATGATCTCAGTAAACGCATCCCCATTTTATCCCATTAACAAACACATCAATTAACAAAACATCAATTAACACATCAATTAACAAAACATTTGGAGCTTAAACATTTTTGATTGATTGATTGATTAATTGATTGATTGATTGATTTATTGGGGGATTTCCACCGCTAGAGGGCGGATTACCTTGTGCGCTAAGCAGATTGAGCACATATGCATGATAATGCATGGTTCGCATCTGTCTTCGCATTCTCTCGTCTTCACTTTCACCAAACACACTCTAGTCTGGTCTAGTCACTCTCTGCTCCACAGACCAATGATTCACCTTCCCTTAAAAGGAGTATACACATTTTTACAAAACTACTTAATTATAATCCGTACGAAAGATTGATGTCGAAACAAAATAACGAACTCAAATTGATATACACGCAATTGTCCGTTCAAAACGGTCTTTATTCAAAGTTCACTGAAATGTGCCGAAACATGTGCTTAATTAAGAGTAGGGACCACTATAAGATGGACCGCCAACGTGTGCATATATACGAATATGACGTAAAACACATGACGTACTGTATTATGCATACGACACTTGTAATTGAGTACATTCATACCATGTACACGTTGACGGTCCATATTCTAACGGTTTCTAATGTGCATATCGTGTGTTTTTGTGTGTGTGGTTCAACTGATTAATATAACAAATATAACACATTAAGAATAATGAAAACTACATTTTTTTTTATTAACGAGTGCCTGCATTATGCTAACCTGTCTAGGTGTAGCCTTGACCTAGACGCGTTGGAACGGTTTGGTAACATAATAAATGTATTGAAAGCCAAGATACTAGATATATCGTCCCGCTTAGGTATTCGATATTAAGTCGTAGCGCACATGCTCATCACACAGTCCGCGGATCTATGTGACACAACATGTACATTGTAATTGCACATAGATGACGCATTGAACATTCATTGCCCATAAGGATTGTTTAACTTTAAACGTGTACGAGGTCGCAATTCACAACTCCAGGTCGTACACACGACTCGGTTGTTGCTCTAGCAGTACAGTGTACCTGTATGTGCCCTATATATGGCCGTGCAGATCGCACTGGCCAATGCAGTGTGTAGATATACAGCAATCGGTCCAGCAATCGGTACTGTACAGGTAAGCGCGCACTACAACGGCCTTGGTCAAGGCTAGACTTGGTAAGATTCTAAATGCCTTAATCGATATTTTGTTGTTGCAAATAACATTTAATTAAACTAATCCTACATTCCCAACATGACATTGCCCACCAGGCTCAAGGAACAGTGAGCAAACGCACAGATGGGATCTTGACAAGTCAGTCATCGTCGTTAAGCAGAAAGCTTATTGCACCATCGTCTAGTCCAGAAACGGAACCCAAGACTCATCAGAGAGGCCATAGAAATATATATGCAACACACCATTCACCAAGACATCGGCTTCTACCTTAGTAACATCTTGTGTCCCCTTATCCCAACCAACGCATCTTCTATAGATCAACAGTCACCACACCCACCCAAGGTTACCCAGAGCCGTAACACACCCACCCTTTCCCTTCATGTGCTTTCTGCAACTGACAATGTTGACCAAGACATCAGCTGCTATGTCAGTGGCATCTGATGTCCCCTTCTCCTGACAATACATCCTCTATATCTACGATCACCACACCCATCCCCAGGCTTGGGTGTTGTATACCTTCAGTCACTATCCCACCCATCCACTAACGGATCCTCTATATCCACAATCATCACACCCACCACCAGGCTTGGGTCTTGTATACCTTCAGCCACTATCCCACCCACCCACTAACGGATCCTCTATATCCACAATCATCACACCCATCCCCAGGCTTGGGTCTTGTATACCTTCAGCCACTATCCTACCCACCCACTAACGGATCCTCTATATCCGCAGTCATCTCATCCATCCCCAGGCTTGGGTCTTGTATACCTTCAGCCACTATCCTACCCACCCACCCACTAACGGACCCTCTATATCCACGGTCATCACACCCATCCCCAGGCTTGGGTCTTGTATACCTTCAGCCACTATCCCACCCACACACCCTCTAAAAAAGAAAAGAAAAACAAACATTGGTAAACAAAATGGGCCTTTCTGGTAAAATACCATCACAGTTAAAGAGCGCCATCTATTGCCCAATATTGCATAGTCATATCGATTACCACAAACAATTATCACTAATCTGGCTTGACAATTATAAACATATTGATTTAATTTTGCCCTACACCGACATGTATCAATTATAAAACTGATGTACCATATGCACTCAAACTGTATTTAAGTTTTAATGAGGTTTAATAATATTGACGAAAGAAAAACATTCTAAAAAAGACACTCTATTTATTGCGCCCTCCTGGTCAAGCTCGTGCAAGTGTTGAAATATAAAACAACAATTATTAATTAATCACATACTAATCGAAAAGTTATCTCACCACCGATTAATCACCGAACCCATTAATTTTTCATTTCTTAAGATATTGTAACATGGTGCTACCACAAACCTTACTCCTACTACACTTACCCCACGCAAAGCTTCTTCAAATCCTATTTGTTAAAAATTGTGCGGATAATTTTTTTTTAGGCCCTTCTGGTAAAATACCATCAAACATAAATAGCGCCACCTATTGCCCAATATGGCATGGTCGTGTCGATTAGCACAATCAATTACCACAAACTAATTTTAACAATAATAAAACTGATGTACACTGCACTCAAACCAGGTTTAACAATATTGACTTAAGAAAAACATTCTCAAAAGGCACGCTACTTATTGCGCCCTCCCAGTCAACCTCCTGCAAAAAAGACACTAATTACAATTCACAGCTTATGTTACTCAGTATGTCCTAGGTCTACAAAGGAAAGAAACCCTGAATCCAGGGCAAATAATCTATAATGAAAACGAGCTGCAGTAAATTCAGTATGATTAGTATATTTCAAAGTTGATTCTCTTTCGAACATTTGGATTTATTACACCTCATATATAGTTGTTTTGTGATTGGTTAAGAGCGTGTCACATGTCACATTCACTATTGCAAATAATGACATTCCAACTGTAAAAGTACTAGCCCATGACAACCAATGATCTAGCCCATAGCAACCTTCCAGCTGCCTGGTACTATGTTTGAGGTGTTATAATACAAGTACTGACTGCTTTCACTCGTTGGTACAGTAAAACTAGCCTTCCTCGATGATCCCTTTCGCCTCGGGATAATAGAACGCTGCAAGGATCACCTCGGGATACTGAATGAGAAAAACAGTCTATATGTGTATACTAACAGCAACGTCGCTTAATGCAATAGCGCTGCAGTAAGAAGTAGTTATGAGTAATAAGTCACAGTTAACTATGGTAAAATATACCACGAAATATTCTACGCAGTTGCGTACCGTATTAAATAAAACTGAACTCAACAAATATAAATAAACAATGTGTAACTGTTGTTAAGTGTCGTTGTTCTATCGCTGGGCAATTGTTTATTAGCCAGACCAGCATGCATTACGCAACTCGGCGTGCACGTGCGCAGTGATATATTTGCGAAAACGTGTTTGAAACGTGTTGTGTCTCTTCGTATATTCCAGCGGATATGAGTTTTAAAAATGTGCAATTTTTCATAAAAGAAATGAACATCTGTACCAAACTTGATACTTTTATGAAAAAATGCACAATTTTATTGTATTATAACACATATCCGCTGGACTAGTAGGCCTATGACAGCGATGGGGACATGGGTTTGTTTTTAAGCAGGGATACACCACTTAACTGTCCACTCAGCATGCGACCAAGAGCCCATATTAATTTTGGTAATCCCTTGTGCAGGGCCTGGTGCACTCAAAATGGGGTCGAGACTTCCATTTCTGCCTACCGTTGTCTCACTGTTCGTGTATCTTATCCAGAAGGTTGGAGAAGATCCAAAATCAATCCCTGGACCCTCTGATAGTACATCTACCTGATCCTTTGCAATAACCATATGTTCTGGCCGCAATGCTGAAAACACAAATGCAATAATAACGTTTCAACATTAAAAAAATATATTGTGTATTTCCGAATTATGTTGAAAAAGGGCTTTCAAACGGTACATTACACAATTTGAGATTCACTTATTAATCAAATCTGATGATTTACTTTGTAAGTCCAGGTATAACATTGTACTCTTATATCGCGGTGTAATTAGTGTTCAAACTCATGTCTTTTTCGTTTACAACTTTCCGTTAACAGCCCGTATCAATGTCCCTTTTAATCTGAAAATTGCTATAGTCTGAGCCATTTTTGTATTTCATCAAATTTCACAAAACATTTTTAATGCAATGTTTATACAGAAATACACATTTGAAATGAATTGAGGACGAGCACAGTGTTAAATAAATGTAGGCCACATAATAAATATTGTTAAACCATGCTTACATACATACGGAGCCCCTAAGGGGACATACGATGAAAACAAATTTACGTGCGAAGAAATACTTTGAGTTCTTTATTTCGTGCGCTCGAAATCATTTTGTGCTCACAAAATCATTTCGTGCACTCGAAATAAGTGATTTCGTGCTCTCGAAATCATTTCGTGCACTCGAAATATAATATTTCGTGCACTCGAAATCATTTCGTGCACTCGAAATCATTTCGAGCGCTCGAAATCATTTATTTTGTGCGCTCGAAATCATTTCGTGCACTGGAAATCATTTCGAGCGCTCGAAATCATTTATTTCGTGCGCTCGAAATAAAGTATTTCGTGAGCTCGAAATCATTTCGTGCACTCGAAATGAATTAATTCGTGCGCTCGAACTGATTTCGAGCGCTCGAAATCATTTCGTGCGCTCGAAATCATTTCGTGCGTTGAAAACTCTGCGTTTGCTGGATATCAATGGGTAACTCCTAAAATAGGGCCTATGTGAATTGTGTCATCATTTAGCAGCAAGCTAGGAGCAAGGATGGTTAGACGATAAAGGGCATAAGGTGAGATTCTGGCGTAATGATTCGGAGCTCACGAAATGATATCGAGCACACGAAATGATTTCGAGAGCACGAAATATTGTATTTTGAGTCCACGAAGTGATTTCGAGCACACGAAATGATTTTGAGTGCACGAATTGATTTCGAGCACACGAAATGATTTCGAGAGCACGAAATAGACATCTTAAAATTAAGTCAGACCATGGGGTTTGTGGTATATATGTATATATATATATATATATATATATGTGTGTGTGTGTGTGTGTGTGTGTGTGTGGATAGAAATAGATAGATAGATAGATAGATAGATAGATAGATAGATAGATAGATAGATAGATAGATAGATAGATAGATAGATAGATAGATATTCGCCGATTTTTTTAACATTGAACTAGGATATGTTTCAATGCTCTAGACTGTTTTCTCCAACTTACAAATGCGGTTGTATGTGCCACTGATGTTCTCAATATCAAACGAAGTGATCCCAGAAGCGGTGACGGTACATTCTAGTCGCTGCAAGGACGGGGTAAATAGTTTTGGATATGCTGGATATCTCGTTGATGTCCCGTGATCGGTTGTGAATGTTGCAGTTTGTGGAGATTCATTACTAGCACACAGTGGACTTTGTTGAGAAACAACATTTGCTGAGAGAAAAAAAAACAGGAAAACGTTTAGGCCAAACAAAGTCAGCTTCAAAATCGGTGGGATTTTGGTAAATTGGTTAAATGTTCACTGACTCTTATGTATAAAATTCGTTTAAAACACAGCACCGCAGAATTAAAATCGATCCATCAATTTTGGCTGCAACTGGACATCGTTTCAAAGCTAAAAATAAAAGAAAATAATAATTATAATAACAAAAATTTAAAAAATACGTCTCGCGCGGACACCAGAAACTGGAAATTTTTTTGGCTTGAGACTGCTGTAAGAATCCGCAAAATAAACACCTATCATTATAAGTAAGACTAATTCTCTATTTAGTAGTAATTAGTTCTGAAAAGAACTGGAGCATACAACTCGACGTTTCGATCAGTATGCTCTGATCGTCCTCAGGAGACTGCCGGACTCTGGGAAAGGCTGCTGCTTAATGGGCTAAAACAATGCAAATGTAAAAAGCGTAATAACTCCCAAATGGAATGGCGTACAGACTTGCAAGTTTTACACAAACATTTCTACCACAGAGTAGATGCATCTAAAATTATTAAATCTATATAAACTTAAGTGGTTCCGGTATTATCGGCTAAAACAATGGAAATGTAAATCCCTGTAAATACCGAACGAAATGATTTACAGATTTGTAACTTGGTACAAACATTTTGCTGGTATCACAAAGTCACAGGTTCCGGCTAACACAATCAAAATATAAAACAAACGAAAAACTAACAAAAAACACTATAACTCCTTAATGATTAGGTTTTTTTTGGGTGGCATCAATTTTGTATTCATTTATTCATTTATTCATGAATTCATGTATTCATGTATTCGTGTATTCGTGTATTCGTGTATTCGTGTATTCGTGTATTCGTGTATTCGTGTATTCCTTTATTCGTGTATTCGTTTATTCGTTTATTCGTTTATTCGTTTGCTCGTTTGCTCGTTTATTCGTTTATTTGTTTATTTGTTTATTCGTTTATTCGTTTATTCGTTTATTCATTTATTTTGGCCAAATGTGTTACTCTCGGACACTGTATAACACTGTCACATTTCGTATTGAAGCCACAGACACATCCTAATAGTCATGATCATCTCAGCCAACTAAACACGTTTGTTACAATATCCAAGCCGGCCTATGTGGTCTCACAACTTTTTTTTTGTTTTTAAATAAGGGTCAATACTGCGTAACTTATATAGCCAGATGGGCTTACTGAGTAGGTTCAACATTACACAAGAACGACGAAGAGTACCTGGGTGATTTCCTGCAGGCGTGTTTTTATATACAGAGTTTGTCATTTTCCACATAACACGAAACGTTTTTGTTTGTTTTTTGTTTTGATGAATATGTTTTGAGATGCAATGATAGAGCCTTACTAAAAATAAGATATATGATATTGTTATCATAAATCACTTACCACATTGCAGCCATTTTTGAATCTCTTTGGGGTCGCTGCTGATCAGAAAGGAGTCATAGTATGTCACATTGAAGTGTCTACATGGTGTCTGAGTATTCATACCACCGGGTTGAATCTCGGTACACTGACATGGATCCTCAACTGGAATTAACCAGCGGTATATATTGTTTGAGTTGGGATCTGGTTCTCTTCCTATAGAGCAGATCATACCTAAACAAAAAATAATAAAAATAAATACAAAGTTTCACAAAAAATTACAATTATTGTGAATCATAAAATAATACACTTTACATGTTTCATAATCAGTTTGATAAATGTTACAGTGGTGATTAATGGAACAATAAGCCCCACAAATCCAGATGTAATTATACCAAACAGACCAAACAATGCTATTTCAAAAACCGTGTGATAAATTTCACAATTGTGATTAATGAAATAATAAGCCTTATCAAGATGTAATTATACTATACAGAACACACAATTCTAGTTCAATAGGTTGGTTTCAGTGACAAATGTGTTGTGTTAGGAATAAGTAGTTAATTTGTGGCATTAACACATATTCCATTTTCTGACTATTTGAGACTGTGGAGAGTGGAGAATAGTGGATTTGCTTATTGACGAAACATAAGAACAAATAAAGTAGAGCTTACCTTCAGTACTATTCGCATGTAGAAAAAGTGACAGAATTACCAGCATTCCCACACAAAAGGCCATTCTGAAAGGTGTTCAAGTCACCAATGTAGACCATGAGTCGACTCCAAGGCACTGGCTGTTGCAAGTTATCAACCTTGTAGATTACACTGAAATCGAGTGTATATATACACACAGGATCTTGAGTAAACACAATTTATTCAAGTGTCAACACAGGGCACAATATTGTTGGTCAAAACCCAGTGCAGAATCAGTAAATAAAAATCCCTCTCAGAAACTACACAAAATGTCTAGATGTAAGTCTACTAAGTTTGAGCTCCAACCCAATACTGACTATTATCTATTTCATTTCTCAATATCAAAGGCCCCTGCGTGTGGCCGAATTTGATTGGTTAGTTATCATGACGTAATTGCCGTATCGAACGCAATGATAGACAGCGCGCAGCGTGTACGCGCACGCACGTACTATATAGAAGACTTCAAGAACACTTGGATCAATATATATATATATATATATATATTTAATCAAAACCCTTTGTTGTCATATTTCATATACGCGTGAAATATACGGAAGCGTTAAAGGTGCAATACCGTCACGATCAGAACAGACTTCCAAAACAGCATGAAATCGGTGTCTTAGTTTAAGATGAACACAGTGACTGAAAATTACTGGCTCATTTATGCAACAGTAATATGACCTTATAATGCGGGGGTATTATTTTAAAATAAGCACTCCGATTCCATGCCCTGTTGATCAACACATTATTGTGACATAGCATAACTCGCTCCATCCACTCGGTAAAAAAAGCAACAAACGGTTGTATATATTAAAAGATGGATGATGTACATTTCATATCATGCGTGTAATTTGATATCAGCAACCGGAGTGGTACAATTACAATAGGTGTCTAAACTATAGTGGTCAAAGGTAAACATTTGGTAAGTTGTCAAACATTAGAATGAATACTAACAATGTAAATATATTTTCACTAGTATCACAACAACATGCTGAAACTTTCACGAGACGGTTTTCCATTATTATATATTGATTATTACGAAGTATCATGTTTGTCCAGTAAGAACTGACAAGGACCCAGACATTTTAGTTTATAACAGAATTTTGGTGGTTAACCATTTTTATTGACTCCAAATATATTAAAAGAAAATCGATCCCTAATCATCCTTGGGGAAAATCGTTTTTAATTAAGAATAATTATTAGGAATAAAAATGGCCGCCAGCAAGTGCACAATATACATGAAAAAGAATGTATTTCAGACACCTAAATTTAAAAACACAAATATGCAGGGAAACAACCCAAAACAGTATGTATAAATGACATTACAAATGTAGTAGATAATAAGTCAACATTAAGACACAAAATATGATTTTAATGAGGAGCCTCGTAGCCAAACAAAGAGATCACTTAACTAAGGAGTTAATCCACCCTAATCCATGTGGTCCTGGTGGATACACAAAGAAACAACAACCACAACTGAACTAATGCTATAATCCCTTGACAATAGCTATTGCTGGACAGCTGGACTCTTCTATTGTAGCGTTCAGAGAGTGTAAACCCAGATCGAACCTGCCAAAAACGGGCGATAAATGGAGGTTGGGGGAAGATCTCCTCCTTACTGATTATTCCAATAATTGATGCCAATGGTGGTACCGGTAAATTAGAGTGTACGACTGATAAATAAGAGTGCAATCCCATTCAGTTGCACTTCATGTATGTTGCCTTGTTTTACTCAAATAGCATTGTATACAAAAACAAATATATAAAGAAAGAAATAATTTAAAATAAATAAAAATAAATAAACAAACAAATAAAAACAAAACAATGAGATGTCCATTTCACAAGGAGTTGACTAATTTGACTAAATTCAGTCAGAATATAAAAATGGTTAAGAAACACTTTTTTTCAAATACTAGTGCAGCAATAACAGAGCTTTCATGTTTCAATTGCAGGCAATCGTCAGTTGCGAGTGGTTGATTCAAAGGAATCGTGTCGTCTCTTGTCTTAACCTCGGATAAGCAAATTGTGTTTTGCATATTGGCTATAGTTTGTGCCGGCGCGTTAGGAAGCATTGAGGGTACAGGATTCTAGTCCAGAATGTTAAGTTAGATAAAATGTCACTGAAAGTAAACATAGGTTGGCTTGAGATTAAATTAAAAACCTTTATCATTTTTCCGAGTGGAGGTTTTGCATTGTAGGTTTATAGAGATCACATCGCTCCGCTAAGACTATATTTCGACTAATTTGGTTCGGTTGAGCATTCATATTGGACATTAACAGTGTACAAATGAATGTTTTGTTCGAATTTGAAAAATATGCAATGCCAAAAAAGAAATTAAATTTTAAGAAATGGTGGGAAATTGTCTTCAAAATAGCGAAAACACTGAGAGAGATACATCTTTAAAAAGAAAACATTGGAAAATATTTATTATGCACTCGTTTCTCTCTAGCATAAGGAAAACCATGACATCAGAGCCAATAATTATGTGTACATAATTATATGGTGTATAATTGATTGGTTTACGGTCAACTCACTTGATACGTGCATTTTAATGAGCGCCTATTGTTAAATTGACGAGGCTGTCGCAGGCGAAATTGATATATTTCTTGTGCGTTTTTTTTCTTGTTTTTTCTTTCTCTCTCTAAAATAGGTGCAATTTTCTAATTTACCTACACTTGCAATACACTGGCTATATCACATTGTTGCAATGAGTGCTGTGTTTATTAAGGGTATGGAAATAATGACAACAGTCTAATTTATATATTTGACTTTTTCAAACATTTTTCACTCATACTTTTTATTTGTATTTATTTATTTATCTATTTTGTTGGAAAATCATATCACATCTTAGTAGGTAATTAACAGAACGTGTTTATACACATTTTGAAGATGCTCATTTGAACAATAAATAAATAAATAAACGGCCACACTATTAGAGAACACAATCACTTGTACCTAGTCTCTGATTGTCAACGATTGTATTGTGTTTGCAGGCAGTATGATGTCACCTTTAGCAGCGACACAGCGGCCACACTATTATACAACAGAAACACTTGTACCTAGTCTCTGATTGTCAACGATTGTATTGTGTTTGCAGGCAGTATGATGTCACCTGTGTACCAGCGACACAGCATACCACACTATTATACAACAGAAACACTTGTACCTAGTCTTTGATTGTCAATGATTGTATTGTGTTTGCAGGCAGTATGATGTCACCTGTGTACCAGCGGCCACACTATCAGACAACACAATCACTTGTACCTAGTCTCTGATTGTCAACGATTGTATTATGTTGTGGAGTGTCGTGGCCGAGCGGTCTAGTTTACCGGACTCAAGTTCTGGTGTTAGCAGCAGAATGTGGGTTCGAATCCCGGCCGTGACACTTCTGTCCTTGAGCAAGACACTTAATCATAATTGCTTCTCTCCACCCAGGGGTTAAATGGGTACGTGTGAGGGCAGAGTTGGTTGATTAACCCTATATGCGCTGTAATGGCAGCAATTGAGCTGTATACTCCCCAGGGAGCTGAGATGGTTTCAGGAATGATTTATGAGCCTTATGAGCCTTATGAGCAGGGGTAATAATATAATGCGCCTTGAGCACCACTCAGTTGGTGGATACGTGCGCTATATAAGTCCACACATTATTACATTATTATTATTATTTGCCAAAGTACAAAGATAGCCAGTTACAGCATTCGTCATTTGCATGCATGCTCTATCTCCAAAACTATAAGGAATACATGCACGTGGATTAGATACAGTGATACGTCTCTATTACTGAATGTACTAATTGGCGTGAAAACTTAAACTGAAAAAAGTCAGATTGGTCACTATCATGGCAAATTATGGACGAATTGTGAGTTTTGAAAGACCCCTAATTTAACAAGGAGATGTTATATACTCCTTTTGATAGCAGATTATAGCAGAATGCTTGCAATTACCAGTTTGAAGTAAAACAAAAACAAAAAAACAAAACAAAACATTTTCACCCAATTTCGAGATATAGTCCTCTGAAAGTGATAACAAACAAAATCACCGACACAACTTTGAGGGAGAAAAGGGGCGTGGCTACATTTTTCAGGAGCACAAAAATGACTTGGAATTGGGATCCGAGCAAAATTTAGTTATGTGTTCATTACTCCAAAAGAGAAATCAGAAAAAGAAATATCAGCAAAATCAAAAACAAATATATATTCAAAAACAACAAAATCGTAATCCGTCACTTCTATCTCAAAGTGTACATTTTCAATATCTTCAAAAGGTTCACCAAGTCCTACAGACTCTACGTACAACACGCACACCTTGGCTTCGTCCGAGTGCCAAAGGAATGACCAACATCTCTGCCAACCATGGGAACTGGAGGAAGCCTATCAGGCGGGTCATTTAGGCAAAATACCCACTGACACCGGTTTCTGGTATTCAGTGCCTGAAAGTCAGGTTGAGTTGAATTCGAGCGGGCTGACCTACTTTGATCTACCAGGGCCACTCATCACGGTGGAGATCTACGGTAAGGACGACCTTGTTGGGACGGCGGCTGCTTGCTCTGCCCTGGGAGCTCATCTCTGTACCCTGGCTGAGTTGAAAGAGGCATACTTGAGGGGATATCGTCAACCATATGCAACTTGGTTGTACTTCTCAATACCCAACCGCAATGTTCAACTTTTCAGTGATGGGTGTGACAACTACATAGGTGAAGAGTGTTACGAAGGCGTCGTGCCAATCAGACCGAGACCAAATCCTACTGGTCGTGGAAGCTGTTGTCCAGTTTTGAGTGTGGTGACCTCAGCTGGCATCTGCTGCCCCGGAAATCCTGGGTTGATAAACCCTCGGTACCCCATCATCACGACGGAGAGCTACGCCTTGAATGAACTTGTTGAAATGGAGGCTGCTTGCTCACTCCTGGATGCTCATCTCTGTACCCTGGCTGAGTTGAAAGAAGTATACTTGATGGGTTATCGTCAACCATCATTGGATACTTGGTATTACTTCTCACTACCCAACCGCGATGTTCAACTGTTCATTGACGGGTGTAGCGTCTACATAGGTGACGAGTGTTACGATCTTGTATTTTGCTGCCCAGTGACATATCATCTCAATGAGTTTGCTGAGCTGCCTAGAGGCACCAAAGACCACATGTAATAAGTGTGGCATTACTACATTGGTAGAAATAAATACTAGGAGCAGATCTAGAAGGAGTGTCTATGGATAGCCCAAAGGGAATAACAATACCCAGATAGCCAAACAGATCTGGGCCAGATCTGGCATGGCTCTGGCATGAACTGCCACCAGATCTGGCATATCATGTCTGGGCCAGATCTGCTCATAACCTGGCGTGCTAAATTTTGCCAGATCTGGCATACTCATCTGGGCCAGATCTGGTATGATATATCTGGGCCAGATGAACATGCCAGATCTGGGCCAGATAAACACGCCAGATCCGGGCCAGATAAACATGCCAGATCCGGACCAGATAAACATGCCATATCTGGACCAGATGAACATGCCCTATCTGGACCAGATGAACATGCCAGATCTGGACCAGTCGAACATGCCAGATCTGGGCCAGAAAAACATACCAGATCTGGATCAGTCGAACGTGCCATATCTGGACCAGATAAACATGCCAGATAAACATGCCAGTTCTGGACCAGATAAACTCGCCACGTCTGGGACAGATAAACATGCCAGATCTGGGCCAGATAAACCTGCCAGATCTGGGCCAGATGAAAATGCCAGATCTGGACCAGACAAACTCGCCACGTCTGGGCAAGATAAACATTCCAGATCTGGGCCAGATAAACATGCCAGATCTGGGCCAGATAAACATGCCAGATCTGAGCCAGATAAACATGCCAGATCTGGACCAGATAAACATGCCAGATCTGGGCCAGATGAACATGCCAAGTCTGGGCCAGATAACATGCCAGATCTGGGCAACATAAACATGCTAGATCTGGGCCAGATCAGGCATGCAACTCTGAACCAGATGCTCCATCTGGGGGAAATCTGGCCAACACATCTGATCAACACCAATACAATACTATCAAGACCTTTAGTTAAAAGAACCCTACAAACACACCTTTGACTTTAGTAATCAATACATCCCAACAGAAAACAAAAAGTATTTTGTTACTCATTCTCTTTTTATTGAACAAAAAATAGTAACTTTTTAATTGTCGCTTCATGGCAGAGCACAAATTTTCCTTTGTTATTCACTGTTTGTTTTTTTGTCCAACATCCCTGTGAGATTACTGATCAAAAGATACGTCACCTGCCAATAGTTTTTAGAATTAAACAAATAATACATCAAACAGCTTTGAACTGTTTGTAGTCACACACCTCATCTATTCAAAAACTCCACAGTGTTTTAGGACATGTATATCCACAGAATATACAGTACATGTATCTGATTGTAATCTCACTCGATCATCCTTAATATATCCACACACAAAATAAATTGTGTTGTCCTTAACCTTTACAGTACACCAAAATGATGGTGACTTACAAAAAGTTAATTGTCCAAATAAACCAAGCTGTATGTTTCAAAAAGTGGAAGGTTATTGCATCCATTTTTCAGTAGTAGCCCCAAAAGGTATCAGAGTCTTTCATGTAATAATGCTTTGTTTTCTTTAATTGTTTGGACTTAGTTTTAAGCAGCATCGATCCCATTGGTTTTGTACATGAAAGCGGTGTTGGGAAGTCCTCACTCTGTCAGGACACCCGGATATCTTTGGTTGAAATCATCGGTTACACCACGACACACTTGGACAAGTGTGTAGCACACTTGGACAAGTGTGATTATAAAGATGGGGAACTCGGGCTGAAATGTGAAATCAGACTGGACGCCATTTGGGCAAGCAAGTCTTTTGTTGCAACAATGGATCAGTGCTGCCAGAGCGGACAATGACCATTTCTATCAATGATATAACAAAACGTTCACTTGCCGAAATGGCGTCCAAGCGAATTTCACGTTCCAACAATGAGCTCCAGTAAGTATGGAGGACCAAAAGTGGACAATGCAATTTTGAAAATTTTGAAAAAAAAGAGGCTGGTCCTGATTAATATGATAACAAATTAACTACAATCTTTATGTTACAAACTAAACCCGTAAAAAAAAAATGTTGAAACCTATTTTTTTAACCTGATATACTTTGATTAAAAAAGTGTCAATACACTTTTTGCCGAGTTTAGTTAGCCTCATCTGAAGCATTGTCTTCATGATTTTGCTAATTATTGTCCTGTGCCCGCCTCTTCCTTCCACCTTGACGATCTTTGGCACCATCAAACCAGTTCACTAGAACTGAGCGGTACTCCCGGTCAGTCACATCAGTATACCGCTTCCGGATAGCATCTGAAAAAAAAAAAAAAACTTGAAACAAGAGTCATGTGTGCCAAGCATTTGAGAAAGAGAGAGAAACAAAATCAACGTGAAAGCTATTGTTCTAAGATAAAGGTAAATTTGCGGTTTGTTTCCATATGTGGTTTTCAAGTAACTGTTTCATTTGATAAAGTTTAACCAGATTAGTTGTCTAGTTGATTGCACAAGAGACATATTAGAGGATCATGTAAAATCTGACTTGCACCAAAAATATGAATAATATAGACATTACATTTTTGTTGCATATTTATTTATTTGTTGTTTTATTTAATCAGGGTGGCCTTATCAGTTAAAAAACTGCTTTCCGTAAGGGCCCTGCATTAAACATTTAAATTAAAACAGTTTAAAAAATTGAAATGACATGAATTGAATTAAAATAAACTCATTAATCAGAAACAAACATATTATAAACAATAATCAACATTAAAATCAAATGAAAAACATTAAAAGCAGGTTGAATAGTTTCATTATATGAAATTATTTAAATTATGTACAATAATTTAAAACATAATAAAATTTAAATTAAAATTAAAATGCCAAAAAATTAGTTTAAGAGGGCTTTAAAAACATTTAAAGACTTAGCCTTTCGCTGGGCTGTGGTCAAATTGTTCCATCCCAGGGTCCCACAATACTGAAATGTGTGTTTGGCGGCATTTGTCTTGGGAACAATGGGCAGATGTAATAAAACGTTTGACTTAGAACGAGTATTGGCAGTATGAGATGGCATTTCAAAGCGTGCATTAAGATACGCTGGACTAAGGTTATTAAGACATTTATATACCTGACATACTCTATGACTTTCCCAGCGAGATTGTAATGATGACCAAGAGAGCGCTTCATGTAAATCATTAATATGTGTTCTCGGATGTGCATTAAGGATTAATCTTGCAAGACGATTATGTAGTTTGAGCAACTTGTCAGAATGACAGTGTGCACAATTGGACCATACCACATCACAGTAATCGAACAATGGGATAACCATGGCTGAACTTAACATGTTGAAGGTGGGACTGGGAAGACATGGTTTTGCACAACGTCTTAGAAACCCTATTCTCTGCGAGATCTTTTTGGCAATATAATCAATGTGGTCGGCCCATGTCAGTTGCTCATCCAGAATAACTCCAAGGTACTTATAATGATTTACTCGTTCGATGGTCACGTCATTAACTACTATCTGAACTTGGGTAAAAGTGGATAGACGTGGACGACTTCCAAAAATCATGAACTTAGTTTTGCTTACATTTAAAGTTAGTTTGTGTTTTTTGAGCCATTGAGCCACTTGATTGATTGCCGACACCATGTTACATTTAATATCATCCGGGGAAGTGCCATCGATCATAATCATCGTGTCATCCGCATAAATACTAACTTTGGTACCTGGAAGAGTAATACTGGAAGGAAGGCTATTAATAAATATAATAAAAAGAAGCGGTCCTAATATAGATCCCTGTGGGACCCCAACACTCACATCAGCAAGAGGTGAACTTATGCCGTTGATTTGGGTGGACTGTTTTCTTCCTGAAAGGTAAGAGACGAACCAATTTAGTTCAAGGCCCTTGACACCGCAGCTGAGAAGTTTGGAAAGGAGAATGTTATGGTCAACGGTGTCAAAGGCTTTCTTTAGATCTAGAAACACAACACCTGTCACCTTACCAGAGTCAATGTTATTTAATAAGTGATCCGTGACATCTAAGATTGCAGTTTGCGTGGAGTGGCGTGGTCTGAAACCAGATTGTTCTGTTACAAAGAAATTAATATTATTAAGAAAACTAAACAGCTGGTTGTACACTGCTCTGTCAAGGATTTTACTAATTGATGGTAGAACAGAGATCGGCCTGTAATTAGAATACTCTTCCTTGTCGCCATTTTTAAATACAGGAGTAACCTTAGCTGTTTTCCATCCTTGTGGCACAATACCATCAGCTAAAGATTTATTTATAAGATGATTAAGGGAAGGACAGATGGCAGAACAGGCAATCTTGAGAAATTTGCAAGATATTCCATCAATTCCTGTTGCAATGGAAAGATCCATATGTTTTATTTGTTCTTTAACAAAATGAGCTGTAATAGAAGTAAAATTAAACACATGGATGTCCTCCTTGACAGAAGAAAGCTCTTCATGATTAGGAGTGACGTGCACTTCAAAATGTTGTGCTAGTTCCAAGCCAATGCTGACAAAAAAATTATTAAAGTCATTAGCAAGCTTATGTTTATTTATGTTGGCACTGGTTGGCAAGGTAGCTGTTTTCTTAATGGAACTGGCCTCCTTGGCCAGTGACCACATTTCCTAGAGTTTCTTGAATTATTGGCGATTGCGTTTTCATAATATTTCTTTTTAAGATGTTTAGCTAAGTTATTAGCTTGATTGCGCAATTGCTTGGCAGCAAGCCAATCATTGGAGTTACCTGTTTTTTGCGCTTTAGATCGCAAAGAGTCACGTTTACGTCCAAGGTCCAGCATATCTTTAGTCATCCATGGTGCCATGTAGTTCCTCTTCTGCCTTATCTGCCTGTATGGGGCATGTATATTGCAAACATCGTTAAACATATGTTCCCAAGCGCCCCATGCACCATCAATATCAGTGATGTTTTCAACCACATGCCAAGGCATGTGAAGCATGTCTTCTAAAACCGATCTTCATTAAACTTTTGAAATTTCTGACGCTTGAGACCCTGGGAGGAACTTTGATATTAACATTAATTTTCCTGTTACAAAAGACCATATTATGGTCACTGATACCAAGAGGAATACTATTAGTGACATTGATATTCTTGGGATGAGATGTCATAAGAAGATCAATGCAAGTACTGGAAGTACAAGTAACTCTTGTAGGACTGTTAACTAGTTGGGATAACTGCAGCTCACAGCAAAAGTCATCAATTTTTTTACGTTCTGCATTATCAAACATATTTAAGTTAAAATCACCTACAATAATTAATTCATGATTATTAGGAATATACTGATTGATAAGTTCATTCTTAAATTTTAAAAGATGCTCCTGTTTTTTGTTTGGGAGGTACGCAACGACCAAAACAATTGGTTTACTTTTCTTCAGGCTTATTTCCACCCAGCAAGATTCAGTGTCCCAGTTTTCTCGATTCATAACACGATGAGAGATATCCTTAGAAATATAACAGGCAACACCACCGTGGTTATCATGACCTGTACGGTCAGCACGAATCAATGTATAATTATCAATATTTACTTCTGTATTAGTAATACCTTCATGAAGCCAAGTTTCACTCAAATTAAAAATATGAATTTCATGCTCAGCCATGAGAAGACGCAATTGATCGATTTTAGGTCTTAGGCTTTGTATATTTAGATGAGCAATTTTTAAACCTCTTACCCTTTTAAACTTCTCAAGGGTGGCGAACCTGTCATTGTTAAAAGCCAAGTAATTATTTGGGCTAAGAGGGTTAATAACATTGATTGTTGGCCTGTTTTTAATTGATATAATAGAGTCTATGGTGTTATTATTTATGACTTCCGCTTGCTGTGCGTTATTTTCATCCGATATCTGCGCCATTCCTCCTCCTGTGACGGTAGCGGAGTGCGCTGCAAGTGATGAGTTGTTGGACGGACTGTTAATCGGAAATCTTCCGGTACTGATGTGACAGTTCTTTTCCGACGTTTCCATTCCTGCTGACGAAAATCCTGGTGTTCGTTTCCATAACTCCTACTTTCCAATTTTGTTGTTTGTTTACACCTGGAGGTAACTTCAGCATATGTCGGTATTACAGAGCCAACTGTGTCGTTAATGCGTGGCATATTCATCGACTGTGTCGACGTTGACGAAATCCGACGCATAATGTTCAATGCGACGTATTCGTGACTACTTGGTGGCAGGCCTCTCAAGTGACGGATAAAATTACGAGCAAACTTGGTGGTGCCAAAACGTCCAAGATGGACACCATCTGAAGCAAGAAGTCTTTGTCCGATGTTGTTATTGTTAATGAATTTCCATTTATTTTTGTCGCAGAATTCATTTATTAGGTTATTTGCTTTCGAAATGGTTTGACATTGGCAATGGTTTTCATTTCTCCTATGGATGATTGAAGATACAGTAATATCGGTGACGGGATATTTCTTTTGAGCCAGTTCACAGAGTAATTCCAGTTTGCTAGCGATCCTCTGAGCATCATCAAAAGTATTATTCGTCCCAACATGAACAATGAATTCAGTCATGTGAGGGTCGATGGTCCTAGATTCAAGCACTCTTGAGATGTCTTCAATCTTTGCCCCGGGGTATGAAGCGATTGTGATTGACTTGGATTGGCTCAGCTTTTCACCTTTGATGTATTTAATCATGGAGTCACCGATAAGTGTAACAGTTTTTATGGATCGTTGCTTGAAATGTGCCATCTGTTTGGCACGATACTCCTTCATCTGATCATTGAATGATGGACCCGTCATATCCGATGATGTGGAATCATAATATGTCGGCATGGTTGGGGGAAAAAATTTTTTCCTTTGGTTGGATGTAGAGGAAAGTGTAGATTTAGTATTGACATATTTGTTGAAGTAGTCGTCAATTACCTCCTCGGGAGATAAATCTGGCTCAACCAGGTCTCCAGCTTGATCAAAAAGTAGGTTAAATCGATTTGAATATTCAATACCTGATTCCGGTTGAATAGTGGCTGTGAGTCTAGACGAATTAGCATTTGACTGGTGAGGAGATTGACTGCCAGGTTGTCGTCTTTTGTTGTTAACCGGCATCCATGACGAGCTTGACGGAGTGCTAGTGACAGCCACATTGTGAGTTTCGTCTGTTGTAATGGTGGTTGCCATGTGGCAACAATGGTCGTTGATTTTAGATGTTAGTAGTTCTATTGTTTCTTTCATGTTGTCGTTTTCCTTTTCCAGTAATTTTACTTCAGAATTAAGATGATCGTTTTCTAGAAACTGGATTCTCAGAGCACTTATTTCATTTCTCATTTCCTCCACAGACATTCTCAATTGCTTTAGTTCATAGCCTGATATGGGATCTTGATTGAGCTGCTCTTGATCTACCTTTGAAGAATGTGACATGGCGGCGGTGTTCAAAGTAACAACAACCTGATCGTTTGCTGCTATGGAAGATTCTATGGCTGAGGCACATTTCAGTTTTGATGACGAGAGGCACGATCTAGGGAATTTGTTCCGCCTGTCGGTTAGATATAGATACAATTCAATAATGTCATCACTGATTGCCTCTACCGATCGCCTAGACTTTAAGGTCAAATGACCAATGTGTCCTTGTGTAGTACCATCGCCATTTTGTAGAGTCTGTACCTGTTTTGCTTCGGCTAACTGGAACAGCAAATTTCTGATGTCATGAAGCTCATCGGTACTTAGATTATCTGTCATCTGCTTCTTGATAGATACGGGTGACAATCTTCCAATTTGAAGAATGATAGGTTGGCCATTTCTGCAGATATTCTGAAGGAAAACTGGAGTAGATGATAAGTCTTGTACTGCCATGGTTTACGACATAGGCCAATGCATAAAAAATCAATGTGTTCAAAATCAAAATACTGTTAAACAATAACCTGTAAAACTAATTAAAATTAAAAAGAAAAAGGTTGTATAATCTTATATAGAAAGAAACATTTCACAATTTCAAAGCAGGCAATTTTAATACTGTATAGCCTTTTTACTCAGTGTAGTGTATGTCTAAATGAAATCTTTTTAACTACTTTTCTCTTTCCTTGAGTATCATCAAACTTGGTGAAAGTTGGCTGTGTAATGTAGAAATATAATACGTCTATGTCCTCACAGTAAACTGTGGCCTGCAAATCTAAACCAGTAGTGCTAGAAAAGCTGAAAATAGTACAATCTATCAAAACTATTAAGCTCATTAATAAAAAACAAAAGACTCTGTAGGGTTATGACAATTATATTTTTGTGGTTTGGCTAGAATTTGGGGGCTTTTGGGTAAAGGCTTTCTTTCTAGGTTAAGTATTTCTGAAGCGGGACTAAAGGATTTTTGTTACGCACAGAGACCACATGGACATTTGTCTGGGTGCAATTTACCCTGTCAGTTTCTGTGGTATTTTTACATGTCATTTATACAAAAAGTTGCATCCCCTTCGGGGGTATCCCCTTACTGCCTCTTCCCAGGTTGTATAATAAGTTGACCATGATTTCTGGTTATTGGGCACTATGTGGTTGAAAAACAAAACAAAAAACAAAAACAAAGGGAAAACAATTCAAAATAGGGACATTGCCCACATAGGGCTAGAAAGCTTAGCCCATAGAACGCCAGCATGTCAACAAGGAAGTTGCAGGTTCAATCCCGCTCTATTGATTTTTTTTATACCAATAATCATGTACACCCAATGACAGGTATATCCTTACCAAATATGGCTTTGTAGAGGAGAAGCTGTTGGAAGCTTCTCTTTCCCGTTTTCCCCTTCCCACTGAGGTTGTACTTCAATGCCAAGTTATGGTCGAGGGTCTCCTCAAGCATCTTGCGCACCCCTTTAGTAATGTTTCGCCCATTAAAGGCCCCAAGATGCCAAACCTGCAAAGAATGGGTCAAAGAGCAAACGTGATTGAGATCTACACTACAGCTGTGGTACATCAGTCCTGAATGACACAAATTGTGAAAACCATCTACCACTTGGCTTATCTTTTTCACCATTGTAATAAAAAGAGGAGGGGGGGGGGTTATCACTTATATTGATCAGTTGTATAAACAGGAAAATCTATACCAAACATAGTTCCAACTGAGATTACAGCAACAGTCTAGAAGATAAACCAAATTACACTTTTGGGTTCAGATGTCCTTTACATTTTGTTAATCTTTGGACGTTTTTCCTAAGAGCCTGCTACATGTAGCAACCAAGCATTATCTTCTGTATCTGTCAGATATAACCCCATTGTTAATTCTATTCCCTGTTTTATTCACCGATTTCTGTCATTGACATTATGAAGTTCAAATGATGACATGAATCCATATTACTTCTTTTGAACTTGAACCAATTTTGTGTGTTCCCTGCCATTCTTAAATGGTAGCTTACCACTTCTAAAACAAAGGTTTCATGATACAACTTCTGCCTTATCAAAACTTAAAGAGGGCCTCTAACGCGCTTTTAGTATTGGCTTGTCATATTTTTCCGATAGATGAAGTCCTCAGCAAATTATAAATATATTATACGAGTCCCTAACCTCACATTTAAACAGCGAAAAAAACGATTTTTCTCCCGAACACTCATAGCGCGAAATCAGAAAAACGCTAGGTCAAGCAAACCACAAGACACACGATTCATGACGTCACTGTCTGCACGATCGACACAACAAGTATTTTATTATAACTACGTACATCGTCATGTGTCCTTTCAAAAAGGCGCTGGGCGGAGCGAAAAGCATTACACGCGGTGCAAACACTTGAGAGGCCAGGGTTCGTTACTCGGACTCTTATCATTACAATTTTGATTTGGAATTTTCAACATTATCAATAATTTGTATCCACAATTTGAATGTATGTCCATTTTTGTTATTTAGTCACGGACAATTGCAAACGATCGGAGTATAATTTGGTCCAATAATAAGTAGGGGATGCCTTTTTGAAAGGACACATGACAATCATGTACGTACTTGTCAATAAATACTTGTGTCAATCGTGCAGATAGTGACGTCATGCATATCATTAGCATACAATAAGTAGTTGCTGCTCAATACAAATTTTAAGTGTATAAAGTAACTAATTGGTATCTACGATGTCTGCTTAGTCATAAAAAGTTACTAACTTGTTTATTAAAAACGCGTTAGAGGCCCTCTTTAAATGTGTAAAAGTGAATGCGCTCAGTGAATCCTATCAAAGGCCTTCCCAGTGTAATAATCTTGTCAGTTACACTTAAATACTCACCACTCTGCTTTGAAAGGCTGCTTCTTGCAGCTTCCTCTCAATGTCGTTGATGTCTTCTTGAGTCTTTAGGGGGAACATGTCCCCCAAACTCGTGAAGTTGACTGAGGGAGGTTCGGGCCTTTCCTCCCTCAACTTTTCAATTTTTCGCCGAATTGCCCTTTGCTCAGCCTTTATCTCCTCCAGAGTTTTGAAGATGCGGTCTGAAAATAAATATAGAAGTATACACCAGTAAAATGCAGGTATCATGCATTAACATGCTTCAAGTGAATACCCCTTACAATCCCGAACTCACATGGCACACTGTTCACTAAGAAAAACTCCTACATGTATGGCACACAACCATCCCTATTATCACTAAAAGTCCCTATTATCACTAAAAGTCCCTAAATACCAAGTCAATAACTTAGATCTACGCAGTTTCATGATGAAGGGTTTTAAAGTTGCTTGGCTCGATTTGTTTGACAACTTAACCCCAAAATTTAGATTTAAATTTTAAAAAGCCAGTTTGACGCTTTCAGACAAGTTACAAGCTTTCATTTCAGTCATTGCACGAAAAAATCCATTAAAAGTAAGTTAGAAGAAACAAAATGCCAAAAATGAATTAAAAATCACATGTCCAACCCTTATGTTTTACTGGCCTCAGAAATTCGAAGTATAATGATTTTTCAATTGAGTTGCTGATACTCTCCCAAAATTCGTTCACTCGTAAAAATCATTTTTTTGTTCTTCTTTTTTTTTGGGGGGGGGGGGGAGGGCCAAGGAACTTAAAAAAACGAACAATAATTTAGATTATTTCTTAAAGCAACACACCTGGTCAGCCCTGAGGGCACACCAGTGTGCCAGGCATTTATTTTGCAGACACTGCCTTACAACTAACTTTCAACAGTTAGATACAATGACTTTGTTCGCTTATTCCAGTTTGATCTATATGCTTTTTTAAAACAATCAGAAATAATGGTTGGTACATGTTTAATAATGATTTGAAAATTGCTGGACGGTTTGAAGGGTTGCTGTCATGACACCACTTGGAGTGAAACAATCTAATGGTGCCCTCACACCATAGCGTATGCTGAAACCTATGAGTTGCGTGTAAAAAATATTTTTATACGCACCAAACGCAACTCAAATCAACAATTTTGTCAATTTCTAACCTATTCAACCTATGGGTTGCGTGTGAGTTGCGTGTGGGTTGCGTGTGGGTTGCGAACTGAACTTATGATCCCCCAATATCTGCGATCACCTGCGTACGAGGTGCGTGCGAGTTGCGTGTGAGTTGCGTGCAGAACTTACGAGTTGCGTTTGAGTTGCGTTCAAAACTTACAAGTTGCGTTGGACCTGCGTGCTAGTTGCGTGCTAGTTGCGAATATCGGTCACGTGATAAAAACCTATAAAAGCGGAGCCGATTCAGTATTTTCTTCAGTACTGATTTGGTCACCTCGGAGGTCCACCAACAACTGACACCGATCTAGAAAAGGCCTACTATTTATACCATTTCTCAACACGCATGTAGTACGCAACTAACACGCAACTCACACGCAACTAATAGGTTGGATACGCAGGGCATAGGTTGGGGATACGCTGGAATACGCACAATAGGTTGGGGTACGCTACACACGCAACAGGATTGCAACAGGCATGCAACACGATCGCAACATGATCGCAACAGGGTACGCAACACATTCGCAACATGTACGCTACCAAAACCTGGCCAGATACCTCAAATTTGGACCTGCGATCACCTGCGTTCATAACTTATGAGTTGCGTACCTGTTGCGATCGTGTTGCGATCGTGTTTCGTGCGTAGCGTCCCTGTTGCGTATAAATTGATCGCAGGCATTCGCAGAGAATTATTGAACATGTTCAAAATTTCTGAACTTACTCTGCGTGTGTCTGCGATCACCTGCGTGCTTGTTGCGTACTTCAAACCTATAAAACCTATTAGTTGCGTGTGAGTTGCGTTCGGAACTTATGACCACTATTTTTTATTCGCAACCATACGCAACTGGTGATCGCTATGGTGTGAGGGCACCATAACACATTTGCATTGTGCGTGAAACACTTCCCTATTTTTGTACAAATTGTTTTTTTATTTCTCATTACAATTTCTGAAATACTGTCTCTAGTTCAATGCTCAGGAATGCCGTCAAAGTAAATCAAACTAAAACAAAAACTTACGCAAAATAGGCTCAATCGCCGATACACGGAGCATTTCCTGTGATTGTTGCGATGGTTGGGGTGAGCTTGCTGAAGTACTTGCTCTTGGAATTGTTGACACTGGAACAAATATCAGATGTTAAGTGTCAATAGTGCAAATTTGAAGAAACGATTGTGTCAATTAAATCACCAAAAATGGCCAATTGTTAAGCACAATTTGAGACTCGTGCAAGACAAATCAGTAAGAGGGGTGAGCCATCAGCAGACACTCATAAATATCCTCGAACATACTCTTGATTTGTAAGTATAATTGAAAAAAAATGGCAGATGGAATACAAAGAAAATTTATACAGCTGACCCACTGTTTTGGAAAGCAGACAGACATTTTTTGGTACACTCACATGTTTTTCAGTTCAAATTAATTGCTACAGTGTATCATAAACAAAGAAAACAAATATAACATAGTCCTTCAAAACTCCTGTCCACAATGCACAAACTCAATTAACGGTAGGGCAATTCCATGTATCATACAGAACAGATACAGCCAGTCTGTGCAAATGTGCCACATGACACATGTAATTGTTCAGTAGACTAAGGTAGACAAAGTCTCAGCAGTTTGATGCAAATATACAGCAATAAACAATTACAGGCAATTTGAAAAAAATGGCTTTGTATCAAGAGTTTACTGACACGGTCGCTTTGGCGTCACTGCTGGTGGGGCTTGTGGTGTGGGCGGTACAGGTGGTGCAGGTGGTGCAGGTGATATGGGTAGTGCCGGCTGTGTAGGTGATGTGGTTGTGCTTAAATCATGATCTGAATTACACTGAACACAATTATAAACGCCCCATGTGGCACTTTGAAACTTTTATTAGACTTAGGGGTTGCAAAATATATTAAATCATACAAAATTCATTTTGTTGTTCAATATGCTACAGATTACTGTCCGTTAGAACACGATAGTGGCGTCTGGCAATCATGGACATGCATGTGGACACGGTGGGGTCAGGTTGAAACAAATCACCACTCAATATCTTGTGTGTCCACCATTTGCGTCCCGTAGAGCGACACATCTTCTTCGCATCGAGTTGAAAAGATTGACGATTGTGGCCTGTGGAATGTTATTCCACTCCTCCTCGAGGGCTACACGGAGCTGAGGGATGTTATCCGGAACTGGAACACGATCGCGGACACGTCGGTCGAGAACATCCCATAGGTGCTCTATGGGTGACATGTCCGGCGAATATGCAGGCCAGTCAAGAACTGGAATGTGTTCTGCTTCCAGGAGCTGCATACAGATTCCGGCAACATGAGGTCGGGCATTGTCTTGCTGGAAGGTGACGTCATGTTGGCGGACGAACGGCACAACAATTGGTGTGAGAATCTCATCCCGATATCTTTGCCCATTCAAGTTTCCCTCAATGAAGTGCAAGAGAGTTCTTTGCCCACTCGTTATGCCTGCCCACACCATGACACCACCACCTCCATAGGCGATTCTGCGAATAACATTTGCGTCAGCAAACCGTTCACCCGCACGTCGCCATACACGCTGTCTTCCATCTGCGCGATACAACTGGAACCGTGATTTGTCCGTGAACATCACTCTTCCCCAGCGTGCCAAAGGGCCATCGAATGTGTGCATTTGCCCATGCAAGTCTGTTCCGACGCCGAACAGCGGTAAGATCCAGGCCACGATTAGGACGACGAGCGTGTAGGTTTGCTTCTCTCAGACGGTTCCGCACAGTTTGTGGTGTGATGCGTCTGTTGTGCTGGCCAACTGTTTCATCTGCTGTGCGTGTTGCTGGTCTGAGACGATCACGCAGGTGGAGGAGCCGGATGTGAAGATCTTGTGCTCGGGTGGTCACACGTGGACGACGGGGGTGAGGTCGATTTGCTGTACTGCCAGTCTGTCTGAAACGAACTCTCAAACGACCGATCGTGCGATAGTGAACATTCAGCTGTGCAGCAACCGCTCTGGTGGACATCCCTGCATCCAGCATGCCAATGGCACGTTCCCGCGCAATGATTTCCGACATCTGTGGCATGGCGACTTCTGATGAAATTTAACATTTTGAGGTGGCCTTTTATTGTCCCCAGTATAAGGAGTGTCTGAGTACTGGTCACGCTGTTTGAGCAGCGTCTGGACATGCCACACCTGTGTTGTGGGTGGAATCACTGCATCACTGAGCAATTGCTCACTGGCAGAGATGGACACAAATGTTGTTTACAAATCAAGACAAATAACCATTTTGTACAATTATAAGACAATATCAGCTCATTTAGGGTCGCCCATTTCATGTTACATAAATAATTTACATGGGGCGTTTATATTTTTGCTCAGTGTAGAATCTGAATCTGAATACCGTCTTACTAACCTGACAGAACATTAATTAGGGAATAACAGTGTGAGGACCCGGTCTTCACTACGTGGCAATGACCCGGTTGGTGGCTGTGATGGCCGCTGTTAATGGACCGAGCCGGCGACCAGCCACCAACCAAGGTCTCTACCACGTAGTGAAGACCGGGTTCTCACACTGTTATTCCCATTAATAAATACCTTTTTGTGAAAAAATTGTTAAAACGGTCAAACTTTAAAAATGTTGCTTTGCCTTTTTGTTGTACTCATGTTCAAGGGCCACATGTTTACTGCCAACTGTGAGCTCTGCTGGATGTAAACAACACCATGGGTTTATACGCGCGCACCTGTTACATCAAAAATTGATACATTTTCAGCGCGTGCGCGCAGTGCCGATGAAACTAAAATGCATAAACATGGTGGGACACTAGCGCACTAGCGCAAACACTATTTGTACACAATGTATGCTTGTTTAGGGGCCATTTATTTGCTAGTTTCCAGAGCCGGTCTTTATATCACATGTTAATACACCCCTGTGTATCGGGTTTTGACCAATCAGAATCTATAAACTGTCCAAGGTATTTATTAATGATTGATAAAACTTACAGCAGGAAAACGAAATTGACAGATGGAACCATCTACACAAGGTCAAAATTTAAACAGAACACCCTTATATTTGTTGTTAAAAATGTTACATACATGGTGAACCGTAAACAAATCAAATAGTGACAATAACTGTAATATCTTAGGAAATGTTATTATTATGATTCCTTTTATTACTATGGTTGATTTAATGTGAAATTGGTGAACAAAAGAAATTGTTTCAAGTTGATGAAAATTGGTCCTAAACTTCAGAATATATGGAGGGGGTACTTTGTTGTTAAAGATGGACGTCAACGGAATATATTACAGTGTTTTGATGCTGTTAGGCTTACAAGAAGTGTGTAATGATTACTTCTATATGATTAAAATTCAAATAAAGTAATTTCTTAATGTAAAAAAAAATTCATTTTGATCAGCATTTCACTATCTAGAAAAGTCGTGTTTCGCAACAAGCCCGAACTCATGAATAATTCATATCGTAGTTGTGACGTACAATCAAGGACTGGCATTCGCTGCTTATGCCCACATGTCATGAGTGTTCCCCAGCAAAGTGCATTAAAAAGCGACGTGTACGAAACGAGGACTCGGCCGACGAACTCCCAGTCGTACTCACTTGCCTTCTCTCGATATTTGACGCTTTCAAAGTTGGAACAGAGCCTTGCTTCAAACGATATTTGGTATCCAAACCAAAACTTTCTTTCACTTGACTGGAAGAATCTCTACAGTCGCCCGTAAAATGGGCTGTACAAATCAACGACCATTTTGTCAACGTGAAATCCTTTCGTGTATTGTTCACGAACTTCACCCACTCCTTGGAAGCCGCCGGATTCCGCGGAAATCGGAAAAAACTAACCTCTGGATTCTTGGTGGCACTTCTTGTACATCCACCAACAGCACATGTGCTAGGCATTATGCCGTCTTACACAAAATCGTCAAAACGGGGAAAAAATCATGTGTATAAGCTTCGAGCAAGTAAAATCCCCATTGCCAAACACAAAGACAAAAACGGCTTCCTTTATTTATGCCCCAGATAGTACGTCACACTTACGCTGGTTTACGTGGCCGCTGGTATTTCACCGTTCATTTCGTATTGTATTTCTATGGGCCTTTGCTGGGAACCATGAAAGCGCGCAGCCAACGGCGAGAAAAAACCACTCGCGCAGAAATCTAAGAAGGGGGCTATTTTTTACAATCAAAATTAAACAAAATAACGGGGAATAAAACCATCGTACTGATAATGAAATAATAACTAAACACAACATAAACAAGACTCAGGAGACGATTTAGTGTACGAGCTCTCGTTGAAGTCCATCTTTAAGGTTAAATAGTTAATAAAGAACAATTTTGTATTATCTTTTACGTCTCTTAGTTCGTTCAGCGATTTGTGACTTCTTCTTTTTTCCCTGGAAAGCGCTGTGGTACCTTGTGTAAGAGCGCTCTATAAATGTACGTTTTATTATTATTATTATTATTATTATTATTATTATTATTATTATTATTATTATTATTATTATTATTATTATTATTATTATTATTATTATTATTATTATTATTATTATTATTATTATTATTATTATTATTATTATTATTATTATTATTATTATTATTATTATTAGCATACACATGAACAACGAACCTGTAAAATTTTGACTCAATCCGCCATCTGAGTCAGGCAAAAATAGTGAAAACAGCATGTAAACACATGTCCTTAATTTTGATTGTTGCAATCGAAATAAAAAATGCTATTTTCTTGACTGTCTTTGACTGCACTTCAGACAGAAATATTTCTATGGAAGATTGGTACTGGTATGAACTTCATAATCGGTAAGCCTTAACACTGATACTCAGCACCTGTACGTGTACTTAAGTACAAGCAAGTACTCAGCCCATACTTAACCATCAGTACTCAAAAATAGTTTGGACTCGCCCTGTGCCTTGACTCTTTGTGCTTGGATTCTGCACGGACTCTGGCATTCTGGCATTGGTACTTAAGTCTAGTAATATGGGCTATATATTGTCTCACAATTCCACTTACCATCACCTGCTTAATCCCCTTAGATTAATGAACCATTCGTCATTACTAATTTGTCCCAAATAGATCATATGAGTGTTATGCAAGGTCATCTAGATGAATTGAAATAAGTAGGCCCTACATAAATAAATGCAATACACAGTGATTTTTTACTCGGAAACAGTCTTTGTTGAACTTACTTGTAGCAAACCACTCCTTGATGGGAAATGACTTCCAATCATCTCCAGGGACCTCCCTTCGTCTACAAGCATTACGACACCGTATTGCGTCATCATGGGGAGGCCAAAGGGCACAGCTATTCCCATCAAGCCATGTAGTTGGGATCACTGCCAGGGTCTTCTCATCAGTGAACTCTACTACTCTATAAATGTATTCTGGCATGTTTTCTTACCTATATAGAAATATTTACTATTCATTAAGTTTTCACAATTTTTGATAATTTGAAACTGGAACTCCAGACCTGCAAGAACTGCATTGTTTTATATCAGCACTAAAGTACAACAATATGCTGCTGTACTGAACTATACGTTGTTTTTTCAGTTAGAAAACTTGCCAGAAATATGTACAAAAAATGAAAACATATTAATTAGGCAAAGGTGACATACATGATATACAAGAATGAACTCATTAGATCCCAAGTATGTTAGATTTCAATTTGAAAAATGACACTTGACAAGGCATGGTGGGGAGCCCTACAATTTAATCCTACCTAACTGTAAAAACCTGATCTTACTGCACTGTTCTCCCGCAGTTTAAGGAACTAGTCCAGCCGGAACAGTATTCACAAGTGCTCTTGCAAGACAGGGAACTAACCTACATGTACATATGTACTAACCAGCCATGCCTTTGGAAGAATACTCTGAGTACATGTACATGTACATCAATCGTTCAAAGCCATGGACACATTCAGTCAATTCACTTTGATCCACTCCCCCAATCAGACACTGCTTGTTGAGCTACACAAACTGATGCAAAAGAGGAATAAGAATGTGAGACTCCTTGTAGGGAAGCCTGATGTATTTACAGCTAACCTCTGTCAATGCAGCGCATCTAAGGGAACCTGAAAGTTCAGATACTTTAAATATTCCTAAATGAGATGAGGGAAGTGGATATTTAAAGAAGTCTGAGGCTCTTTTGAACGGTTCATAGAGAACATATACATCCGAATTATGTTTTTGAAGAATATTCCGAATTAGGCCTTTATCATTACCTACACGGATACAATTATCTGCATTTTGCACAGAGAAAAACAAATTGCCACAATGAACATTTGTAAACTGGGTATAACCTCTGTATGTATTGGGAAGTGGTCCTGCCCTATGTTTCTTTTTAGGCATATTATCCTTTGTTTTGGACGGTTTGCAGGCTTCTTGTCTCTTCGTTTCTGAAGTTCTTCTTATAATTTGCGATAACGGATCATTTGGTTTTCTCAACATCCTTTTAAGTTTACCCAAGAAACTTTCGAAGGCAAAAGCCGAGAAGTTGTCCAGGGGACCAAACTTCCTCACATCAGCAGCTATATGTACCAAATTGTGTACATTATACACTAACATGTTTTTACCATAGATATCCCCAAACTGCTGTACAAATAGAAGAAGTAACTCGTGTGCATAATCACACATACTCAGACAATAAACCGGGTTACACAAACAAAATATTGCGACAAATAACAATAAGAAATTTGTATAGAATGTATCAGACAAATCTTTCTTCAGTGCAACAATGCCGCTGTAAAGTAGAAACTGACGGAATTCCGTTGCTTTCCACCTATCAAATTCACTAAGTGGTCTACATTTCCTTGGGAATTCACGTGGGATGTAAGAGTGAAACGACAACAGCAATTCAGAAATAGCTCGCAAGTGATTGCCACCTATCCGACATCTTGCCGCCACTGGACCTCTTATCCAAAGCCCAATAAGCTTTTTCATTACACCAAGATAGATAAGGTGCATGGGATCAAGCACAAATTGAGACACTAAACCAACAGATAATCCACATAAAGGAGTCCGAGTTGGTCCATGGTGGTTGCCGTTTGACATTTCATTGAAGCTTTCATCGGTGCGTAGCTGAGCATCAGTTTGTGGAAAGGTAACTTTGTCTCGCCAAACCCCACGTTGTACACATCTTTCGCAGCCATAATATGCATTGTGTGCTTTAGTTTGCTTCACAAATGCCCGAGCAGGCGCTTCACATATGAAACAAGATATCTCCAGCATAATTAGATTTCCTGATCCTTCCACTAATAGTACACCATGCAATTCAATACTTTTCATCTCGTCAACAAAATCATGAAGATATTCCTCAATATTTCCAGGCTTTTGCTCACCACTGAACAGACCTATAATAAATGGTGTAGAATCCTCTAGTTCAATAATCCTACCTAACACGGGCCAGAATTGTGTTTTGGAACTTTTGTGAAGTGGAAGCCCATCAATGTTGATTTGAAGATGAAGTAATTGGACATCCATTGAAAGATTTTCTGTGCGAAGTTTCTCTGAAACACCTTTTGCAATACCAAAATGATAATACTTCCCCCCAGTAATTTCCTTCATTTCATATGACCGCTTTGTGGAAAGAAGTGTCCGGGGATCTTTGGGTAAATTTGGGAAGTGTGTATGCAATAACTTTAAAAGATCTCGCAGAGCAACATGGGAAACATTGTGTTCGGTAGCCCATGAGGCCAATTCAAATGCTAAATCTTCCGGGTCATCTGTACATGAATTTCCAGCCTCACTGGACCCATCATTGGATGTGGGAAATGAATGCCAGCTCAAAACAGTTGATACATCACTGTCATCATAATTTATATCATCACCTTCATCATGAAGCGGCTCTGGGAACAAAGGCTCTTGATTAATAATAATATCATTATCATCAGTGTCAAACAGGTGGGGTTCAGGAGTATCAAGAGAAAGGCCAAATTGTGCTTCTCCTTCATGTTCCGTAAAATTATGAACGTCTCCCACGTTTGTAATGTCAGTTATGCTACTACCACTACCAGTATCATGTTGATGGGCTCCAAACTGACTTGGCTGCACTTCACACAAATTTTCCCCCGGTTCTTCTGTTTGACAAGGGATTGTAGGTTCATCATTCGACTGTTGACAAGGTGTCTCTATTTCATTCAACCAGTTCATAACGTCATGCATGTGAGCTGCTGTATTATCCTTTATAGTTCTGCGATGCGTCCAATAGGATTCCCCCCTACGATGAGACCCAGTCATGCCAGTCATGCCAGTGGCAGTGATACTCCGTTTCATGGTGTTGCCGTATTGAAGGGTATTCAATCTCAAAAAGGTGAATTTAAATCAATGATTGTACCATCTCCGTGATTGTTGGCCTACGATTAGCAGATTAAGCCAAGGCTAGACAATAAAAAGCACCGGCAGTGACCAAACTTTAAACGTACGTTATAACGTTAACGTTAGTTATGTTAATATTTTAATAACTAAGTTAAACTAAAAAATACTGTTGTTAAACTAGCCTGGGGAACGTTAGTCATGTGTTAGTACTGACTGTTTGTGTTTGATTTCTTTATTAATATTAGCGATAAAATCTATGTCTAGACTCTAATGTGATTAGATTAGGTCTATGATTTGTTCATACCAAACATAAGTGGAGAAAATCATCAAAGTTCGTTGTGAATTTTCCCGCCGATGAAGATGATTGTTAGTTGTCACACGCAGCACGACTCGAGAAAGGACACATGAGGCAGCCGACAACGCTTTAGTCTGGTTCCCTAACCAAATAATTTCTAACGCCTCAGAATCTACAGAGGCAGTCAGAAATTGTTAGGTCTGGGAACCTGACTATCCACACTTGAAGTAATAATATTGTCTCGTTCATAGTAAGTTATAGCAGCCGGTTAAGTAAGGTCTTACACATTTAACTGACAAGTTCAATTTTATATTTATTTTGTATTAATAATTGTTACTTAATTAAACATTTGCAGTTACGTTGGCGAATATTAAAATTGTGTTTATTTAGATTGATTTAACGGCAATCATATTGACTACAACGTCATATTTTCCTTAGCCCGAACATCTGACGTCCCTGCGGATAAAGACAAGGGACCAGTCTAAATTTCCCTAAGCCATCTAAGCCATCTAAGCCATTACTTTGCTTAAAGTGCAGTGTGCGCCACAGCAACGCTATAAAGCTATATCAAAAAATATTTACCTTTAAAATTTCTCAGCTTCTTGAAATAAATTTAAAACTACTTGGGGAAACATGTACTTAGGGAAAGATGAACTTGTGTTTTCTTCATAATTCGTTATAATTTTTAATTTAAAAAATCGTATTAATTTCAACAAATTAATGTAAAATAATTGGTTTTAAAACGAGAATGGCGAAGTCTACAAAGACAAAATTGAAGTCGGGGCAAAAGTTACACCAGCTTGCGTCTTTAAAGCCAAAGCTCAAGTGAAGCATGGACGGATCATCATGAGCACAGGCCCTGGGCACAAATTCACCACGGGCCCATACACGCGCATAATACTACTAGTACTATGTTTTTTTTGTTTTTTTTTTGAAAACCAAGGGCCCCTATTGGCTCCTGGGCCCGGGGCACGTGCCCAGTTTGCCCGTGCGGTAATCCGTGCATGAAGTGAAGTAATCTGTTTCAGCATAAAGTGCATGGCCCGATATTCACAAGTTGTTTTCTTTGTAGATTTACTTTTCTGAACGATTTTTGGACAAACTATGCTGTTTCAAAACAAAAAATAGGAAACTCTGCATAACAATTAAGACAAAGAAGAACACGCATAAATAATGTACAAAAGTAATGTCGAGATCCCGACACTAACTTAACTATTTTTCAGATTTTAATTGACTACTACTAAAGTTACCTGGTCAGATTTTGGTCACAAATATATAAAAGTATTTTTACGAGTGAATACATTCTGGTAGAGTATAACATAATTATAATATAGCCTACTCAAATGAAACTTTGTTAATACTTTTAATTTCTCTGAACAGGAATCTTGAAACAATAAAGAACATAATACAACGCTCGGTCACATGACTTATTGTCAGGATCCCGACAATAATTCATTTTTGGCATTTTGTTTGATTGTGAAACAAAATAAAATAATGCCCCAATTGTTTTTCGTGCAATGACTCAAAGCTTGTAACTTTCTTGAATCTATAAAATTAACAATTGAAAATTTAAATCTCATTTTGGAGGTCGGGCAAACTTAGGCCCGAAATTACGATGCCGGAGAGTTTCAGTAGTTTTATACAGCAATAGCTGCCATGTCGGCGATTTGTTAAATAATTAATAACCAAGGAACGTGCTCATAAATAAACCCATCCTAGGGCCTTTGATTTTCAAGCAAGGTGCTGGGTTGGGCCGATTAAAAAAAAAGTGTTGTAACGGCGGAGCGTTTTAAGGTCAATGAATTAGCAAATTGATCTAAAAGACGCTGCTCATTTGCTAAAATTAACAAACGTACACGAAATTGTCATGGTATGATTGGATTTCTATACGAGTTCAATTAGTAAATTGAATTCATAGTTGCAGACTATAACTCTCTCTTGGCATATTTTAATGCAGGATTATTGTGTCTTTGTTTATGCATCTGCCGCTGGTTGCGCTCTCTAAATTCAATTATTATTGTAAAAACGTCCGCAATTGCATTTGCAAGCATTCTGGATCAGATGTAGGCCTATGGCCTGACGATCATCTTGATCATACGGCAAGATCCAACATCATACCTGGTGTGACCAGACCTGGCCCAGATTAACATCATCTGACGTCAATTTGGCCAGACCTGGCCCAGATCTACCATCATCTGGCCTGATGAAACCAGACCTGGCCCAGATCTACCATTATTTGAGTTGGTGTGGCCAAACCTGGCCCAGATTAAGCGCCATCTATCCTGGTGTGGACAGACCTGGTCCAGATTTGGCATTATCTAACCTGTTGGACCTGGTCCAGATCAAGCATCATCTAACCTGCTAGGCCAAGCCTGGCCCAGATCAAGCATCATCTCACCTGGTGTGGCCAGGCCTGGCCCAGATCTAACATCGTCTATCCTGGTGTGGTCAGACCTGGCCCAGATCAAGCATTATCTAACCTGTTGTGAACAGACATGGCCCAGATCTATCATTATTTGAGTAGGTGTGGCCAGACCTGGCACAGATTAAGCACCATATATCCAGGTATAACCAGACCTGGCCCTGATCAAGCATTATCTGTCCTGGTGTGGAAAGACCTCATCCAGTTTTTACATTATCTAACATGTTGTGGCAGGACCTGGCCCAGATCAAGCATCATCTAACCTGGTGTGGCCAGGCCTGGCCCAGATTAAGTATCATCTAACCTGTTGTGAACAGACCTGGCCCAGATCTAACATCATCTATCCTGGTGTGGCCAGACCTGGCCCAGATCAAGCATCATCTAACCTGTTGTAAACAGACCCGGCCCAGATCTAACATCATTTATCCTGGTGTAGCCAGACCTGTCCCAGATCAGACATCATCTATCCTGATGTGGCCAGACCTGGCCCAGATTAAGCATCATCTAACCTGTTGTGAACAGACCTGGCCCAGATCTATCATTATTTGAGTTGGTGTTGCCAGACCTGGCCCAGATTGAGCACCATCTATCCTGGTATAACCAGACCTGGCCCTGATCAAGCATTATCTGTCCTGGTGTGGAAAGACCTCGTCCAGGTTTTACATTATCTAACATGTTGTGGTAGGACCTGGCCCAGATCAAGCATCATCTAACCTGGTGTGGCCAGGCCTGGCCCAGATTAAGCATCATCTAACCTGTTGTGAACAGACCTGGCCCAGATCTAACATCATCTATCCTGGTGTGGCCAGACCTGGCCCAGATCAAGCATCATCTAACCTGTTGTAAACAGACCCGGCCCAGATCTAACATCATTTATCCTGGTGTAGCCAGACCTGTCCCAGATCAGACATCATCTATCCTGATGTGTCCAGACCTGGCCCAGATCAAGCATCATCTAACCTGTTGTGAACAGACCTGGCCCAGATCTAACATCATCTAACCTGATGTGGCCAGGCCTGGCCCAGATTAAGCATCATCTAACCTGTTGTAAACAGACCTGGACCAGATCTAACATCATCTATCCTGGTGTGGCAAGACCTGGCCCAGATCAAGCATCATCTAACCTGTTGTGAACAGACCTGGCCCAGATCTAACATAATTTATCCTGGTGTAGCCAGACCTGTCCCAGATCAGACATCATCTATCCTGGTGTGGCCAGACCTGGCCCAGATCAAGCATCATCTAACCTGTTGTGAACAGACCTGGCCCACATCTAACATCATCTAACCTGGTGTGGCCAGGCCTGGCCCAGATTAAGCATCATCTAACCTGTTGTAAACAGACCTGGACCAGATGTAACATCATTTATCCTGGTGTAGCCAGACCTGTCCCAGATCAGACATCATCTATCCTGGTGTGGCCAGACCTGTCCCAGATCAAGCATAATCTAACATAGTTTTGCCAGACCTGGCCGAGATCAAGCAAAATCTAACCTGGTGCGGCCAGACCTGGCCCAGATCAAGCATATTCTACTTGGTGTTGCCAGACCTGGCCCAGATCTGACTTCATATAACCTAGTTTTGCAAGACCTGGCCCAGATCTAACATAATCTAAGATGGTGTGGCCAGACCTGGCACCAGAGTTCACCACGTCTGGACCAGACCTGGGCCAGACAATCATGGTTAGCTGGGTAACTAAACAAATACAACACAGATTAATTTGTCAATAATAAATTAATTCTTTAATTTGATTATTCGGTTGTTTATTTATTCGATTCTTAGGTTGTTCGATAATTTGTTTACTCGTTTAACTCAATGTTTGTTTGTTCGTTTGCTTGGATGTTTGTTTGTCTGTTTACTTGTTTAATTTAAATTCATTTGGTGTTTTTGTTTGTTGGTTTGTTTGTTAGTTTGTTTGTGTCATTGTCCATCTGTGTCTTAGTCTTCTTTTCTGTTTTTCTTCTAATGGTCCTCTAGATCTTGTTAGTTGCCCACCCTGGTGGGCCATGACCAATACCTGGCACCTTAATTATTTTGATTGATAGTTTACAATCACAAATGTCATGGTTGTTTTGCTTGGTCTTTGGATTGAATGTTTTGTTTACTATTTCATACATTATTACTACTTTTTTATTTGTTTCTAAATTTGTAATTACTTTCTGTACATATATTATTTTCTCTTGAACATAATGTAATCACTTGCAAAGGCAAAAAAAAGTTTTACTTGTTGTCTTCATTTATTCATTTGTTCTTGAAGTGAAGTTCGAGTTATAATATCAACTAGTATCGCTAATTTGTTTACTCGTTTAATTTAATTTCCTTTTAATGTTTGTTTGTTCGTTTGCTGGGATTTTGTTTAGTCGTTTTCTATCGTTCATTTGTGTCTAAGTTTCTTTATTTTTTCGTTTCTTCTTTACTTCGTTTGTTTGTTTGTTTGTTTGTACCTGCGTTTGATCTTACTTGTTGAAGTTCAAGTTATAATATAAACTATTATGGGTAAAAACCAACGGTTAATACCTTCTCGATCGTCGATATATTTTACATCATATGTAAAAGTTAACAGCAAATACAGTATCATGAACAAATGATAAACTGGGGAACCAATGTAATAATGTATTCGATTTTGTATTTTGTGATCATCAATTTAAACAAATTTTCTGTCATGCATGAAAGAAGCACTGCGTATCATTCAATTACGGTAGGCATACCCACTCGTGTCATAGCTACTTTAAATAAAAACCCGTTGTATATGCAAATGCTGGTGACTGCCAATAAATTAAACGACAATATTTCGTGATATTTTGTTTTCCAGTTGACTGACCACCGCGGCAGTTCGCTGTATCATTATGCCCTGTATACACGAAATAGTTATAATTACGATATGCAGTGAAAAGGAAACAGTGATAATGTAGGTTAATGAGGACCACAGCGATTTCTTGAATGCGTAACTTATTCCCCCATAAGGCATGACAGTGGACAAGATAACTGAAAAGCACAATGAGAGCACTACAGACAATATCACATCTGTTGGATAAAACTGCTCAAACTAAAGTTATAAACTATACCGAGAAGGAACACATGGCTTCCCCAATGCTTTGACCAAACGAACACCCAAGAGCAATGCCTCTGGACAAACCAGGTCGTAAATTAATTAGACCATGATAATACTTTGGCAGCACTTCTAAACAAGTTCTGGCCAATCCAGCCACTCTGTCTAGTGGTAATAAATGATTTGAAGCTCAATTCTGGCTTCAAATTAATTAAAACCATTGTTCGGACAATTATTTGGTGAAACTGTAAATTTTATTAATTTTAGCAAGAATTATAATTATAATACTTTGAACCCTGATAGTCCACTTCGTTAAGGGCTGTTTCATACTTCACGTGAATGCAAAAGCGAGGCGACGAACAGACGGCCAGGGTAGGACTAAATTGCGCCAAACCTAAAGTGTCCATTATTTTGAAGGCAAATTGCACCCCGATATGTTTTCGGACCCGCATATGTCAATGGAAGCGTTTCTAAACATTTATGACGTCATCAAAATACCGATTTGTGATTGGACCGCTGATAATTCACACTTTATAGCGTCAGTTGCGTTTTTACTTGTTTTAAATTACACTAAACGAGTGTATGTTTTACGGCTGTAAATAATTTAAGGATAAAATTCTCTTTAATTATGTTTGTATTTTAAATCCATTATACACTATTAGTAATGTTGGTAAAAATGTTTCTAAAAAGTCCTTACTTTCTATGAATCAACATATCCATTAAACCAACCCAGTGTCGGTTTAATATGTGTCATTATCCGAGAAAAGAATGAAAATGCATTCCGATGTTTCGTATGCATTCGTATGTTAATTTGTTTTTGGACATTATTTCATTATATCACTAATTTGATAGCACATGAACAAACATATTTTATCTCTTAGGGATGTTTGATACCAAGATCAATTTAATACCATGATCAATTTAACACAGTTTCATGGAAAAAATGCGATCATTTTTTAATTTAATTTTTAATTTTGTTGGTGCAAATTTACCTTTAATTCAGGAACTTACTGACGGAATATTACTTCTTGATTTCCAGTACCAAACCACTGGTAGCAATTTTAACTGCGCGGTCGTTTTTCATGGCAATCATTTCGCAAGACTTCTCTCTGTTTACGTAGCGGAAACCACAATGGAATAATTAAGTCCTGTCAATTTCAGTGTGCGGCGCGCGCTGCTCACAGTCGAGTTATAAAAACAGGTTCAAATGGGGTTTACAAAAATAGCTACAAAATCACATGTCGCAGGTGGTCGCAGCTAATTTTAGTATCAACATGTTGCTGAAAGGTTAAGCTTCAAGAAAAAATGAGAAATCAGGCAGAAATGGGGGAATTTGTAGTTCCACCATAGCTGAACAAAAACAAGCTATATTTTGTAAAAATGTTTACCAAATTCCTCGGGTTTTGGTGATGAAATCAAAAAGCTAATTTACAATCGACTTAATTGTTATAAAAAATATAGAACATGACTTCTCTTTGTTTACGTAGCGGAAACCACATGGGAATAATTAAGTCATTTTAGTTTCACTGTGAGCTTTGCTTGGAATGTAGCCTGTCGGTAATAATTTAGAAATTTTATTTAAAAATATAGTGTGTAATTATTTAGGTATTCTTCAATATTACAAAATAAATAAATAAACAAAACATTTAATTGAATTGATTTGAACAATCGAAGTACGACATAGCTTGGGACAGAACGTACAGGTTGGTCAGAAAAGTGTCCGGTTTCTGGTCTCGGTGCGCGTCCCGCTTATCATTTTTTATTTATTTATTTATTTGTGTGTGTGTGGGGGGGGGGGCGGGGGATAGCTATAAAACAATTGCATCCTAAATTGCTGAATCTAATGGAAATTTGCAGTGCTCTGGTTATAATTTCGTTCTGGTTCCAATAACTGCGTACACATAGATGTATCATCTATTTCACTGGTTGGCAAAAAAAAAATAATAATAAAAAACATAAAAATAACGCATCACCTCACCGATTTTGAACCCAACCGATGAACAGAATCCGGAAAAATGTTGTTTGGCCTTTGTGTGGTGTTATTTTTCTTGCATTAAACTCTCTTTGGACCCGGGTTCGAATCAAACGTCAGTTTTCCCTGCAAGCTACAGTGCTATTATACCAAACATTTTTCTTTTTGCAAAAACTATATACAAGACAATCTTGTAATCCTATTACCCCTGAAGACTTATAAGACGTATCTGCTCGTATTTTTGGGCTGCAGCAAACTCACCCGAGTCATGCGATCTGTTGGCCACCCAGGAATGTAAGAAAAACCGACACAACAAGAGTCGCCCTAGTCCGTACATTACACCCAAGACAACCTAAACTGCCATCTATCCTGATTAAAAACATACATATCCTTCACTCTTCTATTTGAAAAATTAATACATTGCACCTCTCAAAAACAAAATCAGCATATCGGATGAAAAAAATAATTAAGTTAAATATCATAATTTGGACAACTATTTTGCGATACAGAAAGTACCAAAAGTAATGAGTAAAAACATTTATAACTTCTTCAACTAGGACTTGTCCAATGTTTGTTTTCATTTCATAGATAGGCCCCAGTTAATGTGTAATTGGGCCTCAAAAAATATTCATCAACAGAGGGCGTTTACTCGCAGCCAAATATGATGTGTATATTACCACGAATTTGAGATACGGGCGTTACGGACCACACTAAGGCGAGCGGACCCATTAGGGCCCATTGAACAATATTGTTAAACTATTGGCCCAAACTATTCATTGAGGTTGCTTCAAACGTTTACCAGATTTGAAAGCAATGGTTCTGCTTGGAACAGCTTCTGGAAGCAGACAAAAGAAGTGATAACTGGCAGTCCTAATACCTACACATCAGCTACTGTAGTCTGGAACATCCACTATTAATCCTTCACTAATCCTCCCTACACAATAGGCAGTAATCCCTTAATTAATAGCCCTTTTGTCTGACCCAGGAGGGCCAGTTTAGCTAGGTGCATTCAAGCATTCACGAAACTATCCTCTCAATCATTCGACCGTTGAATCGACTTTCGATAGTTTAACTATTACTCAATAGGCATGACGTTAAACTGCACCGCAGGATGTAGAGAGGTAGCACCTTACCTCAGCAAGGGCCGTCTGGCTAAGGAAATGTCCCTACTGGTAGATCTGGTCCTCCTACACGCCTGTATGGTACTTCCCATGGTACCTAGCCTAGCCAGCACATTGGGATATGAGAAGGTAACTCTGATTACAAATCCCTGGGTCCAACCTACCCAGCTGTCAGTACCCAGAACATGGTCTCAACTATGAGTGAATAGTGAGAAGACTGGTCTTTCGGCAGACTGCGCGAAGGACACACCTTAGTGGTTCAACGGGCAGAACGGCGATACCAACAAGCTTTGTGGAGCGCTACGGGCTGGATGAGGTACAGCAGGCATCCAGGCCATCCACTGCACCTGGCTCCATCTCCAGCCGTCTTGACTCTGTCTTGCCACTGGATACAGGTGGACTCGGGCGAGAGAGTGAGGTCGGCGCAGCGCAAACCCTCCTCACTAAAATCCAAGTCATCGCGCAAGTCATGACTTCACACATACATACCCCCCAATCCCATCCTCCCAAGTCCTGCGGCGACGGGGAAGTGGCGAAGCGGCAGGTGTGGATTTCACTGGGAGCCGTAGTCACAAACCCGCACGAAGGCGGCTCGGGCCATATGGTCGTCTTCTAGTGACCGAGGCAGCACTGGACTTCGGCAGCCCCCCGAGCGACTAGGCAGCCCTCTTCAGGAATGCACTGCCTACCTCCTTAGCATGAGGAACGGGCTAGAAAAGGTGCCCCAAAAATTGCCTGCCTCACCCTCATCCTGGCCAGCTAGCCGCGGCTGGCAGGAGTCCCATTACCTGCGGTAAGAAGCAAGGAAAAAGGAAAAAGGTGACACCGATCACCCTTGGCGCATGGAATGTGCGCACACTTCTGGATAGGGCTGGCGCCTCCAGACCTGAGAGGAGAACTGCCCTGATCGCCCGAGAGCTGGACCGGTACGGCATTCATATCGCTGCCCTGAGTGAGACCCGTCTAGCAGGAGAGGGACAGCTGTCAGAGGTTGGTGCTGGATACACCTTCTTTTGGATAGGCCGCACTGAGGCAGAGCGACGCGAGGCAGGAGTCGGCTTCGCCGTCAAATCCAACCTGGTCAACAAGCTGGCTGCATCTCCCAAAGGAGTCAGTGACCGCTTGATGACTCTGCGCCTGCCTCTCCCAGGCAAACACTTTGCCACACTCATCAGCGCCTACGCCCCCACAATGACAAACCCAGACGACGTGAAGGAGAAGTTCTATGAGGACCTGACATCCACCATCACGGCAGTGCCCAAGGCAGACAAGCTCATCATCCTTGGTGACTTCAACGCTAGGGTCGGCACCGATCACAAGTCTTGGGAAGGAGTCCTTGGCAAAAATGGCTTAGGCAGCTGCAACAGCAATGGCATCCTATTGCTGGAAACATGTGCAGCACATGAGCTTCTTATCACCAACTCAGTCTTCTGCCTCCCCAAGCGCAACAGGACCTCATGGATGCACCCTCGCTCAAAACACTGGCATCTCCTGGACTACGTCATCGTCAGGCAAAGGGATAGGCAGGACGTCAGGGTTACCAAGGCTGGACTGACCACAGGCTCCTTGTCTCCAAGCTGAACATCAAAATACATCCTCCCAGGAGGCCTCAAGGCTTCAAACCCCAAAAGCGTCTGAATGTCTCCAGGCTCACCAGCGCCTCTGTCAAGCAATCTTTGACTGAAGAGCTCGCCAGCAATCTGCAGAACCTGAGAACTTCTGGGAACGTTGAGGACGACTGGGCTGCTTTCAGAGACACTGTTCACACTGTTGCTCTTGAAGTAGTGGGACCTATAGCTCGCAGGCAACAGGACTGGTTTGATGAGAATGACGACAACATCAGAGATCTTCTCCAGGAGAAGCATCGTCTGCACAGAGCCCTCATCAAAGCAACCATCCAACGGGAGCTGCGCCAAATGCAGGATGACTGGCTAAGCACCCTCAAGGCTATCTACGGCCCCACTTCGTCAGGATCACCACCCCTTCTCAGTGCAGACGGTGACACTCTGGTTACTGACAGAGAAAATATCCTCGAGCGCTGGGCTGAGCATTTCAACGGCGTCCTCAACCGCCCCTCAGCCATCAACGATGAACCCATTGCACGCCTCCCTCAGGTCCCAGTCAACACTGCCCTTGATGAGCTACCAACTGAAGCTGAGGTTGCCAAAGCCATCAGAGGACTTCCCAATGGCAAGGCACCTGGTGCTGACGCCATTCCAGCTGAAATATATGCAGCTGGTGGCCCACTTCTGACCAGCTGGCTGGCCGACTTATTCCGCACCATGTGGAACCAAGGAAAGCTGCCACAGGAGTTCAAAGACGCTTCCATTGTCCATCTTTACAAGCGAAAGGGCAACAGGCAGGACTGTAACAACCATCGAGGCATCTCACTGCTGTCTGTGGCAGGAAAGATCCTGGCCAGAGTCCTGCTGAACCGCTTGACAGAACACCTTGAACAACAACATCTTCTATCCGAGAGCCAGTGTGGATTCAGGCAAGGCCGCAGTACAGTGGACATGATCTTTGCCGCTCGTCAACTCCAGGAGAAGTGCCGAGAGCAGAACGTTAGCCTATATTCCACCTTTGTGGATCTAACGAAGGCTTTCGACACTGTAAGCCGTGAGGGCCTGTGGAGGATTATGTCCAAGTTTGGCTGCCCCAACATCTTCATCAACATGGTCCGCAAATTCCATGATGGAATGGAGGCACGAGTCCAAGACAACGGTGCATTCTCCGAGCCCTTTCAAGTGGCAAACGGAGTCAAGCAAGGCTGCGTCCTGGCACCTACTCTATTCAGCATGATGTTTTCGGCCATGCTGACAGATGCCTTTCGCTCCTGGGACACTGGGGTCGACCTGCGCTACCGAATTGATGGCAAGCTGTTCAACCTGCGAAGACTCCAGGCCAAGACCAAAGTGCAGATGACCACTGTCCGTGACCTTCTCTTTGCAGACGATTGTGCATTGAATGCCTCCGAACAGCTGGAAATGCAATTGAGCATGAACCATCTTGCCACAGCATGTGCAGACTTTGGCCTTACCATCAGCACCAAGAAAACAGAGGTGATGCACCAACCTGCTCCTGGAGCCCCCTACACTGAGCCCCTCATCACCGTAAGTGGCGAACAGCTTAAAGTTGCAGACAAGTTTGTCTACCTAGGTAGCACCTTGTCTCGCATGGCCAACATCGACGAGGAGGTCATGTACAGGATTGCTCGTGGAAGCGCTGCTTTTGGGAAGACTCCGTGCCTCTGTCTGGGAGCGCAGAGGGCTCAGCCTACAGACTAAACTTAAAGTCTACTGTGCTGTTGTCCTCCCATCCCTGCTGTATGCCTGTGAGACCTGGACTGTGTACAGCCGGCACGCAAAGCAGCTCAACGCTTTCCATATGAGATGCCTCAGGAAGTTGCTCCACATCAAATGGCAGGACAAGGTCCCAGACACCGAGGTCCTCCAAAGGGCTGAATTGGAGAGCATCTATGCTATACTCAAGCGCTCTCAGCTGAGATGGGCTGGTCATGTCTGCCGCATGCCAGACGGACGCCTGCCAAAAAGACTGTTCTACAGTGAACTGTGCCATGGCAAGCGATCATGCGGCGGCCAGCGGAAACGCTATAAGGACACCCTAAAGGTCACTCTTAAAAGCTGTGGTCTGGACCCAGAGACCTGGGATGCCGACTCACAACATCGCTCCAACTGGCGTATATCTGTCAAGCATGGTGTAGCAGAGTTCGAGAAGCGCCGCATCCACGAAGCCGAACAGAAGCGGCAGCTCCGCAAGAGCAGAATCAGCTCTTCCCCCTCATCCAGCCAGCCCCCAGCCATCACCTGTCCTCACTGTAATCGGTTATTCCACGCAAGGATCGGCCTCATCAGCCATCTTCGCACCCACAAGACATTGTGAAGTCTCTTGTTCATCTTCGCAAGCGACGGACGAACTATATTGCTCAATGGGCCCTAATGCGACCGCTTACCTAACTGCCTTGTTATAGAGTAAGGATTGAGCATTATCTTATAATTATCAGCTAATTAAAAAAGGTACTTCCACTGAGGCAGTCGAGTGACATGGTATCCTCGTGGTTTCAATCTACGTGATACCGAGATAGAGACAACTTAAAACAAAATAATTCAAATTAAAAAAAAAATAATTCAAAAGCAAAGTGTTTCTGCGTAATTGTAATTCACGGCTGCAGAAAATTCTTTGTAGAACTTGTAGCTTTGCATGGTGAGGAGGATAAGTAAGAGTAATTGCGGTGACACCATGTGAAATGCTCAATTGAGTAGTAATTAGTTCTGAAAAGAACTGGAGGTACAACTCGACGTTTCGATCAGTATGCTCAGATCGTCCTCAGGAGAATGCCGGACTCTGGAAAATGCATTTTATCGTTGTGCATTCTCTTTCTGGTCATTTTGTAGTTAGGGTGGCAACATGGTGCTGTGTGGCTTCATCAACACTGTGTTTACACGCATTCACGAAATTATTTTATTTATTATTATACACCTTTCTGTTAAGCAAACCAAGGATTCCTCAAAAGCGCATACAGCACAAATCAGCTTTCTCATTATATTCAAATTTAACTATTCTGGAAATGTAATAGATACCTAGATGCTGGATGCATGTTGAAGCATACTCTGTTTTTATCAGTTTTTAATAAACGGCCCTCTCACATTAAAAAAACAAAATTCCTGATGTCGCCTTTTTGTCCCCAGTGAATCAAACATAACTTCTTGACGTCTCGGTCTCGATCTGAGACACAGACGTCTCAGACCTAAAACTGTGGTCAAAGCGCCTTCCATATGTGATATTGATGACATCACATTATTGCATGTGCTTCAGACCTCATCTGATATATCTTGTTGCACTTTACATTCTTACCGAAGATTAATAAATAAAAACTCGTGTCAGATATGGTTGAAAGGGGAGATCATATCCTCCAAGGTATGGCTTATAACTTCACCTAGTAACGATTTGTTTGTTTGTTTAAAACATAATTATCTTATTCAGTATCGTTGGCGACAGATAGTGTCATTCAATATGTAAACATTCCATTTCGTTTCAATTATTGATTTCACAGGTAGAAAAACAAATAAACACAAAATTACATTACATTAACAGAAACAGAAACAAAAGTAGCACCCCTGTAGGATTACAAAAAAGTAATCTAAATTACTGTGGAGTTGATCTCTTGATGCTACCACTTAGGAAGTAAACAAACATTGAATCACACAAAGAACGATAAACAACATGGCTTTAGGCACACTTTGAGATATTAAAACAATTCTAAAATAAAAATATACCTTTTAAGTTTATACTACAGTTTGAGTTAGGGCATCTCCTAGGCCAGAGACTAATAAATGTTTTCTTAGTGAATTAATAAATAAAGATAAACAATAAATAGCTGTGTCTTTAACATCTGCTGGTAGCACTTCCCATAATCTTGGAAATGTATATAACAAAAATAAAGAAAGAAAATGATGAGCAGCATGGGACCTTGCCATTTGATGAGAAAACTTAACAACTTCAGTGTGTCTACGATTAACATTTAAGTCATAAGTTCACGTTGAAAGGCTTCAAATTATACGAACTAAGTTGAATACAAGCCAACTGTACGCTTTATTTTTCTTAAGTAATATTACAAAATTAAACTGTTTGACTAATTCGTTATACCATTTAATAGTAAGCATTCTCAAGAGGAACAAGCAGATAGACATAATTCTAATAGACATTTAAAAACTTATTGTATCAAAAGGTCTAGTGAAATGCAATTCTAATTAGATACATATTTTAGAAAACATCTATGCTTCTGGACAGTTTGAATAAAATCACATCTATTTATAAACCTCCTTCGTAACAGTTAACTTGTGAGTGAGGAAGCAATTATGTGACGTCACTTATATTACGGCTAGAAAGCGCTATGGCCAACTCTCCAAATATACGCCTTTGATTGAGAGTGAGCGATACTGCCCTCTATCAGTATATTTTAACGGGTGGTGGGATCGATAAGCTCGTGTGACGTTATCAAGAAGATATATTTGTGTTTGATGTCAATATGATTCATACAGCGTTCGCTGGAAGATGGTATTGTATTTTGGTGCAAGCATCATTCGTAAACATCCTCATCATCTCACATCATCACCTGTGGTTTCACTTTTCAAGTTTCAAAGCAATCATTCACCACAAAAGAGATGTTTCGCGTTCTCTTTTTGGTGATCATTCATTGCCTGATGGCCAAGACTGTCAAGTCCTGTCAAAATGCGGCCGTTGGTATCTCGCGTAGCCTGTATTTCAGTGGTAGGGCCGACGTGTTCCTGCAGGGGCATGGATACCGCAACTTGACGGGAATTTCGATGGCCAGATGCGGCACGTTGTGTCTATCTAATACACGCTGTTTCTCGTTCAACTACTCGGACCGGGACAAGCTTTGTGAGCTGAACGGGGCTTCAGCATCGCAGTTCCCACAGGCTCTGGTTGAGAATAATGACACCTACTATTACGAACCAGAGAAGGTATTTTTTTTTTCTTTTTCTTTTTGTAATTCGTTTGTAAATATACGTTCCGTCTTTTGAGCAGTATGTCCATCTATGCTATGAAATGATGTCCAATTGAAGCCAAAATTGCCGGAGCTATTGGTATTCTGCCACACTGTATTTCAATTCGACCTATGAACACTTTAAATTACCTGAATTCTCAAGGCTCAGTGTTACTTTTTTTATGCAAATCGCCCCACACAAGGCCAATGGCCACTCCAAGGTGGGGGCTACTAAGTCATTGAGTTGTTACAACGACTCCACACTGGAGAAACCAGCCCCTTGCACCGAAACAAGACAAGTTAATAACCAAACTCTACACGGTGCGAATAGGACTGGGAGGGGTAACTAGTCCAGAACAAGGCAGTTGTTAAACTGCCTCTGCCCCTATAAGCAATATTATGGTTAAGTGTCTTGCTCAAGGACACAAGTGTCACGGCCGGGATTCGAACCCACATTCTGCTGATAACACCAGAACTTGAGTCCGGTAAGCTAGACTGGGGCAACTAACTGTTTATAGCTTATCCAATTACCGCAAACATTGCCTGGTTCAGCACCAAGGGGAACAACATGTACCAATAATTATTCCCGCGTGGTGCATGTCACTGATATGCACAGAAAACCGGACTTTATACCGGCCATTAATAATAATAATCAAACACAACAACCAACTCTGCCCTCACAGGTACCCATTTACTGCTGGGTGGAGAGAACCAATTATGATAAAGTGTCTTGCTCGAGGACACAAGCACCACGTTCGCGGTCTGGATTCGAACCCACATTCTGACGACTTAACCATCAGAACACAAATCCGATGCACTAAACCGCTCGGCTATGGCACTCCACAATACCATAATACATCCCAATTTGATTCGTCCAATTGTCTATCGGTCTTGGGAATTTGTGAATTCAGAATAAACGGTACCAGAGTAATAGCACTCACCGACTCACTCAGTTTGTGAGTTCAGAATAAACGATAGCAGGGCCATAGCACTCGCTCACTCACTCAAGCACTCGGGCACTAACTTACTTTAGCCAATTTGCCAGCTGGATTTAGCGGCAGATACAAAACTTAAAAACTGAACATCTTCAAAATCGCTGGACAAGGGGTGGTTACTTTTGATGCGGCTAAGTGAACAATCCGTCCCTAATTTGCCATAGTGACCAATCCGACCTTTTTCAATTTTAAGTTTTCCCGCCCTGTCACAAAGTTCACCATGATTGGGACAGCGTGAAAGTTATACAGTTAAAAGGCACCCCAGGGAAAATGAACACACCAACAAAATGAAGCAGAGCAACATATTTTTTTTATTTTTTATAATATAATTTAATTATTACTAACAATAAACTTACAATAAACATAACATCAATTAAATTTAATACAACTCGAGTAAATTTAGAAAAATTATAAATTCGAACCCGGTTGTTGATCGTTGTGTAGTTGGCTAGTTGAGCGTGTGGCGGTGATACTGGACAGAGACCCTTGGCGTGCCTCGGCGGATGACGTCAGGTCCCCGAGACGGGTTTGCCTCTAATCGCCGTCGTGCCTCTCCACGTCCCAACCAGACCCCAAAGCCCAGAAAATTAATTTTAAAAAATTTACCTGAAAGGTTTTGGCGACTTAGCAGTTTGGCCCCAGTCTCGGTAATCACAACTCGGATGTCCTCCAAACCATCGGCTAACAGAGCCGATATACACACAAAAAACAACGGCTGATCAGACCGGCATTAGTGGAGCTCAGATCCGTACCCCCAGGGTGGGGTCGTAGGCAGAGGCATCAGTGCCTAAAGTCATCGAGCCGGTGGTCAAGCTGCAAAGTGTCTCCCAAACCCCTTTACTTTTCTTTATATACCACACCAATAATGAATATTCATTTATCCCATAAATTTGAATAAATATCGATCTAGATTGTGTGTGTGCAATCATGTTGGGAAACCTTTGCCAAATAAGGAAACTAAATTCACAACAGATTCTTAAGGTCCGTATATACAATGCAAAAGTATAGCATTAAAAAACCAACTCAATAAATAACCAAATATTCAGCAAAGTTTAATTTTAATTTTGAATGACCGCCTGACACAGCACAGAGGCGTGATGGTAGACGGGCTACAGTGGAAGTACAATGGTGGAAAATGATCTTCAACCTGATTGAAATTGAACACAATTCAGTACTTGATTGTCACATCTGCAAACTACGGTACCTTCAATTAAGGCTTTGTAATTTTCATTAAACACTACTGCAGTAACACCACTACAGAGAATTAAAAAAAATATTGAACTATTCAATCAGGAAGAGAAATCACTGTAATGTATACTTCGACTTGGTTGTGCCATGGCAGAACAGACCGGGTCTAGCGCTTTAGACTTACGTTCTGGTGGCTGAGTCGTCAGAATATGGCTTCGAATTCCGGCCGTGACCGTCGTACTTGTGCCCTTGAGCAAGACACCGTACTTGGTTCTCTTCACCCAGGAGTAAAACTGGGTACTTATGAGGGTAGAGATATTGAGCTTATACGACCGGCTCTAAATAAATATGTATGAAAACTATACTGTTTTATTGCATTTTTGCATTATTATGAGTTCTTTATACTTCTGTTTGTAAAGGTCAGATAAATTGTCTAAAGAAATCATAAAACAGATATTTTTGGTTGACGAAATATGTTTTTCACAATATATTTGATTTCCAAGTACTTATGCAAAACTGACGCTATTATGAGGTCATAACAGTTATGATCTATGATAAAATAACGTGCAAGGTCTCAAAAAGAAGCCATGCACTCTGGAAGAGACTTACCTGGCGTGTGGGAGAACTCTATTTTCCGCGCGTTCCTTAGTGTTTTGCGTGTTCTCCCCACATATGATGGTTCGTCTGCGTCTATTTTAAGATTGCGTCTGTTCTATAGGAACTAGCTTCGTGTGGAAGCAGGCAGGCCGGGCAGTGCACAGTGGTAAAGACCCAGACATTTCATAACATTTTTTTCAAGATTTTGCTTCTAAACTATTCAGCTGTATTTGAGGAGATAGTTTTCAATCCCAAAAAATAAAAAAAATAAATCAATAAAGTTAGATCTTATTGAAACTGGTTCATTTCAAGTAACAATAAAGACGCTATTATGCAAAATGTATAAGTAATCTGAAAAAAAAAATTATATGAAAAACAATTAATAAAGTACAATAATTACAGAATGACTACTCCAACTAAAAATGACCCCCTCCCCCCAAAAAACAAAACATTTTCGGTTACACATTTTCAAAATCGGCCATTAACGGCCTGGGTGAATCTTCCTATTTTATTAATAAATTGGTAGATTAATTACTTGGCTATAAAAGAAATCGCCCGCAAAATTGCCGCCTTGCCTCCTTGCCCCGGAAAATCCATTTTAACGACGGCGCCTCTGTTGACCAAACATGTCCAGTCTCTGTTATTATTATTATTTTTTTTAATTATTTATATTTCTGGTAATGAAACCAAGGAAGACTCAGAAAAGCACACTTAAGCACTGTAAGCTCGAAAGCCTGAGGAAACCTGTAAACAAGGGCGCTTGCAATGTGAACCAGAAACACCGGGGTAAACCCCTTACTCTTCCACGATAAGTGTTCTGGGTTCTTTTACGTGCATTACTTAATCTAGTACACGGGACCTACGGCTTAACGTCCCATCCGAAGGACGAAGCAATTATGGTGAAGTATCTTGCTCAAGGACACAAGTGTCACGACCGGGGCTCGAACCCACACCCTGCTGCTGGCAACACCAGAACTTGAGTTCGGTGCGCTAAACCGCTCGGCCACGACACTCCACTGTTGCATACATTGTACACGCCTTCAACAAATTCATGTCGTCGCCAGAATTTAGGTATTTACCCCTGTTTTCTTTCCCTAATCACAGACTCCAAATGAAACTCAATTCTAATTATGTTTTATGAACAATGTGGGGGTGGGTTCGATTGATGTTTTTTTTTTAAATTATATGAAACTATATGTTTTAGAAAATTAAGCAGTAAAATGTTGACACAGTAATTATATAACACATTTTTGGTTTTCGCACAATCACCTTTGGAGAAAAAAAACGCCACCATCCAGAGATTTATTAATGTGGGACCTGGGTATGACCATAGTTGGTATGACCTGGCGGCATAATACCAATTATAGTAGTTATAGCATGAAGAAATTAATGCTTGATTCCGGCCAACTTACGAACCTCTACGATGTCAACAACTTATCAATTCGTCTTGAATCAAAAAGACAATTTTTTCCCTTCTATTTTTGTTTTTGTTTTCTATTAAATTTAACCGAAATACAGGGAATAACAGGAACCAGTAGCTAACGGTATCAGTTTGTAAGTAAACAAACGGGTTATTATTTTTTTTTTCCAAGCTATTTACCGGGAACATCTCTCTCGCAAAACTGGTTGATGTTACTTTATCGTCTCTGGATGAAAGCAGATCCAGTGATTTGTACCTTTCTCCTCGTTAACAATTGCACATTACATACTATTACATTGATCATCACGTGCTTTCGTATCCTAGGAAAAGGGCTGATTTTGGAATACATATTGAGGATGAACTATTACATTTCTTCCTTCAGTAGATCAAGACATTGATTAATCAAGGGTGATTTCCCAAAATGTCTGTGACATTTTTATCCGAACCGATAGATGAAGTCGGAAAGATGATGTCTATTTGTGTCTTTCTGAATGTCGGGCTGCCTGTCTCTCTGAGTGTCTGAATGCTATCTTACTTCTCTAATACTTTAGAATGAAACAAATATTTTGCAATATCCTCTCAGTCGCTAAATAATTGAGTCGTGTTATTATGGTTCAACTTTATTTTCAAATAGGACGTTATATGCAATCCACTGGACAATAATAGTCAACAGAGGGCGCAATTGAAAATAATGATTTCTTACAAATATTTGCAGATTGTTGACGATAAAGTACATTTGTATAGACCAGTCAAGCTGTAAGTGAATGCTGAGTGGTTTTCATTCAAGTTTGTACCGTTATTTTGATGAAATTTGCTTATGTCTGGGTCACATATGGTTTTAAACCACTCTGCAGTCATGGACAGATCCAGGATATTTTTTAGGGGGGTTGAGAATCAAGAACGATTTTTCAGTACTACAAAAATTACAATGAAATAATCAAAGGGAGAGAAAAACAAAGCACAGTGAGGGGGAAATGAGGGGAAACATGAGGGGGAATACCTTACCGTTTGTATCTGATATTTTTATTTTTATTTTTTTTACGATTTTTTTATTTTAAATTTTTTTTTTTGGGGGGGGGACTACAGCCCCCTTAGCCCCCCCCCCACCTGGATCCGCCAATGGCAGTAGGAGCAAAACCCCTAACCAAGCTCATTGTGAGTGCGCGCATTTGGTGTACAATACGTGGTATGAATTACAGCAGGCTGGCACACTTCAAACATGTAGGTAATAGACTATTGATACTACATGTTCTTCAAAGCTGGTGTATATCAACTGTATCCATAAAGTCCTCCAAGACAGCGAATAATGTTGAAGAAAAAAATCGCAGTACGAATGTCTGACCCACCCTGATCTCAACAGCAAAGCATAGTTATAACTGCTAAGCTCAAAATGAAACGAAACAAAACAATAAAGAAACAAACAAAAAGGCAAACCGCGTGCCCCTTTTGAAATAGTGACTCCACCCCTGACTGATTTCAACCTTGCTATTACTTCAAAGGCGTGCCACAGCACGGATTTTGTGAATTATTTTGTTCTTTTTCTAAATTGGTATATTTAAGGGTCATTTCTTTTGAGGGTGATTCAGGTAAATTTTTCACAACCCCTGCCGTTGCTCCTATTTTTCATTTGTTAATTATTTAGTTGTTATACTAAACAATCCGCGTCACTGATAATACATACAAAAATAAGGGTTAATAAATTGCATAAAGAAGCATACCACGTTTATACTTAATATGTTTCTTTGCAAAACACGTGAGTCATGTCCGCAGGTAATTGAGCATGTGTGATAACATTATACGCATCGTCGCCCGTCAAGTGTGGACTAATTACACATTTTCCTAATCTGCAAAATAGATCAGTTGAGAGAAAGGCAGCGCCGCGGTGTTTTCTCATAATCCAGATTGGTGACGTGACTTGAACAGCGTTCAAAATGGCCTTTTTTGTGGGAATGCTCATAATTGTCTCATTTTTCCTACATGCAAATAATATTGAAGGTAAGTAAGACTTTCAGCTTTGCATGGTGAAAAAGGATAAGTGAAGACTGTTGGTGATGACACCGTGTAAAAATCGAATATTAATTGATTCTGAAATATACCAGTTGGATACAACTCGACGTTTCGAGTCGGGGCATTCTCCTGAAGACGATCGGAGTATACTGACCGAAACGTCGAGTTGTAACCAACTGTTTTTTTTTTCAGATCCACTTACTACTCAAACGAGAACTTTAACATGGTGTCACCGCAAACAGTATTTTGGATGTGAAATCTACACGTCTCATTGTATTTGTATTTATGAATTTTGATGTATAAATCAAGTTTGGTGAATGAGTAGTTTCACAACCAGTATTGTACACTTCCTATTGCCCAGAATTAGTACTGCATATACTACCTGCATATACTATCTGCATATACTACCTGCATATACTACCTGCATATACTACCTGCATATATACTACCTGCATATACTATCTGCATATACTACACTCGATCATTTCTGGCAAATATACAAAAGTTAGACAGCAGTTCTTTGGAAAAACGTTCTTCATTGTTCTTCCGTGTTCCTTACACAAAAATATAAAATATTCCCCTACACCCATGACAAAATATTATCCGTACTGAATGGGGGAGAAGACGACAGCCTCCACGCGGCCTCCCCTGCTATAGTGAGAAATGGTGCAAGACCAACTCATGAAACTAATGTCGCCGAAGAATCATCGAGTCGAACCGTAGCTTCATCCTTCATCCTACAGACCAGCGATGGCCAGACCAGCAGGCTTCGAAGGCTGAAGAACGGTGTCCCACAAGGCTCCGTCCTCTCACCAATGTTGTTTAACATCTACATTCATGACCTGCCGGATACAACATCTAGCAAGTCTAGCAAGACTTGGCCATCATGCTTCGACGGCCAACATGGAAGGCGATGGAGGATGGTCTCAACCGAGACATGGGCATCCTGGCAGACTACCTCCAGAAGTGGCACCTTCAACTCAGCATGGGCAAGACAGTGTCGGCAGCTTACCACCTCAACAATCGGGAAGCAAGAAGGGAACTGGACGTGCATGTTGGCAACAACCGCCTGGAGTTCCAGCAAGCCCCCAAGTACCTCGGCGTACGCTTGGACCGGACACTGTCTTACAAGCAACACCTGGATGAAGTGAAGGCCAAGGTTACAGCAAGGGTCTCGCTCATCCGCCGCCTGGCGGGTTCGACTTGGGGAGCTTCCCCCCAGACCCTACGCATATCCACACAAGCCCTGGTCCTACCCGTAGCCGAATACTGTGCCCCCGCCTGGAGCAGAAGTCCACATGTGAACAAGGTAGATACTGCCATCAACAGCGCCCTCTGGATAGTGACTGGTTGTCTGAAACCCACCCCCCTGTTCCACCTGCCAGTCCTAGCTGGAATTGCCCCAGCCAGTCTCCGACGGGACGCGGCTACCCTCGCCCTGGCAAGAAAAGCCCAGAAGTACGACTGGCACATCCTGCACAAAGCCACAGTAACACCAGCGCCATCATGCAGGCTCAAGTCTCGCCATCCCTACAACAAGGCGGCACAAGAGATGCTACAGTCGATTCCTGAGGACTTGTCCAGGGACGCCTGGCTGGCAGCATCCTGGAAACAGACTTGGGAGATGGCTGGGCCCTCCCGCATCCACCGATACATCCAGGACCCAGGAGGCGGTGTAAAAGGAGAAGACCTACCCACGCCATCTATGGACATCGCTGAATCGTCTACGCGCTGGGGTTGGCCGCTTCAAGTCATCTTTGAAGAAGTGGGGCCTATCGGACAGTGCGGCATGCGAGTGTGGCGAGCCTGAACAGACTGCCGAGGACATAATCACTGGCTGCCCCCTATACAGCCCACCCTCAGAAGCCGGCCTCTTCGACCTAGGAACGGAGACGAGGGCGTGGCTGCACGACATGGAGTTGGCCATCTGATGATATAGGAAAGAAGATATAATTTGAATTTATTGATATTAAAATTTGTATCAAACTGATATTTTATATTATACACTTGTTTTTGTTTAGGTATGATCTGCTCTATAGGAAGAGAACCAGATCCCAACTCAAACAATATATACCGCTGGTTAATTCCAGTTGAGGATCCGTGTCAGTGTACCGAGATTCAACCAGGTGGTATGAATACTCACACACCATGCAGACACTTCAATGTGACCTACTATGACTCCTTTTTGATCAGCAGCGACCGCAAAGAGATTCGAAAATGGTTGCAATGTGGTAAGTGAGTTTTAATTGATATTAGCACATTGTTTCGCATGAACCATCTGGGTGGTTTACAAAAATCCATCGTGTCGGTACAACAAGGTCGTGTTTTAGTATGAAATTGGATAAATTTGAAAACCGTCGTTTTTTTTAATTTAAATGACTTTAATTATTTTAATTATTCTTGATAACAGTTAGAAACGGTAATATCGTACATCAGGTTGTGACCAATTGCATAATGTATGTTGAATTGTAGCCTCTCAATGGTGCATACTCGTGTTACGGAGGACATCTTCCCCAACCTCCATTTATCCCCTGTTTTGGACAGGTTCCCGCTGGGTTTATGTTCTCTGATCACTACAATGGAAGAGTCCAGCTGTCCAGTGATAGCTATTGTCAAGGGATTATAGGATTAGTTAAGATTATGGTTGATGTTTATTTGTGTATCCACCAGGCCCACATGGGGAATAACTCCTGGGTTAACTGATCTCTTTGTTTAGCTACTATGATCTGGCATATAATGAGCTTATTGTAATACCCAGCGGGAACTGGCCAAATTTTTTAGTTTCTTGGGGCGGGGGGGAGATCTCATCCATTACCCTCATTCGCCTAAATATTTATTTAATCTGTTTTTGTTTTGGCCAACTGATTCTTAACCGAAATGAAATTACACCAAAACAGTAATTTAATCACTTGCAGTAAGTTATTGGCCAACGTTTGTTTTGATGTTTATTTGTGAGAATTTAGTCCGTTTTTCTTGCCCAATGACGGAGTAAAATTCAAACAATATTGCTATGAACGTGATTACTATTTTTTTTCACAGTGGTTTTCATGAAATGTAAAATATTTGGTATATCAAGTTGGCATAAAAAGTTGGTCTTAATATGTATATGTCTCTAAAACCTTAAAAATCATTTTAAAAAAACATCATCAGTTCTGGATCTATGGGCTAAAACAATGTACAGATTCTAACTTGGTACAGAAATGTTATTGTGATATGTAGATTACCTAAAATTCATTAACAAAATAATAAAACTGATCCTACCCGTTCCGGTTTAATGGGCTAAAACAATGGAAATGTAAAAACCACCATAACTCCCAAATGGAATGGCATTAGAGACTTGTAATTTTGTACAAATATTTGTCCCGATATGTAGATATATCTAAAATCATAAAATCCATGCAAATTTATTCAGTTCCGCTATTATGGGCTAAAACAATGGAAAGCCCAATAACTCCCAAACAAATGGATTTACAGACTTGCACTATGGAGCAAAAACATTGGTCCCGATATGATGATGTATCTTAAATCATAAAAAAAAAATTAAACGTGACCGGTGCCGCTATAATGGGCTAAAACAATGGAAACATTCAAAAGCCCTATAACTCCCTCACGAAATGATGTTCAGACTTGTAACTTAGTACACAAATGTTTATGATTATGTAGATGTACACAACATTTATAAAAAATCCATTTGTTCTGGTTTAATGGGCTAAAACGATGAAAATGTAAAAACCATAATAACATCTAAATGGAATGGCGCAGAGACTTGTAATTTTGCACGAACATTTGTCCCGATATGTAAATATATTTCAAATCATAAAATCCATACAAACATAATTAGTTCCGCAATTATGGGCAAAAACAATGACAATTCAAAAGCCCTATAACTCCCTAACGAAATGATGTGCAGACTTGTAACTTGCTACAAACAATTATTAGATATGCAGATGTACCCAAAATTGATAAATAAATAAATACATAAATAAATAAATAAATTAATTAATTTAAAACAAATTTTAAAAAATAAATAAATACTTCCGTTTCGGTTCAAGGGGCTAAAACAATGGAAATATGAAACCACAATAACATCCAAATGGAATGACCTTACCGGTTCCGTTATCATGGGCTAAAACGATGGAAAACATTTAAAAGCCCTATAACTCCCAAACAAAATGATTTAGATACTTGTACTTTTGCACAAATATTTGTCCCGATATGTAGATATATCTAAAATCATAAAATCCATAAAAAAATTCATTGGTTTCGTTATTATGGACAAAAACAATGAAAAAGAAACAGCCCTATAACTCCCTAATGAAATGAGGTTCAGACTTGTAACCTGGTACACAATTTTATTATGATAGGTAGATGCACCTAAAATTCATAAAAAGTCCACCAGTTCCTTTTTAATGGACTAAAACAATTGAAATGTAAAAGCAACATAACTTATTGACGTACCGAGTTATAACATGACACAATAATCGACTGGATTTACTACGACACCCTGTGGAAGCTCGGTAGTCCAGTGGTGAATTCCTCTCACTGCTAATCCGAAGATTCGAGATACGCCATGAATATGAGCGCACTAATTTGATTACTTTGTTATATTTTCTTCTTTATCCGTTCATGGATATCATCCGTGGACAAGTAATCAATTCGCAAGAAATTCCTGAAATTTTTACATTGACGACTTTAAAATGTTTTACCTTACGTTTGTAATCCAACAAACGTACTCCACGTTGTGTTTATATTCTCTTATATCATTTTTACCTTTGGCATGTTTATTTCCTGTCCATTTCTCTCTGTTTTCCTTTTTTTTTTTTTTTTAATGTTTTGTTTTCTTCTTTTCTTGACAAGCATTTCTGAGTTGCAGTGAACCATTGATTGGCCCATCAAAGCTCCTATTAAGAGCTTTCAGTTTGATTCTCGATTTCTTTCTGTTCATTGACCTAGTTAATGTCTGTTGGGCTATTAATTGTTCACAATTGCTCCTTGTAAACAAAATAAAAATACTAAAAATATAATAATTCAGCACACACTATGCGCTGTACCCGGATAGGGTCTATTCGTACACACGCATAGGGGTATACATATACATGTACACTGTACATGTACATTACACTGTATACAGCGACATCAAGAAAAACCGAGTCATGGATAAAATTGTGCATTGCGAACTCGTACAAGTTCGAAATGAATGGAATTGAATCAACAGCCTTGATCCTTCTGTAATCGTAAATTTATGTGTTTCTTTGTTTTCCCATTGGATATCCAATGTAAATTGTTATGCAAGAATTGTTGATTTTTTCTTTTAAACGATGGACAATTATAGGCACAAGTAATGCATGCACACAATGTATGCACATGAACGACATCACGTGCAGCGAAGCAGTTCCTGCGCCTACCAAAAACCAATGATAATATGTTATGTTGTTCGCTTTTATATTTGGCATTATGGTCACTGTCCGTATGTACATGTACATAGAGTGTGTGTCCATATAGATTCATGCAAGTATGTAATGGCTACAACGGGGTTTTCTAATAGCTAAGTGAGGCAAAATGATGCGACCAAACCGTTCCGATGAGCCTTGGTCAAGGCTATCAGAATGTGGGTTCGAATCCTAACTGGGACTGTAATAGCGGCAATATTGGATTCCCAGAATACATTGGAAGTGGTCGCATGACTCAATGTCCCGTTCAGAGTTCGAAATTTGACAATAAACCACAAACACGTATTAAATGTCTTTCTGTATCACAAATACAGTATTTTTAAAGTGGAAATTCATTTGGACTTGTTCAGAATAAACGGTACCATGAACACCCATTAACATTGATTTTTTCATGAATGGGTCCCAAAGAATAGGGAGGAAAAGTCACTTAATTTCAGCGTGACCGGACAAAGCGTTTTGCATATATTTTTGCAGATATTATATTTTTGCAGATATTTGCTTGATTTTAAATTGACATTTTCACTATTATCAAAGGCTTATTTTGAAACCATCAGGCCTCATCAGTCAAATTCAACTGTTATGATCATAACTAACAATCGTTGTTTGTTTACTGTTATTTTGATTAGATTTTCTAAGAGGCAATTTCCCAAATGTTGTCAACAATTGCATTTGCGTCAAGAATCATGAACAGGTTAACATCAACCATGATGATTTATCTGTTCACATTCCTCTTGTTTATAATGAAATTGCTGCCGTTTGTTTACATGAAATTAATTAGGTTCCCATGTCTACCCTCAAAAGTAATGGCAGTAATTTATCATCAATTGTTTTATGGCTTCCATCAGTAAAAGAAGCCTAGCGGCTCAAGATTGAACTGTCAACAAAAATCCAACTTTATTATTACACTTAACATAAACGTAACAGCATACATTTATGGCACATCTAGGCTAGTTCATTTTATCTTTCCTCTGCAGTTCATTTCACCAATATCCTTCTTTCAGCAACATTGTCACTACGTTTAATTAGCATATAAATTTATATTGCAAAGGTCGTGTTTCACCGCAAGTCTCTGATATTGGCGCGGTTTATTTGGCGGGACTAATTGGTTTTGACACAGATTAATTGCTGTTTTAGTCATACGGTGCTAACAGTGTATTATGGGACAGATTGTTGCAGAAATCACACGAATCGAGATAAGGGAGGAGGGCCAAAGTCACGGTACAGCCAAGCCTTTGACAAGCCTGGCCAGGCCTAGGCTACCTGGCCTCCTAATTGTCTTTTGTGAGTCCTAATCCTGTAACAATACAGTACCTGCCAATCAACATAACCTGGGCTTCTGGAGGGCCTAGCCCAGGCAAGCAGAGCTCATTATATAGGCCAGTAGGCAGGGGCAATGCGTGGGCCTGGCCGGGCTTCTCAAAGTCTTGGCTGTACCCTGACTTTGGCCATTGTCCCTAAGCTTTAACACAATAATCCCCAGCTTGCTTCATATCAAATCAAATAACTATGTGTCAAGTTTGGTCATTGTGTTATACAATATTGAAATAATGAAACGTTTAAAAGTATTCAAGGCAAATTATATTTTATTAAACCTTTAAAACCTTATACTACTCAATTAATTACAAATCTTAAATTCTTATAATCTTTATATAAACCTGGATGTAGGTAAATGTACAAATGTATGTACATTTACATCAATGATGCTTTACCTCGTTGTTTTAGCTCGTCCTTTTCTCTGACCTTCACTCTAAGTATTTCGAAAACAATATCATTTTCAGTTTAATTTTTTTTATTTTTATAAACGTGGTGCTGTATGCTGGACTCCGCTGAGGCATCACTAACTCTACCAGTATTTACAAAAAATTATTTTGTGTACAACCATGTAAAAGGCCTGTGTCCCAAGTTGTATGATCCCCGCTACTGCCGTTACCCGGGTTGTTTGCATCTGAACCGGGGCTTGATACCTGGCCACTCGGCAGATATGGTTGGGCCTCTGACCTGGCCCCATAGAGCAATAGATAATTGGCATAAGTGAACAGCCCACCAACATAGGGGCTGATTAGCTCAGTTGGTAGAGCACTCGTACGGTATTCGAGAGATCGCGGGTTCGAGTCCAGCATCAGCAAATTTTTCAATTGCTAAGGTTTTTTTAAAGGTCTGGTAGACGACATGGAGTAAAGATATTCAGGGCAAAAATGTTTGTGGGCGAGTATAAAAATTGTGTTACTAGGCACAATTGGCTAGGCTCGATAACTACCAATGCTGTGTCTCCAACAAAATAGTTGAGGTTTTAGCTTACTTTTGTTATACTAGAGAGAAAAAAAAACAGTGGACATGCTTGGAGATAAATTTGATCAGCAAGCTTCAAATATTTTGTAAGGACACAGGCCTATATGCAGTACCCAAAATATTTATAATTGAATGAATGCACGAGCTTCTGGATAGTTAAAACAAAACGGGAAGTCTATTTTTGACGAAAAGTGAAGATTGAGTATATTGTTTATTTTATTTTAAAGTCAAGCTTATCATGTCGCACGAGGGCGCTGTTTTGTGAGATCACAATGGGAACTCGGTGTCACAGCCGCACTGAAAAAGCACAAAATCACCAAACCATGCCCAAGAAATCAGTCGTTACCTTCAAAAGTTTACTGATTGGTACCTATACACTCGGTTGGCAAATATATAATAATAATAATAATAATAACTAGAGATTCAGAGTTTGTTTTGACACAAACTCTAGGTGTTCGGGAGGGTGTAAAGGTCAAATTGGGGTCAACTTTGTTTAAATATTTTGTGACAATTAACGATCTGTACAATGGTGCAAAGATTGTGAATTTACCTCTTGTGGAAGATTTTGTTTTAAATATTAAACTTTGACTTCCGGTTTGGACAGGAAGTAAAGGTCAAATTGGAGTCACCTTTGTGTAAAATTGTTTTGACAATTAACGATCTGTACAATGGTGCTAAAATTGTGAATTTACCTCTTGTGGTTGTTGACATATGATTGTTTTTAAATATTACACATTGACTTCCGGTTTGGACAGGAAGTAAAGGTCAAATTGGAGTCACCTTTGTGTAAAATTGTTTTGACAATTAACGATCTGTACAATGGTGCTAAAATTGTGAATTTACCTCTTGTGGTTGTTGACATATGATTTTGTTTTATAATATTAAACTTTGACTTCCGGTTTGGACAGGAAGTAAAGGTCAAATTGGGGTCACCTTTTTTTAATTTTTTTTGACAATTAACGATCAGTACAACGGTGCAAAAACTCTGAATTTACCTCTTTTGGTTGTTGAGATATGATTTTTTGTAATGTTAAACTTTGACTTTGGACAGGAAGTAAGGTCAAATTGGGTCACCTTTTTGTAAATATTTTTTGACAATTAACGATGAGTACAATGGTGCAAACAATTTCAATTTACCTCTTGTGGTTGTTGAGATATGATTTTTTTAAATATTAAACTTTGACTTCCGGTTTGGACAGGAAGTAAGGTCAAATTGGGGTCACCTTTTTGTAAATATTTTTTGACAATTAATGGTCTGTACAATGGTACAAAAATGGTGAATTTATCTCTTGTGGTTGTTGAGATATAATTTTTTAAATATTAAACTTTGACTTCCGGTTTAGACAGGAAGTAAGGTCAAATTGGGGTCACCTTTGTATAAATATTTTTTGAAGAAGAAGAAGAAGAAGAAGAAGAAGAAGAAGAAGAAGAAGAAGAAGAAGAAGAAGAAGAAGAAGAAGAAGAAGAAGAAGAAGAAGAAGAAGAAGAAGAAGAAGAAGAAGAAGAAGAAGAAGAAGAAGAAGAAGAAGAAGAAGAAGAAGAAGAAGAAGAAGAAGAAGAAGAAGAAGAAGAAGATAATTAGATTATCAAAGCGCCTAAGCTACACCAACCCCAAAGTGCTGCGTCATAAACAAAAAGTTAAAGTCCATCAAAACAATTTAAAAGAGTAAATCAGCTGCAAGTCATTAATTTAATACACAACAAGACATTTGGACCTAAAAATAATTATGCAAAGTCATCATAATGATAATTGAAATCCACTATAAACCGTATTAATTTGGTCTGTCTCATTTCTTTAGGTCAGAAACTCCAAGGGTAGATTCTTCATCGGACCTAACAAATAATTATGCAAGGTCATCATAATGATAATTGCAATCCACTATAAACCGTATTAACTACTCACAACTTGCATGAGCTGTTGAGGGCATATGTTTTAAATCTCTGTTCATCTATAGGCATATGGCAGCGACTTTGTGTTGCGTGCTGACGTGTTTGTGTGTTGACGTGTGTGTGTTCGCAATATCTCCAGCGATCATTGGTTTGCAGAAGAACACATACGCGTAGTATCATAACTCATTGGACGCCAAATTGCCTATCATGAAGACACTGGGTGAAATTTCAGAACTAGATGCTTAGAAATTACAAACAAAGAATAACTTACCAAACTAACTACTCAAACGTTCTGAGAATAAGTAAGACTAATTGCGGTGACACCATGTGGAATCTCAATTGAGTAGTAATTAGTTCTGAAAAGAACTGGAGGTACAACTCGACGTTTCGATCAGTGTGCTCTGATTGTCCTCAGGAGAATGCCGGACTCTGGGGAATGCTGCTGCTTAAGTAGGCTGATGGAGGATTACGCAAAGACAGGATGCTGGTGGATTAGTGCGTTGATACGTGCAGGTGGGAACTGTGGATCCTAGGGGTAGGGGAAGGAGTGTGTGCTCACTGAAGTGAATCAGTTGTAGACAAGCACTAGGGGAAGGAGGGTGGTTGACTTAGGATATAGGAGATCCCTCAGTCTGGGGTGGGTTGTGGACTTTGGATCTGAGAATGTTTAATATAATTGTTGGTACATTTTCAATTTGATAAAAAGAAGATCATCATAATGATAATTGTAATCCACTATAAATGCTATTTATTTGGTCTGTCTCATTTCTTTAGGTCAGAAACTCCAAGGGTTGATTCTTAATCGAACCTTAGGACCAATGGATCGTGACGTCATAAAATGCGATACTGCTAATGTCAATAGCGAGGAGTATGAAATTGGTGGTAACCAGAGCTTGGTGAAGATGGTTCCCGCTCCAGGCGTAGTTGGCCACGCATGTGCACTGTATGCACCTGTTGAGTCCTATCTGGTTATTGGAAAGTTCAGTGGGAATTGTATCTCTGACCCCAATGCATGTGTGTCTCAGAGTGTGACATGGTCTATTTGGCTTAAGATCAACACGTCATCAGTATTCACTGGTACAACAGCGGGGTATTTCCTAAGCTCTGGGGGACAGACAGGCAAAGCAAGGGGTGTTGCCTTTTTGTATAAAAAAAACTTCTTCTGGTATGATGTACGCACCGAAAATAAACATACAACTCAGAAATATAACATCTCTAAGATACCGACAAACGAATGGTTTCATTTGACCTTAACGGTGAATGCCACCAGTGGCACTACACAGTTATTTGTCAATGGTACAATTGTAGCAAGTGATGAAACCAAAAATGAGTCTGGAACGGATTCAGATGGTTGCACTAAGCTGTACATAGGCATGACCAACCCATGCGAGGACTTTCCTCTGTTTTCACCTAGTGAGTATGGTGGGGCTGCTGCGTATAGCGATCTGATGGTGTTTGACGGTCTCCTGAATCAGCAACAAATACTCAGTCTTTATTACGGGGATTTCTCGATATAAAAATGAATTTGGATACTTTGGGGATTATTCTCATAATAACAAAGTGCTTACTATTCATCATAATGCCACCAACCATAAGGGTCAGGTAGAACCAATCGTTTGTACAGGAAAACAATAATAATTATTGTTATTTTACTTTAAAATAAGATAAGTTATGTGTGTAGAGTTAATCAGTAATATTTAATTAATGTATTTTTATTTGTATTTATTTTTGTATCAATTTGTTTCCGGAGTGTTTGGTTGTTCCATCTTCTGGTTTTCCCCACTCTGTGCACACAAGACCTCTATCGGTGAAAACCGTGTACATAAATAATACATGCCTAGTGTCAGTAAACAACACTTTCCCTGGAAGTAATAGTGCACGCTAACCAGCTATATGACGATTCTACTTGAGTGACACTGATCTCTATTATACTGACTGGATAGAGGGTTGGCCCATTGGTATGTAGTACATTAGGTACGCCATTGTGGGACCATTTTACCACTGTACATACATAAAGAAACTACAAAAGAAATGCACATGCAATAGGAAGGCTGATTCTGGTGCAGCATTGCAATGTGTGGTTTATGAGAGTGGTAACATGGCATCCAGTGGTTGCAGTGTGACCTCTATCCAGTCAGTATAATAGAGATCACTGATTGCAATGTGTAATTTTTGAGAGTGGTAACATGGCATACAGTGTTTACAATGTGAGCGCATCACCCTCTATCTGGTCAGTATAATAGAGATCACTGATTTCAATGTGCGGGTTATGAGAGTGGTAACATGACATACAGTGGTTGCAATGTGAGCGCATCACCCTGTATCCAGTCAGTATAATAGAGATCAGTGTTTAGGGACTATTTCTGATTACTAACTGCTTATAATAATAATAGCAATAATAATGTGGACTTATATAGTGCACGTATCCACCAAACTGGTGCTCAAGGCGCATTATATTATTACCCCTGCTCATCAAGCTCCTGCTCCTGCTCATCAAACCCCTGCTCATCAAGCTCATAAATCTTTCCTGAAACCATCTCAGCTCGCTGGGGTGTATACAGCTCAATTGCTGCTATTTCGGCGGATATAGGGCTAATCAAACACAACAACCAACTCTGCCCTCACAGGTACCCATTTACCCCTGGGTGGAGAGAAGCAATTATGGTAAAGTGTCTTGCTCAAGGACACAAGCATCATGGTCACGGTTGGGATTCGAACCCACATTCTGACGACTCAGCCATCAGAACACAAATCCGATGCACTAAACCACTCGACCATGGCACTCCATGTAGATTACCGCCTACGATCGCGGAATCTTGGTGTATGTGTCAATGACAGTTGCTCCATGACAATACCACAAATTTACCTTACTTTTGTGCACAAACGTCATCAGTGATGCGCACAATAATACAACATTCTCTCTATGACAGTAAAGCCGGGCGGGTCTGTAAATATTGTATGCGCGTAAGTCAGCATTAAGCCTATTTCATAATGTTGATCAAATATCAGTTATAACCAATATATATTACTACATTACGTTATTCAAAAAGTGCATGAGCTGTTCATCACTGTTCAATCACTATTGATCAATATGGCAACAATAGTGCATTGCGTTTTGCAGCTTATGTAGGTATCCGCGGAATGTCTCCAGCAATCCATTGGTAAAGAACATAATAATGTTATTTAATATAAGTTATCTGTGCATCGATCATGTCAGATGTACATGCGCACGCAGTAGCATGATATACACGCATTAAATATACACACAACACTCACTTGGCGCCAAAATAGCTATCATCAAGACACTGGTTGCAATTTCACCGCTAGAGGGCTCCAATATATATAGATAGCACAATGTTAATTTTGTTGTGTAAATAATACATTTGTAAATTGTAATGTGTTGCGACATTAAATATGTATATTATATATGTCATGCGACATTCAATTAAATGTGTATAGTGTTGTAATTATATGTTCTTGAGTTCTTTCGGGTACACAATATAGTAATCTCCTTTTGGAAAAGTGATAGCTCTGAGAAGAGCCGGACGGTTTGTTCTCAACGTTTCGACTAGTCTGCTCTAGTCATCGTCATCGTCATCTAGAGCAGACTAGTCGAAACGTTGAGGACAAGCAACCGGCTCCTCTTATAGCCATCACTTTTTCCCAAAAGAGATCATTACATTGTGTACCTAAAAGAACTCAAGAACATCTATCTCCACCATGCAAAGCCTCAAATCCTACGTTATAATTATAACAAGCAGCTTCATATCGTCAAAATCAGAGCAGACTTTCGTCAGAGTATGACTCGGTTTCCTAGTATTAGATGTAAAACTAGGACACCAATTCCATGTCTTCTTGAATGTGTGCTCTGATCATGATGATATTGTCCCTTTAGGAAGGACATCTTCCCCCAACCTTCATTTATGCCCCGTTTTTTGGAAGGTTTACACTCTCTGAACACTACAATAGAAGAGTCCAGCTGTCCAGTGATAGCTATTGTCAAGGGATTATAGTATTATTTAAGTTGTGGTTGCTGTTTATTTGTGTATCTACCAGGCCCATATGGATTAACGGGGGATTAACTCCAGAGTTAAGTGATCTCTTTGTTTGGCTACTAGGATCTGGCAGATAATGAGCTCATTATAATACCGGAAGGCAACCGGCCAAAATTTGGAGGTTCTGAGGTTGGGCAAGATGTCCTCACTTAAATGTGTATATTATATTGGCATATGACATGTTGACATTCTTGTATCTAGCGCTTTAAACCCTAGTCACACTAGAGGCGGAATGAGCCGGAATGCCGTCGGAATGAAAATTCTTTGTATATTCCTGGATATTCGAAGTGCATTCTAAAACTTCTGACTGCATTCTGAGTGCATTCCAAATATTCGGGCCCATTCTTGTGGCCGGCCCGAATGTTTTGCTCATGCTCAAAACTGTCGAGGTGCATTCGAAGTGGAGAAATATCGAACGGTATTCGAAGTGTATTCTAACTGCACTCTGACTGCATTCTAAATATTCTTACGGCATTCCAACAGCATTCGAAACATTCTGATCGCATTCGAGGGAGAATCGAAACGCCAAGCCACTTCAAATCCTGCCAGAATGTCCCGAATGCGCCTCGAATGAGCCGGAATGCACCTCGAATGCATCTTGATTGCTGCCGGAATCTATTTCGATATTAAAAGAATTCAGCTGGAATGCACTTCGAATGCCGTCAGAATCTTTCGATTGCCGCTCGAATGCGGCTCGAATGCAGTCGGAACGTCCCGATTGGCCCTCGAATGAGTCCGGACGTAATTCAGAACACCGCCGAATCGCATAAAAACGCTGCCAGCTGCCGCTGGAACGTCAGTCTGCATTGAGGAGCCGCCTGGTCAACATCACGTCATGCCGCCAAGGATGAATTCGTACAGCATTCGAGGCACCTTCCAACCAAACTTCGGGCGGTATTCGGGCAGCAATCGAACCGCACTCGTACGGCATTCGAAGTGCATTCTAAATATTCTGACTGCATTCTAACAGCATTCTAAATATTCTGACTGCATTCTAACAGCATTCTAAATATTCCTACTGTGTTCCAACTACATTCGAGCTGCATTCGACAGCTAATACACCCGGAATGTGCAAGAATCATTCGAGGCGGGTTCGAAGCGCATTCTAAGTATTCGAACGGCATTCTTACAAAGCTTGGTCAATTTGAAATTCCCTCCCGAATGTGGAACGAATTTTGAAAACTCTTCATTCCGGCTGGTTCTGCTTTATTCCTGCTGATTCAGAATAAGTGTGACGGGGGCATAAAAGGGAAGGTTAAAACATTGGATTTGTCGACCAGACTGCTTCTATGAGTATGCCTTCTTTCTTTGAATTAAGATATACATTCAATAACCAATAGTTGCAAGCTAGCATTTTTTGCACTTTTTTGAATATTATTTGTTCGTGATTTCTCTAAAATTGAGAGCACTTTCTTATGATGATTTGTGCCAACGTCAAGTTATCAAGTTATATTTTAAATAATTATATAATAATCAGTGTTTGACTTTTCCTAAAAGGGCTGGCAGGTGTACCGTTTTTATTATAGCTATCCCCAATGATATTGTGTATAATATTTACAGAACGCTATGTGCGATCACACGGAAATTTATATGACTCTTCCTAACTATTCTTTGGTACCCCTGATGTAAAAAAAACCTTAGATAATGGTTACCATGGAAAGAGTTTATTTTGAACAGGTACAATAGAATTAACACTTTGTTAAAAATACTAGATTGTTGATATTATATGACATTTAACATTTTTTATGGGTTTGTTCAACTTTGAACTGGACACCATTGGACACCAATGAGTCGTGGAAATCCAATATGGCCGCCATTACGTTTAAATGCAATATTTTATATTTTTAAAGGTTTTCAGAATTTATTTGCTCGATATATAAATTTATTACTTGCCTTTATTGTACTTTATTGGGTCAAAGTCAAAACAAATATCATAATTTTCGAGAAAAAAATACATTTTGCTTATAGCGCCCTCAAGCGGTGATCAAAGTGACATCATATTGTTAATTGTATTAAAGACAATATTTCTACCAAATGCCATGGCCAACGAATTTAACTTAAGAAAGTTGAGGAAAACGTACACAAAAATTGGTATAGCGCCCACTAACGCTGACCTCTATGAAGTTTCCATGGCCTCATTTGGTCGATCTTGTGAAACTAAACATATACGAAAATACATATCAATGTCTTTTACTCTAAACAAATCTGGTAGTATCACTAAAAAGTGACAACTCAGGTGGACGAATAGTTAAGAAAAGTGTAATCGGTTAATGCGTTCTGAAGATATAACACAAATTAGAACAATAATAATACCATATGGGTCATTACCCCTACCCCCCCCCCCCCCCCCCCCACACACACACACAGCCCAAGGCCTGATATGGTTAGGTACAATCGTGTGAAAGTTTCAGATTATTGCACTCTGTCGTTAATGAGAACGTACTAAATTGCTTTTAAAACAATTTATTATCATGTATAATGTTCTCGAATGTTCAGTCAATAAAATATTATAATTGTGTAAGCAATAAACTATTTAATCTCAGCAATACACTTGTAACCGATTGTTTAATGAATTAGTATCTAGAAAATGAATTATTTGTATTTTGTTGACTGTGGAATATTAGTTTATTGTTTATTGTAGAGAATACAAATTAAAAGTTGACAAAAATAAACAAACATTAACTGTCAACTCATTTAATGTAAACAATTCCAATTTTTTTTAACTGACTTATAATGTTTGGAGTACATCCCAAGCACCTTGAAACTCTTAGTTTATTGTCATTTGATTATATTTTTCTCAAATGTTTGCTCTACTTGCGAAGCTGTTAGAGATCACGTTGACATTTTCTTTCACTTTTACTAACTATTCTTTGGCACCATCTTACGCAAAAATCAACGAAAATGGTGTTCATGGTTGCCGTAGCAACCGTTTATTTCGAACATGTCCAATTGAATTACCACTGTTTTGCAAAACATACTATATTTTTTGATACTCTAATACATTTAATAAGTGTTTATCAGTTTGTTGTCAACTTTCAAACTCTGAACTGGACAACATTGAGTCATGTGACCACTTCCAATGAATTATAGGAATAAGAGATGGCCGCAATTACATTCAAATGGTATTTAAATCAATTCTTTTTGATACAAGATTCAGTAATAATGTGACCCCAAATTTTGCTGGTTATAGCGCCCTCTGGTGATCTATGTGACGTCACAGTGTTGCATGTACTGAAAACAACAGTTATGGCCAATGGATACAAATTAAGGAAGTTATGGGAAAAATACTATTTTTTTAGCAAAAATGAGGAAAAAATATGTAGCGCACCCTTACGGCGACCTGTGGAAGATGTTATGGCCTTTCGTTAGATAATGCCAAACTGAGCAAACCTTCAAAGTTTCATTAACATCTGCTGAAGAGTACAGAAAATACGGAGAGGGACACAATAAGCACTCGCCCCCTCACTGTCAGGTCTGAGAACGACAAAAATGACCGCACAACAAAACTGATTAATGTATGAAGATCTAAAGATAGGAACTTTCCTGCCGTTCACATGGAGTATGGGTATGGAGATCTCTTCAGATCTTAGTTGGGGGAAACATATCTCTGGTATTGCTAAGTCTGCCGCTATGCGTGTTGGTTGCCTATCTCGTGCTAGGAAATTCATCTCTCCCAGTGCTCTCTTGTATTTATACAAGACTTCCATTCGACCACTTATTGAGTACTGTTCGCACATTGGGCAGGTGCCCCAGATTGTTATCTTCGGATGTTAGACAAGGTTCAGATGAGATTATGTTATCTGGTTGGATAGGACTTGGCTGTGTCTCTTGACTCTCTTGGTCACCGTAGAGCAGTTGGTACTGCTTGTCTGTTTTACAGATATGTCTTTGGACGCTGCTCCTCGGGTATTTCCAATCTCGTTCCGCCGTTTAACCCTTTCATTACCAGCCAGTTATGTAAGAGAGTACCCTTCTTTACCACAGTAATTAGGAGCCCAATGTCACTTCAGCACCAGTGGGTTTTCACATTGAAGTGCGCCCTCACTCTGCAGTAATAGACACTTTTTTTACATGTGTACTGTACATACCAAATGGCTCAGATATATTTGTATGTAAAACTGATGGTAAAAATGATACAAACGGGAGGAAAATATTGTGCAGATTTTTTAAGTATAAAAGCAAAACAATGAAATATTTGGATCAGTATTTACACTGAAGAAAATACAAAATGGGTGATATTTTTATGCAAATACCGTACATATATAAGATTTATTTTCCATGTGAAAAACAGTAACTTGGATGAGATTTTTTGGGATTTTTTTTTGGTTTTCTACTTGGAAATGAACCATTTACTTGTATTCAGTGTACATACATCACAATCCATGCTAACACCCCACCCCCACCCCCCAATTCAATGTTGGTTTGGACTGTAATCTGCAGATTTTTTAAGTATAAAAGCAAAACAATGAAATATTTAGATAAGTATTTACACTGAAGAAAAGTAATACAAATGGGTGATATTTCATGCAAATACGGTACATGTATAAGATTTCTTTTCCATGTGAAAAACAATAACTTGGATGACATTTTTGGGGATTATTTTTTTGGTTTTCTACTTGGAAATGAACCATTTACTTGTATTCAGTGTACATATATCACAATCCATGCTAACACCCCACCCCACCCCCCAATTCAATGTTGGTTTGGACTGTAATCTGCAGATTGTTTAAGTGTAAAAGCAAAACAATGAAATATTTAGATAAGTATCTAAACTGAAGAAAAGTAATACAAATGGGTGATATTTCATGCAAATACGGTATATGTATAAGATTTCTTTTCCATGTGAAAAACAATAACTTGGATGAGATTATTTGGGATTTTATTTTGGTTTTCTACTTGGAAATTAACCGTTTACTTGTATTCATTGTACATACATCACAATCCATGCTAACACCCCACCCCGACCCCCCCCCCCCCCCAATTCAATGTTGGTTTGGACTGTGATCTGCAGATTGTTTAAGTGTAAAAGCAAAACAATGAAATATTTAGAGAAGTATTTACACTGAAGAAAAGTAATACAAATGGGTGATATTTCATGCAAATACGGTACATGTATAAGATTTCTTTTCCATGTGAAAAACAATAACTTGGATGAGATTTTGGGGGATTTTGTTTTTGGTTTTCTACTTGGAAATGAACCATTTACTTGTATTCAGTGTACATACATCACAATCCATGCTAACACCCCACCCCCAACCCCCAATTAAATGTTGGTTTGGACTGTAATCTGCAGATTTTTTAAGTGTAAAAGCAAAACAATGAAATATTTAGATAAGTATTTACACTGAAGAAAAGTAATACAAATGGGTGATATTTCATGCAAATACGGTACATGTGTAAGATTTATTTTCCATGTGAAAATCAATAACTTGAATGAGATTTTGGGGGATTTTTTTTGGTTTTCTACTTGGAAATGAACCATTTACTTGTATTCAGTGTACATACATCACAATCCATGCTAACACCACCCCCACAACCCCCCACCCCCAATTCAATGTTGGTTTGGACTGTAATCTGCAGCTCGTCCGACCTTTCCCAACATTGAATGGGGGGTTGAAGGCAAATAGTATAGATTTACAATCAAGTGATGTGGTATTTCTCAAAGCAAGGAACTATGCACATAGGTTGTGTACATTGTTTACAGATCATCTTTGTTTGTTTTCGCCTGCCTAATTTTCGGTTACTGCAAACAATGCAGTCGCGTTTCTTTCCATTGGGGGTTTTGCCAGGATAGTGCTGTTGCCCTGTCAACTCGATAGGAATATGGTATCTCAACTGACTTGTTGCGTTACGTTCCCAACCCAACAGCAAGCCCTGTACAATATCTATACGGAAATCAAGGTTACTGATATTTTTGTTCCCTGCTATGCTGGTGAATATTGCTCTGCTATTGACAATGCAGATATTCAGCATATGGAAAAAAAACTCCTTTCCACTATTTCAAGCTTCTGTGTGTATGATTGTAGTACTGAAAACATTGGTCGGCAAGATCAGTTCCACCCATGTTTTTGTTGTAATCTTCAATACAGTTGGGCTTCATAACATCACAAAATCCACTTGTGCTCTTATTACACCGAATTTGCTTTTTGGACAAATCGGTGTTGCCTACATTAGTTAAAAGTGTTACAGATTGTTTGTCTTGCCAAACGATACACAATTGCCCACCTTTCACCCACAAAAATGGGTCATCTCCTTTCTTCATGTTATGTTTTTTGGGGTTTGCGGCCTGGGGTATTCCCTGTGTAGTGTAACAAACAGTTCCACAACATCCGAATCCTAGTTTAGCAAGTTTAGCTACAAGCAGTGGCGTAGCTGGGGGGGCGCCCCCGCGCCTGGCTCCAGTTCCAGAATAAGTGGGCCCCCCCTAACACATGCGAATTTTTTTCACATGCTTATGGGACTGACTGACGGGCCCACCAGCAGGCAGGACTATACAGGCAGGGCCGGATTTAGACCTTGAGGGGCCCGGGGCACTTCAGGTTCGGGCGTCTCTCGACATAGAAATTAAATTACATGACAAATACAAAATGAACTAAAATTAATGATAAACCGCATTTCTTCAAAAAAAATATTTAAACTAATTTCATAATTATTACATTTGTTTTATAAAGGAAGTCCTTGGTCTGGGGGCCCTCTGGCAGGGTGTCCCGGGGCAATTGCCCCCTTTGCCCCCTTATAAATCCGGCCCTGTATACAGGGCCGCTTTTAGTTTTACATAAGGGCAAAATGGTAGTTGCCCACGGCCCCAGGTAAAGAGGTGGCCCTAAACATCTGTAAAATCTGATTGGTGGGCCCCCTGGGATCCGATTCACCCCCCCTGGCGAACATAGCCAGCTACGCCACTGGCTACAAGAGCTGGGCTAGTATAGTAATTATCACAATATATTACGTGTCCCTTATTCTCAAGTCCATGGACCAGATCAATGACGACTTTTCCTGCAACTGCTGGGCTTGGTGGATGGCAGTCTGATGACTTGGAATCTACATGTACGTCTACATCATAAACAGTTTGGGTGTCGTCGGCTCCTGTGTACAGTTTCCAAGCACACTTGTATCCTGTTTTGGACTCGTTCAGGGAGAAGGCTTTAATACCCCGTTTGATAGGTTTTTAGGCATGTACTGAACAAAACTTAAGCGTCCCTTGAATTTCAACATGCTCTCGTCTGGAGACAGATTCTGCGCAGGGTTATACAGGTTGAGAAACTTCGGAAAGTTTGTCCCGTTTAGCCAAGGCTCTACGAGGAATTTGGTTATTTGAGATGTAGAGGAACCGAAGAATTGAACTGAACCGATTACGGGACATGATCGACGGACAGAATGGGATGTGAAGAATTTCAGATATCGACCAGTACATCTTGTATTGAGAGGATTTGTTTATGCCCATAGCAATGAGAAGTGCCACAAATGCCATCATTTCTGGAATGTTGGTTGGGTGCCAGGAGAATTGTTGATCAGGATTTGAGTCTATTGTTTGCTGCGCATAGCGATTAGTCTCGTCGACGAGCATATTCCACACGAGTTGACAAAAATACAGCTTGAAGATCTCCACTGCCGACAGTGTAGCAAAGTCGCCGGTGGGGCCAGAATTTCCAGTGAACTGCACAGTCCCACACTCGTAATGGTCTCGTCTTTCCCAACCAGATCGGAAATCTAACTTTCCTGTCGTCCTCCTTGATCTCGGCCGGCTGTCACCTTGGTAGGTAGACTGCAACAGAAAAACAAGGCAAAGAAGGATTAATATCGATCCTACATTTGTAAATACAATATCTCAATGCTACTTCGCTGCATGTGCACAGGCCACAGGGGGTCATGCGCAAAATGAATATTGTGCTGAGAAAAGAAATATGGCGGCTTCCATCCACTCTCCAAAACTCGTTGCCGATAAATTTTCGTTTTAATGTGGGATTGTGAAAGTGAATTCCCCCAACTTCTTGCATTATATGACTTATAAGGGCCTTTCGAATACAAGCCTCAGGCTATTATTTTGGAAGCTTGAGACTAAGAGTGCATTTTCAGCTTGTTGACGCTAAATAGCACGACCGGCTATGGGTGGATGTTAAAATTTCTATGCTATATCTATACTTCAACTTGCTGTTTCAATGAATACAAATAGGCCTATTACCCCAAAAATCTACTAAAAATTTTACATTTTCACTTGAGCACTTTGTGCCTGACTTTTTTGACCCAGTCCAGGGGATGGGGATTTGGTCAATCCTATTCAAGGGATCCATTTTCTAAATTTAGATTCCTCAACTCCAACAGTTGTAACCCCATTGAGCACATAAAAAAAATGCATCCAATATTTACGCTATCGCCTAGGAAAATAAGTGAATTACATTAATTTGCATTGTGCCCGGAAGAGTAACGTTAAGTGTTAGTTATTCATTTTTACTGTGATTTAGGCCTACCTACCTCTTGAACGAATTCCGATGGAAGTTCTACTATAGATAATGTGCTGTCGTCATCCGTTACTTCGTCATATGATTCTGAGCCACTGTCTGCCAAAATCTCAACCAAAATGCCATAATTTATGTCCGTTTCCATCATGATTGCAAGTAAAAACTGACCGTTCTGGAAGCGAGTGGACGCTAGCACCGGGAAACCGCAAAAAGTGACGAGCAAATTTCTTTTCATAACTTTTAAATACTTCATTCCTGTCAATAGAGGGCGCCAACCCAAAAAAACACTCAAGCATTTTCAGGTGGTGAATTAAGTAGCCGTGGTCGTCAAGGGCATGCCGATTCCCGGCACCTTTTAGAGCACACGGGATCGAAGCGTATCACAACAAAGGTTCTTTTTAGAGCCTGTGGGATCGAAAGGGTTAAGATCTCAATGCGTGAAACACGTCAATTGGCATCAGCCCATCGTTACACCCTACAAAGTACACTCTGGCGTACTACCGGTACCTCCAAGGAGAGCATTTTTTTTCCCACGAGCAACAGCAGTGTGGAACTCTCTCCCGGATACATGTGCGCGCTACAAATCATGATGATGCTGCTGCTGCTGCAGCTGCTGCTGCTTTCCTCCAGTGTATAGCCTCCAGACATTCAAGAGCAATGTGAACGTACATCTTAGAGTAGAGTAATCAGCGTCAGGTGATGGAAAAGCGTCAGGTGACCGCAAATTTCAACTTTTGAGAGTATTTTAATTTTTAATTTTTATTATTCTGCCCCCTCCTTTAGTTGTAGCCTGCACTTTGAGGGGCATTTAAGAGCCTTGTGTTTTGGCAACCTTTCATAAAAAAAATAATAAAATGAAAAAAGTATAGTGTTCATTTGTATAAAATCCACTGACTATAGAAAGTTTGGGAGAAAATATGAAGTTGCTCCTATTGTTTTATTTAAATGAATTATTTAGTTGTTGAAGAAAACCATTAGTGTCACTGTTAATAGAGCAATAAATGAGGGTTAATCAATTTCATCAAGAAACACACTACGTACAATCAATATATAATTAAATATGTTTTATGTGAAAAACACGTGTCATTTCCTCAGTCACAGATAATCAATCATCATCAGCGATAGCACAATTGTACATTACACGCAGACCTCCACGCCACGTTTTTGTAAACTGCAAAAAAAAAATCAGCAAAGGCAGTGCCGTGGAGTTTTCTCATAATTCACATTGGTGACGTGACTTGAACAGCTTTCAGAATGGCTTTTTTTGTGGGAATGCTCATAGTGGTGTCACTTTTCCTACATGCAAATAATATTGAAGGTAAGTAAGACTTTCAGCTTAGCATGGTGAAAAGGATAAGTTAAGACTGTTTGCGGTGACACCATGTAAAAATTACAATTTGAGTAGTAATTGGTTCTCAAAAGAACCAGTTGGTTACAACTCGAGGTTTCGAGTCCAGCATTCTCCTGAAAACGATCAAACCATACTGATTGAAACGTCGATTTATAACAAAGTGGTTGTTTTTAGAACCACGTACTACTCATAAAGGAATTTTACATGGTGTGACCGCAAACAGTGTTAAGTATTTCAAACATTTACATATATTTGTCTTGATGAATTTTGACGTATAAGTCAAGTTTTGTGAATAAGTAGTGAAACTGCCGGTATTCTACACTTTCCTACATTCTAAAAACGAAGTGCTGAATATAGCACCTCGAGTGCAGTCACTATACAAGCTCCAAAAAGTGCTAAAATTAGCACCTGAGATGCTATATTCAGCACTTCGTTTTAGAGTGCATATGCAAAGCACACTTGAAGTGCTGAATATAGCACCTCATGTGCTAATTTTAGCACTTTTTAGGAGCTTGTAATAGTGACTGCACTCGAAGTGCTGTATTCAGCACTTCGTTGTAGAGTGCATATGCAAAGTACACTTGAAGTGCTGAATATAGCACCTCAAGTGCTAATTTTAGCACTTTTTAGGAGCTTGTATAGTGACTACACTCGAGGTGCTATATTCAGCACTTCGTTATTTAGAGTGTATTGCCCATAGTCAGTATTGCATATACGACCAGATGCATTATACTCTGGCAAATATGCACCAAGTTTGGCAACAGTTGTTTTAAAAAGATTTCGTCAGTGTTCTTTACACGAAAAGAAAAAAAAATATTCACCTACTTCCATTGAATAAACACTGTCTGTTCTGAAAGATATAATTTGAATTATTGATATTAATTACAATAAAATTATAACTGATACTTTATTTTACTTAATTGAATTTATTTTATTTATTTTGTTTTGTTTTTATTTTTGTTTTTTTTGTTTAGGTATGATCTGTTCCATTGGAAGAGAACCAGATCCCAACTCGAACAATATATACCGCTGGGTAATTCCAGTTGAGGATCCATGTCAGTGTACCGAGATTCAACCCAGTGGTATGAATACCCACACACCATGTAGACCTTTCAATGTGACCTACTATGACTCCTTTCTAATCAGCAGCGACCGCAAAGAGATTCGAAAATGGTTGCAATGTGGTAAGTGATTTATGATTTATATAAACACAATATTATTTTGTATTTTTACGCTTTACTTTTTCAAATGCATTTAATAATTTCAGGTCTTCTTGATAACAAATTGAAACATCAAACGTCCCATGCAGTGTATGTCGAACTGTAGCTTCATAATGCTACAATGACATTATGCGCGGAAATATTGTTGATTACCCTCAACCGAGGGGCGGACTTGTTAAAATAAAGAGCTCATTCATGATAAGGGGTCTGGGGCCTTCAAGGGCCTTGTATTTTTTTTTTTTTTAAATCAGGGCCAATATGCAAAATGTGTAACTTGGCCCTGAAGGTGATGCAGTTGTGAGTAACCTTTTTTAATTTCTACATTCAACAAACGATAGTTTAATTATTAATTTATTTATATACACCCACTGGCCAAAAGTATTGCAACATGCTCAAAATAGCATTTTACAGTAACAGGTGAGATGATCATTTAATCCGATTTCATCGATCGTGTATTACATAGCAAGAACAGTAAATTACCTTAATTAAGTAGTGTAAATAAAATAAAATAAATTATTGTAACACAGTTCTCCAAACTGAACTTTGGTGTGAATTTCAATGTTGCAATACTTATGGCCAGTGAGTGTATTTATTATTATTATTATTATTATTATTATTATTATTATTATTATATTTGCTTACTTTTTGGGGGAGGGGTAGGGGGCGGTTTTGTAAAAGGTTTGAAGGGGGGCCATGGACCTCTTTTGGATACATTTGATTTTATTCATCAACAAAAATATTTAAGTGTTTGGGGCATGCATACATGTACACATCCATACAGCACCTATGCTATACAGTGTACATTGTATAGGCCTACCGTATATTATGCATACTACACTTTATTAGAAAATATCGTCCGACCATGTTGGAGAAAAGATAAGATACCAAGCTGAATTTCCTTACATATATAGATAGGATACAATATTTTAAGATGTAAAATTTTCAGTTACATGGGTAGTGACCCACCTGGTCAACCATCCATTAACCCTAACCCGCTAGGTACAATGTATTCTGGCTAGGAACCTTCCTGAATCCTCAAAAATCCATGCCCTTATCTTCAAAATGCACCATGCATTTTCGTTGATCTTTCATATTCAGCACTTATGGCCTGTACTTCTTGCCAGGTAGTGATTTTGCTTCATTTGAAGAGGTGAAAGTACCAGTTTCCAACAGTGCTGATTTTTCTTTAAAAATGCCCTTGGAGGATTTGGGAAGATATGGCGTAGTTAGGGTTACAGAGATTTTTTAATTTTTTTCATTACTCCCACATGTTGAAAAAATCATCAACATCTAAGACGTCACTGACAAATTTTCCCAAAAATAGGTGATTTAAGTAGAATAACCCAATATATACATTGGAATCTATATTCATGTCCATGTGTTACATTCAACTAATATTACTGTGCAAAAGCTTGCCCCAAATTAAACAGTGTGTCTAGCCTGGGCAACACGAATTTACATTTTCAGTGTATCAAATGCTTATTTTGAAACCATCAAGCCTCGTCAGTCAAATTCAATTAAAAACTGTATTGTCATTCGTCGTGTTATGATCACAACTAATTGGTTTCGCATCACAGAATACAAATTGATTGTTGCCATACATATCAACGACGAGGATGACGGTGCACCATCCATTGCATCCTTATAACCTGAATACTTTGTTGCACAACGTGTTTATTTGTTATTTGAGATAATTCCCAATGGTTGTTCACAATTGCATTTGCGTCGAGATCAGGAACAAATTTGTATCAACCATTATCAGATATGTATTTCCATATTCATACATGCATATTCGCCCTGAACTAGGCTAATATAAAAGCCACTCAAGGTACAGGGCTACAATAGAATAAACATATAAGTAAATAGACTCAGAGGAGCTGAATGTGGGAATTGAGATTCCTCTTGACACAGGATAGATCGTAGGATGAAAGGAAACAATGTTTGTTCCTCTTCAATCCATTGTAAATTGTTTACAGGAATAACACTTTTATGAAATTGCTGTATGAAGTCAAATAACAGTATGGTGTTAAAAATTGCATTTGCGTCGAGAATCATGAACAACTTTATATCAACCATAGACAAATTATATGTCTATCAACATTCCTCTTTAAGGTTTGCTCCTCTTAAATCAATTGTAAATTGTTTACAGGAATAAGACTTCTATGAAATTGCTCTGTAAAGGCTCCCCCCCCCTCCATTCAAATAACAATATTATGTTATGTTTGGTCAAAATATTAATTAATTGTGCACTTGCACGTCAACAGTATTGTAACCAAACATTAATGCCGTCGTTTTTTTTCACATGAAAGTAATTATTTTTCTCTTTCTTCCTTCGAACAGTAATGGCAGTAATTCATCATTAAAGGTTGTATGGCTTGTATCACTAAATAATGCAGGCTGCTGTTGATTCAACCTTGTGCCGCCAACATAATTTGAAGAAAACAAATACAAAGCTTTCGTTTCATCATAAAATCTCTCATATTGGCGCGGTTTATTTGAAGCGACTAATTGGTTTTCAAACGGATTAGTTGCTGTCATTAGTCATATTATGTTTACTATGCGCTACGCGTAATTATCTGTTAAGAGGGAAAATGTGAAGGAGAGAATATTTGTTGTTGTTGAACATGCCTCGACCACGGGAACTTGTCCCCATCCTCCTGCCCCTGTAGTTATGCCCCCTGTCTAGAGGGAATTCCTAGTGTCTCCCTCCTCCTGCCCCATGTAGTTACGCCTCTGTTTAGATGGAATTCCTAGTGTCTCCCTCCTCCTTCCCCCTGTAGTTACGCCCCTGTTTAGAGGGAATTCCTAGTGTCTCCGTCATCCTCCTGCCCCTTGTAGTTACGCCTATGTTTAGAGGGCATTCCTAGTGTCTCCATCCTCCTGACCCCTGTAGTTACGCCTCTGTTTAGAGGGAATTCCTAGTGTCTCCTTCCTCATGCCCTCTGCAGTTACGCCCCTGTTTAGAGGGAATTCCTAGTGTCCCCTTCCTCATGCCCTCTGTAGTTACGCCCCTGTTTAGAGGGAACTCCTAGTGTCCCCCTCCTCATGCCCCTGTAGTTACGCCCTTGTTTAGAGGGAATTCCTAATGAGTGTCGATAGTCAGAAACAAGCTTAAACTAGACTTAAGTTTTTTGTTATAAAAAAAAATAGGTGTTCGAGTTAACTTTCGGTTTAATCAAGTGAGCATTTGATGACGTCATAATCATAATTGTGAAAATGTCTTATGTCTTTTATCACGACAATATCAATTTCATCTTCAAAATACCTATATATTTTGTGTTAGAATGTGTTGAAAATGAAATTCCTGTTTGTACCAGAAGTAAAGATCAAATTGGGGTCACATTTGTGTAAATACTTTTCGACAATTAACAATCTATACAATGGTGCAAAAACTGTGAATTTACCTCTTGTGGTTGTTGAGATATGATTTTTTTAAATATTAAACTTTGACTTCCGGTTTGGACAGGAAGTAAGGTCAAATTGGGGTCACATTTGTGTAAATATTTTTTTGACAATTAACAATCTATACAATGGTGCAAAAAATTAAATTTACCTCTTGTGGTTGTTGAGATATGTTTTTAAATATTAAACTTTGACTTCCGGTTTGGACAGGAAGGTCAAATTTGGGTCATGTTTTTGTAAATATTTTTGACAATTAACAATCTGTATAATGGTGCAAAAATTGTGAATTTACATCTTGTGGTTGTTGAGATATGATTTTTTTAAATATTAAACTTTGACTTCTGGTTTGGACAGGAAGTAAGGTCAAATTGGGGTCACCTTTGTGTAAATATTTTTTGACAATTAACAATCTATATAATGTTGCAAACATGTCAATTTACCTCTTGTGGTTGTTGAGATATGATTTTTTTTAATATTAAAATTTGACTTCCGGTTTGGACAGGAAGTAAAGGTCAAAATGGGGTAATCTTTTTGTAAATATTTTTGACAATTAACGATCTGTACAATGGTACAAAAATTGTGAATTTACCTCTTGTGGTCGTTGAGATATGTTTTTTAATATTAAACTTTGACTTCCGGTTTGGACAGGAAGTAAAGGTAAAATTTGGGTCATGTTTTTGTAAATATTGTTGACAATTAACAATCTGTACAATGGTGCAAAAATTGTGAATTTACATCTTGTGGTTGTTGAGATATGATTTTTTTAAATATTAAACTTTGACTTCCGGTTTGGACAGGAAGTAAGGTCAAATTGGGGTCACTTTTGTGTAAATATATTTTGACAATTAACAATCTATATAATGTTGCAAAAATGTCAATTTACCTCTTGTGGTTGTTGAGATATGATTTTTTTAAATATTAAAATTTGACTTCCGGTTTGGACAGGAAGTAAAGGTCAAAATGGGGTAATCTTGTTGTAAATATTTTTGACAATTAACGATCTGTACAATGGTACAAAAATTTTGAATTTACCTCTTGTGGTTGTTGAGATATGATTTATTTAAATATTAAACTTTAATTTATAGTAATTCGATATCTGATGACCTCATCATGACGTCACAAATTTTGTTTCATCTACGTGTTAAGTTCTAAGTATATGCCAAGTTTCAAGTTCATGTGAAGTTTGCAAGTGTTTTTTTGTACACAATCGATCCGGAAAAGAACAAGAAAAGAAGAAGAAGGAGAAGAAAAAAAAAAAACGAACAAAAACAATATGTTTTTCGGGCACATACCCGAACACCTAAATAGAGCTCAAATGTTTGTTGCACAAAGATATGGTGTTTGGTTAACTTCCGTTTTAATGAAAAGATCATTGATGTCGTCACAATAAAAAAAAAAAATTTAAATGTCAGAATTTTGTTATTATAAAATTATATAAATTCTATCTTCAAAAGATACATAAATTTGGCGTTAGAATATTTACAGTTTGAACTTTCTAATTTGGACAGATGGCTTCAGCCATTTAATAAATGGGGTGTCCAATATACTGGATGTTCATTTGACACACAGCACAATGATACATGAAATTAGCAATATAAAACATCGTACTGCAATGTATAGCGGTAAATTAGATTGAACGTAGGCATCCGAATTATGATTTAATAACATTAAAGATTATTTTGAGAGCTATAAATATGTGGAGATGTTAGAATGTAGGCATATATCTGACATAGGTCCAAGGGCACCGGGGTGATTATTGTATGTTTTTCAGTTGCATGGTAATGAAAGTTTATAAATTATTCATAATTATTGTTCAATACCCACAGGAACACCGATAATTGAACATGTAATCCTCTTTAAGCATGTGTCGGGGAAAATAATTGTTAGTGTTACCGCAATTTGACATAAATTATCTACAAAAAATCTGCAAGGGCAGTATTGAAATAAACATCAATTAACCCCCCCCCCCCCCCCCCCAAAACAAATGAAGGGAAACTCGCAAAAGGCTTAAAACCAAACCGTTGTTTATATATAAAAGTATTTATGTTCTTCTTTCGAACAGTGAAAGTGTAATATATTTGGTATTACCAATTATGTCATTGTAACAAGGCTTACTGGCTTTTCAAGCTAGGGCTACCTGTCAGCATAATTTGATACATGAGGTTATCAAATGGGTGTGACTATTGTGTGTTTTTCAGTTGGATGGTAATGGCAGATTATAAATTATTCATTGTTCAATACCCCCAGGAACACCGATAATTGAAAATGTAATCTTCTTTAAGCATGTTACGGGGAAAAATAATTGCAATTCCTGCATGCGGGAGCGGGAAATATGCCATCTCACAATCATTATCCTTGGCATTTTCAACTGAGTTTAGCCTATATCCAAACACAGTTTGTCGCATAGCTGACAAAGTGACGAATCGGCTAAAATGCTGTTTCAGTGTTAATTATTCTCATCTGTTTACGCTCAGAAAATCATGTGTTTCATTAAATAGATGAACTTTAGTTTTTATTTTGTTTCAAAGCTGTAAAATTGTGTATTTTCTTTGTACAAGCTTTCAAACTTATTTGTCACGTCGTCGGATAGTAAAATATACGGTGCGTGCTTCATCTCCACACAAAGTGATCCTATTTGACACCCGATTAGTCATTTTCTGAGATACCATTGAATTTTGTGTGCCGCTTCGCGCCAAGAATGATCTTCACGCACACGTTTATATGTTTACCATGCATACACAATTATACATTGTATCCAAAATCGTACCCGCAGTGTGCTACTTTACACGTTGAAAACGTGTTTTCAGCGTTGCGTTTTCACGAAGGGACAATTGGGAAAGTTGCTTTGATTTGAGCGTTTTCTCGAAGGGATCATTGTCTTAAATTATTAATTACATTGTGACTAATCGTCCTGTATTTGAAAAGTTGAAACATTTTGGAAAGTTTGAAATCTGTTATTTCACTTAGGGCAATAATGATTTATTAGTATGTTTCATCTCGAATGTGACATGATACGTTTAACATATAGGTGATACTTAAAGCTCGATGCTGTGTGTCCAAATTGTCTCCTTGGTGAAAACGCAAATTTCTCGTTAGTACCCATTTTACCCCTTGGTCAATTAGTGTTATTTAGACACTGTAATTTTGTGGGATTGTAGATTTCAAGGAAGTAATTCCAAACGTCTAAAAAATCACTGAAAAAATAATGTTTTTTCCCAATTGGCCCTTCGTGAAAACAGCAGTGACGAAATGTACTAGTATGTGCATATCATGTGTATCATATGAATCCTAAATTGCGTGATGTGTATGCTGCAACCAAAGATCGGATAGCTGAACAGGGCGATAATTACATCTATTATGGGTCTACTTATGCACAACATAACGCCAGAATAAAATACTACGCAAGCCCATGGTGAACTCCATTCCGAGGACGCTACTAATGAATAATTCATAAGCTTCCAGCAAACTGTTAAATCTGTGTGTGCAGGGCTCGTGTATATTTTTTTAAGGTGATACCATAATGCATCACTTACCTATTGTGTTAAATAGTAACATTTCTCTACCAAATCGGTAAAAAAATAAAAAACATAAGACCACATAACGGACTGGTAAATGCCACCGTGGTGTCGCCAGTCACGTGCACGGTCTTTTTTCCCTGTGCGTTGTATTCGTTGCATCTTGGGAGACGAGTAAAGGATAACAATTGCAAAATTATACGATCAAGCCGTTTCGACGCGCATTGGTCAATGCTATGTTTTAGATATATTTCATTGGATTCAGTGTTACCGCAATTTGACATAAATTATGTACACAAAATATTCAAGGACAGCATTGAAATAAACATCAATTAACAAAAACAAATTAAGGCAAACTCTCAAAAGGCTTAAAACCAAACCGTTGTTTGTATATGAAAGTATTTAGTTTCTTCTTTCGAATAGTGAAAGTGTAATATATTTGATATAACCAATTATGTCATTGTAACAAGGCTTACTGGCGTATCAAGCTTGCGCTACCTGTCAGCATAATTTGATACATGAGTTTATCAAATGTTTCTTTCCACCGTCAAGTCTCATTGTTGGCGCGGTAATGTTCGTTATCATATGAAACAGGCTAATGGATTCTGCTACAAAGACTACTTACTAATTCATTGCTGCCATGAGTAATTTGACGATGATAACAGTGCATCGGGGTTACGGCGTATTTAAACAACACGAGCAAAGTGCTGAATAGAGATTGTTGTGGCAGCCGTTTTATAATTTATTTTTTTATTTTTATTTTTATTTTATGGGCCCTTTAATGTTTTCGTGATGAATTGGTCTTGCGTCAATTTAAAGTTATGATGGCAATCACATTGCGCCATGTGTTACAACATAAGTACCTTTCAAAAGAAAATGCCGAAAGTAGGCCCTATATTAATTATATATTTGTTTCTCTTTAGGAATTAGTTGTTTTAGGGAATATTATCGTCCCATTTTTCTCATAGTGACGAATCGGAAAAAAGGTGCGTTACGAGTAAATCATGCTTTAAGTCGGATACATTTTCGCTGTTAGTTTTTTGCTTTTTTTCTCCAAAAAACACATTTCGTTTTATCATCCAAGTGTTAGTAAGTACCTGGTTGGTAATTTACTGTGTTTACTTTGTTTAAAATGTTGATTTTCTATGTGTAACGATCGCTTGAACTTATTCGTCACTATGAAAACAAATTAATGTGGTTGCCTAATCGTCACTTTAGCGCACGCATAGCGTATAGACCTATACTTATTCGTCACTATGTAAAAAACAAAAAAGCTTATTCGACACCCATGTGTTTGTACATGTTTGTATGTGTACATACTCTATAAGGCCAATATTACCAATAATTATCGACAAGCGAATACACTGCGTAACGATGTAATTACCTTCAAGACGTAAATACCTTAGATCCATGGTTTTTCTTTGTCTTGCACTGCAAAACAAGCTAAAAACATGATATTTTCTACAGTCTGTAGTCTGTCCGTGGTTATAGCTGGTACCAGCCGTCCGCGCACTGTAATAATTGTATGTGTACAAAGATACAGTGGTTACCAACCGGTTAAACGGATTCGTCACTATGAAAAAAAACGTATTTGACTTTTTGCTTATTCGCAGCATAGGGATCTCTGTAACTCTAAAACCAGGCAGAATTATATTTAAAACCCTTCACAGATGAAATTAGACACTCATAGAACCCCAGAACTGTAAAATCCCAGATTTCACAAAAAAAATGCCGATTCTTCACTATGAGAAAAATGCGACGTTATGTATGTTCAATAGACAATGTCGTCACAATCAGAGTAGACTTTCAACAGGGCATGGAATCGGTGTCCTAGTTAAAGATGAACACAGTGACTGAAAATCACTGGCTCATTTATGCAGCAGCAACGGTCACACGACCTTTTCAAGTACATTTTACAGGTCAAAATGAGTTGAGTGTTTTTGACTGGTAAAGGCATTGTCTGGTATTGTTGAGGGTCGTCAAAATGACAGTAAAAACAGTCCAAAATGCCCCTGTATGCACATTTGTGTCAACAGTCAAAACAGGCAGTTGAGTGATCAAAATAGCTACTTCCCACTAAAATTCAGCTAACTTAGGAGGGTTAAAGCAAATTTGCCCATCGTTAAGTCACATGTTGTATTTTTACCGCTAGAGGGCCACTATGTGTACAGAGCGGATAATACGATATGTTTAATTGTACAGGTGGAATGAAAAACAAATATACACTGTAGGGGAACCCACATAGCTATGAAAAGCTAATGTTCATATCGGCTGGGATTGGTTCCGGATGAAATTTCAACCTAGAATCACTAAAATGGATGTTTACCCAGGTACCACTACGCTACCCTGACTCGACTACTCACAACTTGCATGAGCTGTTGAGGGCATACGTTTTAAATCTCTGTTCATCTATAGGCCTATGGCAGCGACTTTGTGTTGCGTGCTGGCGTGTTTTTGCAGTTGACGTGCGTGTGTTTGCAATATCTCCAGCGATCATTGGTTCGCAGAAGAACACAAATTAGCTATCATGAAGACACTGGGTGAAATTTGAGAACTAAATGCTAACAAATTACAAACAAAGAATAACTTACCAAACTAACTACTCAAACGTTCTGAGTAAGACTAATTGCGGTGACAATGGAATCTCAATTGAGTAGTAATTAGTTCTGAAAAAAACTGGAGGTACAACTCGACGTTTCTGCTCGATGTGCTCTGATCGTCCTGAGGAGAATGCCGGACTCTGGGGAATACTGCTGCTTAAGTAGGCTGCTGGAGGATTACGCGAAGACAGGATGCTGGAGGATTAGTGCGTTGATGCGTGCAGGCGGGAACTGTGGATCCTAGGGGTAGGGGGAAGGAGTGTGTGCTCACTGAAGTGAATCAGTTGTAGACAAGCACTAGGAGATGGAGGGTGGTTGACTTAGGATATGGAGATCCTCAGTCTAGGGTGGGTTGTGGACTTTGGATCTGGAGAATGTTTAATCTAATGTTGGTACATTTTCAATTTGATAAAAAGATAATCATAATGATAATTGTAATCCACTATAAATGCTATTTATTTGGTCTGTCTCATTTCTTTAGACCAGAAACTCCAAAGGGTTGATTCTTCATCGAACCTTAGGACCAATGGATCGTGAAGTCACAGAATGCGATACTGCTAATGTCAGTAGTGAGGAGTATGAAATTGGTGGTAGCCAGAGCTTGGTGAAGATGGTTCCCGCTCCAGACGTAGTTGGCCACGCATGTGCAGTGTATGCACCTGTTGAGTCATATCTTGTTATTGGAAATTTCAGTGGGAATTGTATATCTGACCCGGGTAGATGTGAGTATAAGAGTGTGACGTGGTCTATTTGGCTGAAGATCAACACGTCATCGGTCTTCACTGGTACAACAGTGGGTATTTCCTAAGCTCTGGGGGACAGACAGGCAAAGCAAGGGTGTTGCCTTTTGTATCAAAATAATATGTTCTGGTATGATGTACGCACTGAAAATAAACATACAACTCATAAATATAACACCTTTAAGATACTGACAAACGAATGGTTTCATTTGACCTTAACGGTGAATGCCACCAGTGGCACTACACAGTTATTTGTCAATGGTACAATTGTGGCAAGTGATGAAACCATTAATGAGCCTAGGACGGGTTCAGATGGTTGCACTAAGTTGTACATAGGCATGACCAACCCATGCGAGAATTTTGCTGAGTTTCAACCTAGTGAGTATGGTGGGGCTGCTGCTTATAGCGATCTGATGGTGTTGACGGTCTCCTGAATAAACAACAAATACGCGGTATTTATCACGGGAATTTCTGGATACAAAATTGAATTTGGATACTTTGGGGATTATTCTCATAATAACAAAGTGCTTACTATTCATCATAATACCATCAACCATAACGGTCAGGTAGAACTAATCGTTTGTACAGGAAAACAACAATAATAATGATTGTTATTTTACTTAAAATAAGATAAGTTATGTGTGTAGAGTTAATCAGTAATATTTAATTAATGTATTTGTATTTGTATTTATTTTTATCAATTTGTTTACGGAGTCCTTTGGTTGTTCCATCTTCTGTTTTCACCACTCTGTGCGCACAAGACCTCTATATCTGTGAAAACAAATACAATTTCCGAGTCTATGGAAATCCGTGTACATAAATAATACATGCCCAGCGTCAGTAAAAAACCTTTCCCTGGAGGTAATAGTGTACGCTAACCAGCGATATGACGATTCCACTTGAGTGAGACTGACTGACTGACTGACCTGTTATACTGACTGGATAGAGGGTTGGCCCATTGGTATCTAATACATTAGGTAAACCACCGTGGCACCATTTTACCACTCTGCATACATAAAGACTACAAAAGGAATGCCCATGCAATAGGATGGCTGATTCTGGTGCAGCATTGCAATGTGTGGTTTATGAGAGTGGTAACATGACATCCAGTGGTTGCAGTGTGACCTCTATCCAGTCAGTATACTAGAGATCACTGATTGCAATGTGTGGTTTATGAGAGTGGTAACATGGCATACAGTGGGTGCAATGTGAGCGCATGACCCTCTATCCAGTCAGTGTAATCGAGATCAGTGATTGCAATGTGTGGTTTATGAGAGTGGTAACATGGCATACAGTGGATGCAATGTGAGCGCATGACCCTCTACCAGTCAGTATAATAGAGATCAGTGTTTAGGGACTATATCTGATTACTATAGAGCGCCCTAAATACTAACTGCTTATAATAATAATAACAATAATAATGTGGACTAGCGCACGTATCCACCAAACTGGTGCTCAAGGCGCATTATATTATTACCCCTGCTCATCAAGCTCATAAATCATTCCTGAAACCATCTCAGCTCCCTAGGGAGTATACAGCTGAATTGCTGCTATTTCGGCGCATATAGGGCTAATCAAACACAACAACCAACTCTGCCCTCACAGGTACCCATTTACCCCTGGGTGGAGAGAAGCAATTATGGTAAAGTGTCTTGCTCAAGGACACAAGCATCATGGTCGCAGTTGGGATTCGAACCCACATTCTGACGACTCAGCCATCAGAACAGAAATCAGGTGCACTAAACTGCTCGATCATGGCACTCCATGTAGATTACCGCCTACGATCGTGGAATATTGGTGTATGTGTCAAGGACAGTTGCTCCATGACAATACCACAAATTTACCTTACTTTTGTTCACAAACGTCACCAATAGTGCGTATAATATTACTACATTCTCTCTATGACAGTCAGATAATTATTACGGTAAGCCGGGCGCGTCTGTAAATATTGTATGCGCGTACGTCAGCATTAATGTTGATCAAATATCAGTTATAACCAAATGCATTATACATTACTACATTACGTTATTCAAAAAGTGCATGAGCTGTTCATCACTGTTCAATCACTATTGATCAATATGGCAACAATAGTGCATTGCGTTTTGCGTATTTTTGCAGCTTGTGTAGGTATCTGCGGAATGTCTCCAACAACCCATTGGTAAAGAACATAATAATTTTATTTAATTTAAGTTATCTGTGCATCGCTCATGTCAGATGTACACGTGCACGCAGTAGCATGATATACACGCATTATATATACACACAACACTCACTTGGCGCCAAAATGGTTATCATCAAGACACTGGTTGCAATTTCACCGCTAGAGAGCTCCAATATAATATAGATAGCACAATGTTAACTTTGTTGTGTAAATAATACATTTGTAAATTGTAATGTGTTGCGACATTAAATATGTATATTATATAAGTCATGCGACATTCAATTAAATGTGTATAGTGTTCTAATTATATGTTCTGTTCTTTCCGGTACACAATGTAATGATATCTTTTTTGGGAAAAGTGATGGCTCTGATCAGAAGAGCCGGTTGGTTGGTTCTCAACATTTCGATTAGTCCGCTCTAGTCATCGTCCTCGTCATCTAGAGCAGACTAGTCGAAATGTTGAGAACAAACCAACCGGCTCCTCTCAGAGCCATCACTTTTTCCCAAAAGAGATCATTAACATGGTGTACCTAAAAGAACTCAAGAACATCTGTCTCCACCATGCAAAGCCTCAAATTCTACGTTATAATTATTACAAGCAGCTTCATATCGTCAAAATCAGAGCATCTTCCCGCAACCTCCATTTATACACTGTTTTTGGACAGTTCCTGCCAGGTTTACACTCTCTGAACACTACAATAGAAGAGTCCAGCTGTCCAGGGATTATAGATTAGTTGTGGTTGCTGTTTATTTGTGTATCTACCAGGCCCACATGGGTTAACGGGGCATTAACTCCTGAGTTAAGTGATCTCTTTGTTTCGCTACTAGGATCTGGCAGATAATGAGCTCATTATAATACCTGGAACCGGCCAAAATTTGGAGGTTTTGGGGGGTTGGGGGAAGATGTATACTATTTTGGCATATGACATGTTGATAGCCTTGTATCTAGCGCTTAAAAGGGAAGGTTAAAACATTGGATTTGTCGACCAGACTGCTTCTCTGAGTATGCCTTCTTTCTTTGAATTAAGATATACATTCAATAACCAATAGTTGCAAGCTAGCATTTTTTTTCACTTTTTTGAATATTATTTGTTCGTGATTTCTCTAAAATGAGAGCACTTTCTTATGATGATTTGTGACAACGTCAAGTTATCAAGTTATATTTTCAATAATTCTACAATAATCAGTGTTTGACTTTTCCTAAAAGGGCTGGGAGGTGTACCGTTTTTATTATAGCTATCGCCAATGATATTGTGTATAATATTTACAGAACGCTGTGTGCGATCACGCGGAAATTTTTATGACTCTTCCTAACTATTCTTTGGTACCCCTTATGTAAAAACAAACTTAGATAATGGTTACCATGGCTAGAGTTTATTTTGAACAGGTACAATAGAATTAACACTTTGTTAAAAATACTAGATTTTTGATATTGTATGACATTTAATATTTTTTATGGGTTTGTTCATCTTTGAACTGGACATCTTTGGACACCATTGAGTCGTGGAAATCCAATATGGCCGCCATTACGTTTAAATGCAATATTTTATATTGTTAAAGGTTTTCAGAATTTATTTGCTCGATATATAAATTTATTACTTGCCTTTATTGTACTTTATTGGGTCAAAGTCTAAACAAATATCATAATTTTCAAGAAAAAAAACTACATTTTGCTTATAGCGCCCTCAAACGGTGATCAAAGTGACGTCATATTGTTGATTGTATTAAAGACAATATTTCTACCAAATGCCATGGCCAACGAATTTATCTTAAGAAAGTTGAGGAAAATGTACACACAAATTGGTATAGCGCCCACTAACGGTGACCTCTATGAAGTTTTCATTGCCTCATTTGATCGACCTTGTGAAACTAAACATTTACGAAAATACATATCAATGTCTTTTACTCTAAACAAATCTGGTAGTATCACTAAAAAGTGACAACTGAGGTGGACGAATAGTTAAGAAAAGTGTAATCGGTTAATGCGTTCTGAAGATATAACACAAATTAAAACAATAATAATACCATATGGGTCATTACCCCTCCCCCCCCCACCCCCCCACGCACACACACCCCAAGGCCTGATATGGTTAGGTACAATCGTGTGAAAGTTTCAGATTATTGCACTCTGTCGTTAATGAGAACGTACTAAATTGCTTTTAATTAAAACAATTAATTATCATGTATAATGTTCTCGAACGTTCAGTCAATAAAATATTATACTTGTGTAAGCAATAAACTATTTAATCTCAGCAATACACTTGTAACCGATTATTTAATGATATACTATCTAGAAAATGAATTATTTGTATTTTGTTGACTGTGGAATATTAGTTTATTGTTTATTGTAGAGAATACAAATTAAAAGTTGACAAAAATAAACAAACATTAACTGTCAACTCATTTAATGTAAACAATTCCCAAAATTGTTAAACTGACTTAGAATGTTTGGAGTACATCCCAAGCACCTTGAAACTCTTAGTTTATTGTCATTTGATTATATTTTTCTCAAATGTTTACACTACTTGCAAAGCTCTTAGAGATCACGTTGAAATTTTCTTTCACTTTTACTAACTATTCTTTGGCACCATCTTACGCAAAAATGAACGAAAATGGTGTTCATGGTTGCCGTGGCAACCGTTTATGTCGAACATGTCCAATTGAATTACCACTGTTTTTGCAAAAACATACTAGATGTGTTGATACTCTAAGACATTTAATAAGTGTTTTTCAGTTTGTTGTCAACTTTCAAACTCTGAACTGGACAACATTGAGTCATTTGACCACTTCCAATGAATTATGGGAATAAGAGATGGCCGCAATTACATTCAAATGGTATATAAATCAATTCTTTTTTATACAACATTCAGTAATAATCTGACCCCAAAATTTTCTGGTTATAGCGCCCTCTGGTGATCTATGTGACGTCACAGTGTTGCATGTACTGAAAACAACAGCATGGACAATGGATACAAATTAAGGAAGTTATGGGAAAATACTATTTTTTTGCAAAAATGAGGGGAAAATATGTAGCGCGCCCTTATGGTGACCTGTGGAAGTTGTTATGGCCTTTCGTTAGATCATGCCAAACTGAGCAAACCTTCAAAGTTTCATGAACATCTGCTGAAGAATACAGAAAATACGGAGAGGGACACAATAATCACTCGCCCCCTCACTGTCAGGTCTGAGAACGACAAAAATTACTGCACGACAAAACTGATTAGTGTATCAAGATCTAAAGATAGGAACTTTCCTGCCGTTCACATGGGGTATGGGTATGGAGATCTCTTCAGATCTTAGTTGGGGGAAACATATATCTGGTATTGCTAAGTCTGCCGCTATGCGTGTTGGTTGCCTATCTCGTGCTAGGAAATTCATCCCTCCCAGTGCTCTCTTGTATTTATACAAGACTTCCATTCGACAACTTATTAAGTACTGTTCGCACATTTGGGCAGGTGCCCCAGATTGTTATCCTCGGATGTTAGCCAAGGTTCAGAGGAGATTATGTTATCTGGTTGGAGAGGACATGGCTATGTCTCTTGACTCTCTTGGTCACCGTAGATCAGTTGGTACTGCTTGTCTGTTTTACAGATATATCTTTGGACGCTGCTACTCGGGTATTTAAGATCTCAATGCGTGAAACACGTCAATCGGCATCAGCCCATCGTTACACCCTACAGAGTACACTCTGGCGTACTCCCTCTCACGACAGTATTTTTCCCATGAGAAACATCAGTGTGGAACTCTCTCCCAGATACATGCTTTACTCCAGTGTATAGCCTCAAGACATTCAAGAGCAATGTGAATGTGCATCTTAGAGTGGAGTAATCACCGTCAGGTGATGGAAAAGCGTCAGGTGGCAGCAAATTTCAACCTTTGAGAATATTGTTTATTTTATTTAATTATCCCCCCTTTATTTGTAGCCTGCACTTTTGAGGGCATTTAAGAGCCTTGTGTTTTGGCAACCCTTTCATTAAAAAAATAATAAAATAAAAAATTATAGTGTTCATTTGTAGAAAATCCACTGACTATAGAAAGTTTGGGAGAAAATATGAAGTTGCTCCTATAGTTATATTTGCTATGAGAATCCCACTCACCAGAATATCTCTGACCTCACTTGATCGCATATTCCTAAATATAGTCCTCCCAACTTCGACTTATGCATTAAAAACAGTAGCCCCAAACCTCACCGAAAATGACTTTTTGTTTCTGGATGAGATTCAAGGGAGACTAATCAAACTGTGGTTTGTTGTGTCTAAGTATGCAACGACCTCCTCTCTTATGTCTACCATTGGATGGCAATCGGCCTCATTTTTGGTGAGAGAGTCACTCCAAAACAATACACGTCTTAAAACCCACTACATATAGCACATGTTCCTGCTCCTGAAAATCTCTCTTGTGACCGAACTAGGCGTAATCTAGGCATGTGGTTTAGCAATGGTCTTCACCATCTACTCTGCAGTACGACAAACTGTTATAGGCCAAATGCGTGCATTTGCAAACTATGCAATCAACCAGCAAATGATAAGACTCATCTTCAGCATTGTCGGTGGCTGACTATAGGTTGCAACCCTACCTCAGGTGTACTCATCAATATGATGAGCATCAATTATATTGTTAAAGCATTATACAGCTTGCAATAAATCCACAGGCACAAATGTACTCTGGTAAAAATTCTATAGGTAATAAGCTAAAGGCATTGTTTTTTAATATGTAATAATTTTAGTTATGAGTGGTTGCTCAATTTGATACGCTGTGTACTTATTATACACATTATATTCTTAACTGAATAAAACGATATATTAACAACAATTATTTAGTTGTTGAACTAAACCATTAGTGTCAATGTTAATAGAGCAATAAATGAGGGTTAATTAATTTCATCAAGAAACACACTACATACAATCAATATATAAGATAATCAATCATGATCAGCGATAACACAACAGTACATTACACGCAGACTTCCACGCAACGTTTTTGTAAACTGCAAAATTGATTTGTTGAGCAAAGGCATCGCCGTGGAGTTTTCTCATAATCCACATTGGTGACGTGACTTGAGCAGCTTTCAGAATGGCCTTTTTTGTACGAATGCTCATCGTGGTGTCATGTTTCCTACATGCAAATAATATTGAAGGTAAGTAAGACTTTCAGCTTAGCATGGTGAAAAGGATAAATTAAGACTATTTGCAGTGACACCATGTAAAACATTATAATATGAGTAGTAATTGGTTCTCAAAAGAACCAGTTGCTAACAACTCGAGGTTTCGAGTCCAGCATTCTCCTGAAAACGATCAAACCATTCCGATCGAAACGTCGAGTTATAACAAAGTGGTTGTTTTTAGAACCACGTACTACTCATAAAGGAATTTTACATGGTGTGACCGCAAACAGTTTTAAGTATTTCAAACATTTACACATATTTGTCTTGATAAATTTGATGAAGTCAAATTTTATGAATAAGTAGTGAAACTGCCGGTTTCTACACTTTCCTACATTCTAAAAACGAAGTGCTGAATATAGCACCTCGAGTGCAGTCACTATACAAGCTTCTAAAAAGTTCTAAAATTAGCACTAGAGGTGCTATATTCGGCGCTTCGTTTTATAGTGCATATGCAAAGTACACTTGAAGTGCTGAATATAGCACCTCAAGTGCTAATTTTAGCACTTTTTAGAAGCTTGTATTGTGACTGCACTCGAGGTGCTATATTCAGCACTTCGTTATTTAGAGTGTATTGCCCATAGTCAGTATGGCATATACTACCAGATGCATTACACTCTGGGAAATATGCACCAAGTTTGGCAACAGTTGTTTTAAAAAGAGTTCGTCAGTGTTCTTTATACGAAAAGAACAACAAATATTCACCTACTTCCATTGAATAAAACACTGTCTGTTCTGAACGATATAATTTGAATTATTGATATTAATTACAATAAAATTATAACTGATACTTTATTTTATTTAATTGAATTTATTTTATTTATTTTGGTAGTTAATTAGTTAACTTTTTGTTTTGTTTTGTTTTTATTTTTGTTTTTTTTGTTTAGGTATGATCTGTTCCATTGGAAGAGAACCAGATCCCAACTCGAACAATAAATACCGCTGGTTAATTCCAGTTGAGGATCCATGTCAGTGTACCGAGATTCAACCCGGTGGTATGAATACTCACACACCATGTAGACACTTCAATGTGACCTACTATGACTCCTTTCTGATCAGCAGCAACCCCAAAGAGATTCGAAAATGGCTTAAATGTGGTAAGTGATTTATGATTTATATAAACACAATATTGTTTTGTATTTTTACGCTTTACTTATTCAAATGCATTTAACAATTTCAGGTCTTCTTGAAAAAAATTTGAAACATCAAACCTCCCATGCAGTGTATGTCGAACTGTAGCTTCATAGTGGTACAATAATCGTTTGACATTGTGCGCGGAAATATTGTTGATTACCCTCAACCGAGGGGCGGACTTGTTAAAACAAAGAGCTCATTCATGATAAGGGGTATGCTGAAAAAAATCTTCAAAATCTGAGTCGGTCACTGACAAATTTTCCCCCAAAAATAGGTGATTTGGCGTAGAATAACCCACATAAACATTGGAATCTATATTCATGTCCATGTGTTACATTCAACTAATATTACTGTGCAAAAACTTGCCCTAAATTAAACAGTGTGTCTAGCCTGGGCAGCACGAATTTACATTTTCAGTGTATCAAATGCTTATTTTGAAACCATCAAGCCTCGTCAGTCAAATTCAATTAAAAACTGTATTGTCATTCGTCGTGTTATGATCACAACTAATTGGTTTCACATCACAGAATACAAATTGATTGTTGCCATACGTATCAACGACGAGGATGACGGTGCACCATCCATTGCATCCTTATAACCTGAATACTTTGTTGCACAACGTGTTTATTTGTTATTTGGAGATAATTCCCAATGGTTGTTCACAATTGCATTTGCGTCGAGAATCAGGAACAAATTTGTATCAACCATTATCAGATATGTCTTTCCATATTCATACATGCATATTCGCCCTGAACTAGGCTAATATAAAAGCCACTCAAGGTACAGGGCTACAATAGAATAACAATATAAGTAAATAGACTCAGAGGAGCTGAATGTGGGAATTGAGATTCCTCTTGACACAGGATAGATCGTAGGATGAAAGGAAACACTGTTTGTTCCTCTTCAATCCGTTCTAAATTGTTTACAGGAATAAGACTTCTATGAAATTGCTGTATTAAGTCAAATAACAGTATGGTGTTAAAAAATGCATTTGCGTCGAGAATAAGGAACAACTTTATATCAACCATAGGCAAATTATATGTATATCAACATTCCTCTTTAATGTTTGCTCTTCTTCAATCAATTGTAAATTGTTTACAGGAATAAGACTTCTATGAAATTGCTGTGTAAAGACCCCCCCCCCCCCTTCCATTCAAATAACAATATTATGTGAATTAATTGTACACTTGCACGCCAACATTATTATAAACAAGCAAATGCCGTCGTTTTTTTTTTACATGAAAGTAATTATTTTTCTCTTTCTTCCTTCGAACAGTAATGACAGTAATGTATCATTAAAGGTTGTATGGCTTGTATCACTAAATAATGCAGGCTGCTGGCGACTCAACCTTGTGCTGTCAACATAATTTGAAAAAAATACAAAGCTTTCGCTTCATCATAAAGTCTTTCATATTGGCGCGGTACATTTGAAGCGACTAATTGGTTTTCAAACGGATTAGTTGCTGTCATTAGTCATATGATATTTACTATGGTCTACGACGTAATTATCTGTTAAGAGGACAATGCGAAGTATAGAATATTTATTGTTGCTGAACATGCCTCAACAACGGGAATTTGTCCCCCTCCTCATGCCCCTGTAGTTACGCCCCCTGTTTAGATTCCATATTGTCTCCCTCCTCCTGATCCCTGTAGTTACGCACTGTTTAGAGGGAAAACCTAGTGTCTCCCTCCTACTTCCCCCTGTAGTTACGCCCCTGTTTAGAGGGAATTCCTAGTGTCTCCCTCCTCCTGCCCTCTGTAGTTACGCCTCTGTTTAGAGGGAATTCCTAGTGTCTCTCTCCTCCTGCCCCCGTAGTTACGCCCCTGTTTAGAGGGAATTCCTAGTGTCTCCCTCCTCCTGCCCCCTGTAGTTACGCCCCTGTTTAGAGGGAATTCCTAGTGTCTCCCTCCTCCTGCCCCCTGTAGTTACGCCCCTGTTTAGAGGGAATTCCTAGTGTCTCCCTCCTCCTGCCCCCTGTAGTTACGCCCCTGTTTAGAGGGAATTCCTAGTGTCTCCCTCCTCCTGCCCCTGTAGTTACGCCCCTGTTTAGAGGGAATTCCTAGTGTCTCCCTCCTCCTGCCCCCTGTAGTTACGCCACTGTTTAGAGGGAATTCCTAGTGTCTCCTTCCTCCTGCCCCTGTAGTTACGCCCCTGTTTAGATGGAATTCCTAGTGTCTCCCTCCTCCTGCCCCTGTAGTTACGCCCCTGTTTAGATGGAATTCCTAGTGTCTCCCTCCTCCTGCCCCTGTAGTTACGCCCCTGTTTAGAGGGAATTCCTTGTGTCTCCCTCCTCCTGCCCCCGTAGTTACGCCCCTGTTTAGAGGGAATTACTAGTGTCTCCCTCCTCCTGCCCTCTGTAGTTACGCCCCTGTTTAGAGGGAAATCTTAGTGTCTCCCTCCTCCTGCCCCCTGTAGTTACGCCCCTGTTTAGAGGGAAATCCTAGTGTCTCCCTCCTCCTTCCCCCTGTAGTTACGCCCCTGTTTAGAGGGAATTCCTAGTGTCTCCTTCCTCCTGCCCCCTGTAGTTACGCCCCTGTTTAGATGGAATTCCTAGTGTCTCCCTCCTCCTGCCCCTGTAGTTACGCCCCTGTTTAGATGGAATTCCTAGTGTCTCCCTCCTCCTGCCCCTGTAGTTACGCCCCTGTTTAGATGGAATTCCTAGTGTCTCCCTCCTCCTGACCCCTGTAGGTACGTCCTGTTTAGAGGGAATTCTTAGTGTCTCCTTCCTCCTGCCCCTGTAGTTACGCCCCTGTTTAGATGGAATTCCTAGTGTCTCCCTCCTCCTGACCCCTGTAGGTACGTCCTGTTTAGAGGGAATTCTTAGTGTCTCCTTCCTCCTGCCCCTGTAGTTACGCCCCTCTTTAGAGGGAATTCCTAGTGTCTCCCTCCTCCTGCCCTCTGTAGTTACGCCCCTGTTTAGAGGGACATCTTAGTGTCTCCCTCCTCCTTCCCCCTGTAGTTACGCCCCTTTTTAGAGGGAAAATCTAGTGTCTCCCTACTCCTGCCCCTGTAGTTACGTCCCTGTTTAGAGGGAATTCCTAGTGTCTCCGTCCTCCTGACCCCTGTAGTTACGCCCCTGTTTAGAGGGAATTCCCAGTGTCTCCCTCCTCCTGCCCTCTGTAGTTACGCCCCTGTTTAGAGGGAACTCCTAGTGTCCCCCTCCTCATGCCCCTGTAGTTACGCCCTTGTTTAGAGGGAATTCCTAATGAGTGTCGATAGTCAGAAACAAGCTTAAAATAGAGCTCAAATGTTTGTTGGAACAAAAATATGGTGTTTGGTTAACTTCCGTTTCAATGAAAAGATCATTGATGTCGTCCCAATAATATTTTTTTGAAAATGTCAGAATTTTGTTATTACAAAATTATATAAATTCCATCTTCGAAAGACATATTAGACATTTGACGTTAGAATACTTACAGTTTGAACTTTCTAATTTGGACTGATGGCTACAGCCATTTAATAAGTGCGGTGTCCAATATACTGGATTTTCATTTGACACACAGCACAATGATATATACATGAAATTAGCAATATAAAACATCGTAATGCAATGTATAGCGATAAATTAGATTGAACGTAGACATCCAAATTATGATTTAATAAGAGGGATTATTTTGAGAGCCATAAATATGTGAAGATGTTAGAATGTAGGCATATATCTGACATAGGTCCTAGGGCACCGGGGGTGACTATTGTGTGTTTTTCAGTTGCATGGTAATGGAAGATTATAAATTATTCATAATTATTGTTCAATACCCCCAGGAACACCGATAATTGAAAATGTAATCCTCTTTAACCATGTTACGGGGAAAATAATTGTTAGTGTTACCGCAATTTGACATAAATTATGTACACAAAATCTGCAAGGGCAGTATTGAAATAAACATCAATTAATGCCCCCTCCCCCCCCAAAAAAAATGAAGGGAAACTCGCAAAAGGCTTACAACCAAACCGTTGTTTATATATAAACGTATTTATGTTCTTATTTCGAACAGTGAAAGTGTAATATATTTGGTATTACCAATTATGTCATTGTAACAAGGCTTACTGGCTTTTCAAGCTAGGGCTACCTGTCAGCATAATTTGATACATGTGTTTATCAAATGGGTATGACTATTGTGTGTTTTTCAGTTGGATGGTAATGGAAGATTATAAATTATTCATTGTTCAATACCCCCAGGAACACAGATAATTGAAAATGTAATCTTCTTTAACCATGTTACGGGGAAAAATAATTGCAATTCCTGCATGCGGGAGAGGGAAATATGCCATCTCACAATCATTAACCTTGGCATTTTCAACTGAGTTTAGCCTATATCCAAACACAGTTTGTCGCATAGCTGACAAAGTGACGAATCGGCTAAAATGCTGTTTCAGTGTTAATTATTCTCATATGTTTACGCTCAGAAAAGCATGTGTTTCATTAAATAGATGAACTTTAGTTTTCATTTTGTTTCAAAGCTGTAAAATTGTGTATTTTCTTTGTACAAGCTTTCAAACTTATTTGTCACGTCGTCGGATAGTAAAATATACGGTGCGTGCTTCATCTCCACACAAAGTGATCCTATTTGACACCCGATTAGTCATTTTCTGAGATACCATTGAATTTTGTGTGCCGCTTCGCGCCAAGATTGATCTTCACGCACACGTTTATATTTTTACCATGCATACACAATTATACATTGTATCCAAAATCGTACCCGCAGTGTGCTACTTTACACGTTGAAAACTTGTTTTCACCGTTGCGTTTTCACGAAGGGACAATCGTCAAAGCGTTTTCACGAAGGTACAATTGGGAAAGTTACGTTGATTTGAGCGTTTTCTCGAAGGGATCATTGTCTTAAATTATTAATTACATTGTGACTAAACGTCCTTTACTTGAAAAGTTGAAACATTTTGGAAAGTTTGAAATCTGTTATTTCACTTAGGGCACACGATTTATTAGTATGTTTCAACTTGAATGATACGTTTAAAATATAGGTGATACTTAAAGCTCGATGCTGTGTGTCCAAATTGTCCTTTCGTGAAATCGCAAATTGTTAGTGACGAATCGGAAAAAGGTGCGTTACGATTAAATCATGCTTTAAGTCGGATACATTTTCGCTGTTAGTAATTCCCAATGGTTGTTCAATTACATTTGCGTCGAGAATCAGGAACAAATTTGTATCAATCATTATCAGATATGTCTATCCACATCCATACATGCATATTATAGATCGTCGGATGAAGGGAAACAATGTTTGTTCCTCTTCAATCCATTGTAAATTGTTTACAGAAATAAGACTTCTATGAAATTGCTGTATGAATTTAAATAACAGTATGGTATTAAACATTGCATTTGCGTCGAGAGTAAGGAACAACTTTATATCAACGATAGGCAAATTATATGTCTATCAACATTCCTCTTTAATGTTTGCTCTTCTTCAATCAATTGTAAATTGTTTACAGGAATAAGACTTCTATGAAATTGCTGTGTAAAGGCTTCCCCCTCCATTCAAATAACAATATTATGTGAATTAATTGTACACTTGCACGTCAACATTATTATAAACAAGCAAATGCCGTCGTTTTTTTTTTTACATGAAAGTAATTATTTTTCTCTTTCTTCCTTCGAACAGTAATGGCAGTAATTTATCATTAAAGGTTGTATGGCTTGTATCACTAAATAACGCATGCTGCTGGCGACTCGACCTTGTGCTGTCAACATAATTTGAAAAAAATACAAAGCTTTCGTTTCATCATAAAGTCTCTCATATTGGCGAGGTACATTTGAAGCGAATAATTGGTTTTCAAACGGATTAGTTGCTTTCGTTAGTCATATGATGTTTACTATGGTCTACGACGTAATTATCTGTTAAGAGGACAATGCGAAGTATAGAATATTTATTGTTGTTGAACATGCCTCAAACCACGGGAACTTGTCCCCCTCCTCATGCCCCTGTAGTTACGCCCCCTGTTTAGATAGAATTCCTAGTGTCTCCCTCCTCCTGGCCCATGTAGTTACGCCCCTGTTTAGAGGGAATTCCTAGTGTCTCCCTCCTCCTTCCCCCTATAGTTACGCCCCTGTTTAGAGGGAATTCCTAGTGTCTCCCTCCTCCTGCCCCTGTAGTTACGCCCCTGTTTAGAGGGAATTCCTAGTGTCTCCCTCCTCCTGCCCCCTGTAGTTACGCCCCTGTTTAGAGGGAATCCTAATGTCCCCTTCCTCATGCCCTCTGTAGTTACGCCCCTGTTTAGAGGGAACTCCTAGTGTCCTTCTCCTCATGCCCCTGTAGTTACGCCCTTGTTTAGAGGGAATTCCTAATGAGTGTCGACAGTCAGAAACAAGCTTAAAATAGAGCTCAAATGTTTGTTGGAACAAAAATATGGTGTTTGGTTAACTTCCGTTTCAATGAAAAGATCATTTCATTTTCATTTCATTTCATTTATTGATTTCACAGGTAGAAAAAACAAATAAACACAAATTTACATTAGATTAACAGAAACAGAAACAAAGGTAGCACCCCTGTAGGATTACAAAAAAGTAAACTAAATTACTGTCGAGTTGATCTCCTGATGCTTCCACTTAAGAAGTATACAAACATTGAATCATACAAAGAATTATAAATGGCTTTAGGCACACTTTGAGATATAAAAATAATATTATAATAAAAATATAAAAACTTAAATACTACACAGTTTGAGTTAGGGCATCTGCTAGGCCAGGGACTAATAAATGTTTTCTAAGTGAATTAACAAATAAAGATAAACTATAAATAACTGTTTCTTTAACATCTGTTGGTAGCACCTCCCATAATCTAGGGAATCTATAAAAAAGAGAATGATGAGCAGCATTGGATCTTGCCATTTGATGAGAAAACTTAATAACTTCAGTGTGTCTACGATTAACATGGATTAGATCAATAGGAATGTCAAATTTATTATATAAACATTTAATAGCAAACACAATTGAAAGGAAATGAATTCTATTGTTTAAAAAGGGAAGACCCAACTTGACACACCTGTCAGAATACACAATTTCACTATTGGGATTAATTAAAGCCTTTCTCGGCAGGCCTAAACAAAAACGGTGAAACGTCTTTGTACCTTCTCAAGCGTTTCTTGCTGGATAGTGAGGACAGGGCACCAGACGGGGGCTGCATACTCAAGTATGGGTCTGCTAATTGAGCGATAAAGTGAAATAAGAATTTTAGGGTCCCTAGTTTTAACTACTCTACCAATAAATCCATTTAGCCTTGTGGCTTTTGAAGCAACATTTCTAATATGGGTTTTCCAGCTTAAGTCCCTAGAAATAATAACACCAAGGTATTTGTAGTTATCAACATTTTCCAAAGTGTAATCACCAATATTATACAGTGGTTTAGCAGGATTTCTAGAACGCGTCACAGTCATTAGCTTACATTTATTTGGGTTTAAAGCCATACAGTTTAAATTACACCAGGTGTTTATGTGCTGCAGATCATTCTGGAGTGTCACTTCATCATCTGGAGTTTTAATAACTCAGTGTCATCTGCATATTGACGAAGATTCGACTGAACACAAAATGGCAGATCAAAAGCAAAAATGTTGAAAAGTAAAGGTCCAAGGACAGATCCCTGTGGCACACCAGAATGAACTGCAGCCCAGTCAGATGATGATCCCATAAACTGAACCCGTTGAGACCTATTTGTAAGATAAGACTTAAACCAGTCCAACATTGAACCACAAACGCCATATTTATGTAATTTGTTCAAAAGAACTTGATGACTCACACGATCAAATGCTCTAGACCAATCTAAAAAATATGGCATCAATGCATTGGCCCAGCTATGATAAAGAGTTGTCAATTGAGTAATAATAATAATAATATTTTTTTGAAAATGTCAGAATTTTGTTATAAAATTATATAAATTCCATCTTCGAAAGACATATAAATTTGGTGTTAGAATACTTACAGTTTGAACTTTCTAATTTGGACCGATGGCTACAGCCATTTAATAAATGGGGTGTCCAATATACTGAATGTTCATTTGACACACAGCACAATGATATATACATGAAATTAGCAATATAAAACATCGTTAAATTAGATTGAACGTAGGCATCCAAATTATGATTTAATAACAGGGATTATTTTGAGAGCCATAAATATGTGAAGATGTTAGAATGTAGGCATATATCTGACATAGGTCCTAGGGCACCGGGGGTGACTATTGTGTGTTTTTCAGTTGCATGGTAAAAAAAATTTCAGTACCACCAGGAACACCGATAATTGAAAATGTAATCCTCTTTAACCATGTTACGGGGAAAATAATTGTTAGTGTTACAGCAATTTGACATAAATTATGTACACAAAATCTGCAAGGGCAGTATTGAAATAAACATCAATTAACCCCCCAAAAAATTAAGGGAAACTCGCAAAAGGTTTAAAACCAAACCGTTGTTTATATATAAAAGTATTTATGTTCTTCTTTCGAACAGTGAAAGTGTAATATATTTGGTATAACAAATTATGTCATTGTAACAAGGCTTACTGGCTTTTCAAGCTAGGGCTACCTGTCAGCATAATTTGATACATGAGTTTATCAAATGGGTGTGACTATTGTGTGTTTTTCAGTTGGATGGTAATGGAAGATTATAAATTATTCATTGTTCAATACCCCCAGGAACACCGATAATTGAAAATGTAATCTTCTTTAACCATGTTACGGGGGAAAATAATTGCAATTCCTGCATGCAGGAGAGGGAGTAGTATATGAAAATGGGGCTTCTGGGCCCCTCGACCTCCTGCGGGTTGTGAAAAAAAATTATTAAAAACAAAAAAGAGATTTAAAAAAAATGTATAATTTATATTAGAAAAAAAAAAAAAAATTGAGAACGGCGCGCGTGTGTTTTTGTTACGAAAAAAAAAAGATATTGAAAATCAGAGTTAAAAAAATATAATTTTTATTAGAAATTATTTTTTTTGAGAACGGCGCGCGTGTGTTTTGTTACGAAAAAAAAAAGAGATTTGTAAGAAATGTAATATTATTAGAAAAAATTAAAAAATTATAAAAAATCAGTTGGTACAACCCCGCAGGAGGTCGAGTGGCCCAGAATTACTGCGCTGCGCTCCGTTGCCCCATTTTCATATACTACTGTAGGTTGTATACAATATTTAAAGAAAACAAAAGATATTGAAAATCAGAGTTACAAAAGTGAAAAAAACTAAAAGGATTATGTAGCTTAATAGTAAAAAGAGTATGGAAAGAAGAAGATATTTATCGAAATGGACATTGAGAGAATTGAAAGAATTTACTCGCTCGCATATACCAATTTTTATACTGCGAGACGAGAGAACGGGTAAATATTTAAAACGTTCTTATTACGAAGCGGTAAAAAGATATATAAAACGACATAAACCAAGACCATTAACAAAGAGTCAACTTGAGGCTGTTATAGAAGCAGAAGGTATTCCGATAGGACCAGTAAGACGATTGCGAAAAGATTTGTATAAGATTGTGAGAGATTGGCGCCACGGTGTTTTAGAATTTGACGAACCACCGATTGACGGTGGAGAATATTTACGAAAGCGAACAATGACTATACCGCCGGGTCATAAAAGAGAAAAGATTTACGCGTGTTTTACGAAGGTGTTGAAACGCCGATAATCGAAAAGTTGACTTTAGATTTACAAGAATTTGGGTCGTACAAGTTTATGATATGCTTGTGGGTTAAATTGTATAAAAGAAGAGCCGAGGGGGGGATTGAGTTTTTGACGGTTCCTTTTCATTTTTCTGAACAAATAACTTTATTAAATATGAATAATATTAAAGCTAAATTAGCTAGGGATTTTGATAGAATTGGAGAAGTTGTAGCAACTTTTACAACAAGAGGTACTGGATGGATCGTAGATCGTTTTGAACAATTAGATCTTACTATCTCGAAATATCGACCATTGAGAGGTGGTTCTTATATCGAGCTACCCAATTACATAAAAAATAAAAAAGCGTGCATCAACGTAAAAAACAAAGACGATAATTGTTTGCGATGGGCGCTTTGCGTCGCTCGTTTTCACATGAAAAAAGAAAAAGGAATAAAAATAGAACATTCATATAGACTCTCGACATACCCTATAGAGGATGGTTTAAATTTTGATAATATCGACGCTCCTACACCAATCAGTCAGATTGATCGAGTAGAGAAACAAAACAATATCGCGATAAACGTTTATGGTTTGGAAAAACTTTCTTCGGTCGTTCCCGTATACATTAGCGACGAAGATTATGAGAAAAAACGTATACAATTATTATTAATCCAAGAACAAAAACAAGGAGCAACTAGATCTCACTACGTTTGGATCAAGGATTTTAATAAATTAATTTACGATCAAACGAGGCATAAAGCTAAAAAGCACTTTTGCAGTCGTTGCTTGTGTAATTTTACTAGAGAAGAAGTACTTTTAAATCAGACGAAAGAGTGTAGAGGTATAGGCGGTAGAGCGGTAAAATACACGATGCCGAACAAGGGTAAAAACGATACGTTGAAATTTTTAAATTTTCATAAAAAGATGAAAGTTTCTTTGACTATATACGCGGACTTTGAAGCAATTTTACCTTTAATGAGAACAAATCTAGGCGATAAAACTTGGACGAGACAAGAGCACCTTCCGTGCGGTTATTCGTACGTCATTATTCGATGCGACGGCGGAATATTTTCGTCGTTTACGTACAGGGGTGAAGATGCAGTTGGCCACTTTTTAAATGTTTTGTCGAATGAAGTAGACAAGATCAACGCGATATTTGCAAACCCTCAAAAAATAATAATGACTAAAGAAGATGAAGAAGATTTAAAAAATGCTAAACAGTGCTGGATATGCGTAAAATCTTATTGGCACGATAACAACGACCCAAAATGTCGTTGTTGGGTCTGTAGAAAAGAAATTGACGATGAAAAGTAAAAAAATCTTACGCAAAAGTTAGAGATCATTGCCACATCACCGGAAAATATAGAGGCGCGGCGCACGATAGATGTAATTTAAAACTAAAAATAAAAACGGGCAAAACATTTATACCCGTTTTTATTCATAATTTACGAGGCTACGACTCTCATCTCATCATGCAAGGAATGAGTCGTAGCGAAGGAGAACTAACGTGTATTCCAAACAATATGGAAAAGTATATTTCTTTTTCAATCGGTCAACTACGATTTCTCGATAGTTTTCAATTTTTACCTTATTCGCTCAATAAAATAGTCGAATCGATTAAATCTTTTCGTATTACAAAATTACACGAACCCGATTTAGAAAAACTTAATCTTTTAAAACAAAAGGGTATTTATCCTTACGAACACATGAATAGTTTTGAACGTTTTGACGAAAAACAACTTCCTTCGCGAGAATAATTTTACAGTAGTTTAAATAAAGACGGTATTACTAAAGAAGAATACGAGCACGCAAAAAAGGTTTGGACTAAATTTGATTGTAAAACTCTAGGCGATTATCACGATTTGTACGTGCGTACCGATGTCTCGTTATTAGCGGACGTGTTTGAAAATTTTCGCGATACTTGCATGAAACAATACGGTTTAGATCCGGCTCATTATTATACGAGTCCGGGTTTGAGTTGGGACGCTTTATTAAAACATTCGAAAGTTGTTTTAGAATTGTTGACGGATATCGATATGTATTTATTTATAGAAAAAGGTTTGAGAGGGGGAATAGTTATGATGAGTAATAGATACTCTAAAGCAAACAATCCAAAATGCGAGGGTTACGATCCATCGAGACCAACGAGTTACGTTATGTATTTAGACGCAAATAATTTGTACGATCATGTGATGAGTCAACCTTTACCGACTGGTAATTTTAAATGGTTGACTAAAAAACAAATTGACAGACTCTCAAACAGAGGATTAAAACGTGGAAAAGGATGCATTTTAGAAGTTGATTTAGAATATCCAGAAAAATTACACGATTCTCATAACGATTATCCGCTCGCGCCAGAGAAATTAACGGTAGCGAAAGAATGGAATGGAAAGAATGAACCGCATAATTTAGAATGTATATTATGTTACATTCACTATATTGAATTTTTTTTTAAAGTTTTTATACAAGTAAACTTTTTAGGCGCTCTAAACACGGGAATTTCTTACCAAATAATAATTAAAACTTGGTCGTTAAATTAATTTGTTTTTAAATCTTTTACTATTAATAGTAAAACAATGAGCGTACCTATAGAATCAACGAATGTACTTTATCCAAATTTACCATCTATGACGGATGATGCTAAATCATTTCGTCTGCAAAAAATCGACAATATTCAAAAAGAATTACGAATCGAAATAAATCATCGTGAAGCCGTCTATAAAAAATATAATAAAATCATCAATGCTTGCTCCATCGTAGAAACGGTGGCAGAATTGGGCTGTATGGGAGCGGGAGCCATCGGAATCGCGAGTATCGCCACCGTTATAGCATCGCCCGTATGATTTGTTTTAGAAGGTATAGCTTTAGGGTTGGGTGGCGCGGCGTTTGCTCTCAGATACGCGAAATATAAATTATCTAAAAAAGCTAAAAAACACGATGAAATTAGAGTTTTAGCATCGTCTAAACTCAACACGATCGAAAACCACATTTAAAAAGCCATCCAAGACGGCGTCGTTACCCAAGATGAATTTTTACTCGTCTGCGAAGAACAAAATAAATTTTCTCAAATGAAAGAAAATATTCGTAACAACTCGGTCAAAGATACTGCTTTACCGGATAAAACAGAGGTAAAAACCACCGATGTAGATGTAGAAAAAAAAGTTCTTATAGAAAAACTTTTAAGTTTAAAGTAAACTTTACTATACAAAATCATATAATAATCAAAAACCCGCTTCGCAAGTAGCGGAGCGGGTAACAACGACTGATAGAAATCCCCCGTATAATTTAAAATTTTAGTCGTTATAAACGTATAGTCTTTTCAACCAACTCGTTCATCACTATATTAAATAAACGTCTAGCTTTTACTTCAACGCGCTTTAAAAATCTTAATTCTAATACATTACCGCATTTTGTACCAATCTTACATTTTCGACACGGAACTGGTATACTTCGTCCGTGTCTTACGCGCCACTGATGTTGTGCGCAAAGCACGTTACCCTCCACACTTGGTACACAACACTTGACTGTTTTACCTATTAAAAGCCATTCGCATGGAATAATCGTTTTCGATAAATATTTTGTCGTCATCTTTACTATATATTCACATAATCTTTTTTCTTTTTTTTACTTTTTTAACTCTGATTTTCAATATCTTTTTTGTTCTTTAAAAATGTTATACAACCTACAGTAGTATATGAAAATGGGGCAACGGAGCGCAGCGCAGTGATTCTGGGCCACTCGACCTCCTGCGGGGTTGTGCCAACTGATTTTTTATTAATTGTTTTTGTTTCTAATAATATTACATTTCTTACAAATCTCTTTTTTTTTCGCAACAAAACACACGCGCGCCGTTCTCAAAAACATTTTTTTTTCTAATAAAAATTATATTTTTTTAACTCTGATTTTCAATATCTTTTTTTTTCGCAACAAAAACACACGCGCGCCGTTCTCAATTTTTTTTTTCTAATATAAATTATGTATTTTTTTTTAAATATACTTTTTTCACAATCCGCAGGAGGTCGAGGGGCCCAGAAGCCCCATTTTCATATACTACTGAGGGAAATAATTATGCCATCTCACAATCATTAACCTTGGCATTTTCAATTGAGTTTAGCCTATATCCAAACACAGTTTGTCGCTTAGATGACAAAGTGACGAATCGGCTAAAATGTTGTTTCAGTGTTAATTATTCTCATCTGTTTACGCTCAGAAAATCATGTGTTTCATTAAATAGTTGAACTTTAGTTTTCATTTTGTTTCAAAGCTGTAAAATTGTGTATTTTCTTTGTACAAGCTTTCAAACTTATTTGTCACGTCGTCGGATAGTAAAATATACGGTGCGTGCTTCATCTCCACACAAAGTGATCCTATTTGACACCCAATTCGTCATTTTCTGAGATACCATTGCATTTTGTGTGCCGCTTCGCGCCAAGAATGATCTTCACGCACACGTTTATATTTTTACCATGCATACACAATTATACATTGTATACAAAATCGTACCCGCAGTGTGCTACTTTACACGTTGAAAACGTGTTTTCAACGTTGCGTTTTCACGAAGGGACAATCGTCAAAGCGTTTTCACGAAGGGACAATTGGGAAAGTTGCGTTGATTTGAGCGTTTTTCGAAGGGATCATTGTCTTAAATTATTAATTGCATTGTGACTAATCGTCCTTTACTTGAAAAGTTGAAACATTTTGGAAAGTTTGAAATCTGTTATTTCACTTAGGGCACACGATTTATTAGCATGTTTCATCTTGAATGTGACATGATACATTTAACATATAGGTGATACTTAAAGCTCGATGCTGTGTGTCCAAATTGTCCCTTGGTGAAAACGCAAATTTCTCGTTCGCACCCATTTTAGCCTTGGTCAATTAGTGTTATTTAGACCCTGTAATTTTGTGGGATTGTAGATTTCAATGAAGTAATTCAGAATATCGAAAAAAAAATCACTCGAAAAAAATAGTGCTTTTTTCCAATTAGCCCTTCGTGAAAATGGTGACAAAATGTACTAGTATGTGCATATAATGTGTATTATATGTACGGAAGCTTGAATTGCCTTCACGTTACTGCAATACTGAGATAATTTATCTCGGAAACAAGGTTTTTTTCATTGAATTCCACATTTCTTTTAAAGAAATATGTATTTCTGATATTTTTTCGTTGTATTCTGTGTTTCCATGAAAAAAACTTGTTTCCGAGATAAAACCTTGTTAAATTATCTCAGTATTGCAGAATCCGTACACTGCATGATATGTATGTGCGCTGCAACAAAAGATCGGAGAGCTAAGCAGGGCGATAATTACATCTAATTATTATAGGACTTCGTATAATACTGAGTGAAGGTGCACGCAGCAACCTCGAACACAACCCCAGAATAAAAGACCGCTCAAGCTCATGGTGAACTCCATTCTGAGGATGCTACTAATGAATAATTCATAAACCTCCAGTAAAATGAATGATAAATCTATGTATGCAGATTGTAAGCAGGGCTCGTGTATATTAAACAAAAGTGATACCATAATGCATCACTCACCTATTGTGTTAAATATTAAAATGTCTCTACCAAATTGGTAAAACAAATTAAACATAAGACCACATAACGGACTGGTAAATGCCACCGTGGCGTCGCAATTCACGTGCATTGTCTTTTTTCCCTGTGCGTTGTATTCCAAGTTGCATCATGAGCGATGACTAAAGGATAACAATTGCAAAATTATACGATCAAGCCGTTTCGACGCGCATTGGTCAATGCTATGTTTTAGATATATTTCATTGGATTCAGTGTTACCGCAATTCGACATAAATTATGTACACAAAATATGCAAGGGCAGCATTGAAATAAACATCAATTAACAAAAACAATGAAGGGAAACTCTCAAAAGGCTTAAAACCAAACCGTTGTTTGTATATGAACGTATTTATTTTCTTCTTTCGAACAGTGAAAGTGTAATATATTTGGTATAACCAATTATGTCATTGTAACAAGGCTTGCTGGCGTATCAAGCTTGCGCTACCTGTCAGCATAATTTGATACATGAGTTTATCAAATGTTTCTTTCCACCGTCAAGGCTCATTGTTGGCGCGGTAATGTTCGTTGAAACAGGCTAATGGATTCTGCTACAAAGACTACTTACTAATTCATTGCTGCCATGAGTAATTTGACGAGGATAACAGTGCATCGGGGTTACGGTGTATTTAAACAACACGAGCAAAGTGCTGAATAGAGATTGTTGTGGCAGCCGTTTTATAATTTAGTGTTTATTTTTATTTTTATTTTATGGGCCCTTTAATGTTTTCGTGATGAATTGGTCTTGCGTCAATTTAATGTTATGATGGCAATCACATTGCGCCATGTGTTACAACATAAGTACCTTTCAAAAGAAAATGCCGAAAGTAGGCCCTATATTAATTATATATTTGTTTCTCTTTAGGAATTAGTTGTTTTAGGGAATATTATCGTCGCATTTTTCTCATAGTGACGAATCGGAAAAAGGTGCGTTACGACTAAATCATGCTTTAAGTCGGATACATTTTCGCTGTTAGTTTTTTGCTTAATTTGTTTTCCAAAAAAACAAATTCCGTTTTATCATCCAAGTGTTAGTAAGTACCTGGTTGGTAAATTTACTGTGTTTACTTTGTTTAAAATGTTGATTTTCTATGTGTAACGATGGCTTGAACTTATTCGTCACTATGACAACAAATGTGGTTGCCTATTCGTCACTTTAGCGCACGCATAGCGTATAGACCTATACTTATTCGTCACTATGTAAAAAACAAAAAAGCTTATTCTCCACCCATGTGTTTGTAGATGTTTGTATGTGTACATACTCTATAAGGCCAATATTACCAATAATTATCGACAAGCGAATACACTGCGTAACGATGTAATTACCTTAAGACGTAAATACCTTAGATCCATGGTTTTTCTTTGTCTTACACTGCAAAACAAGCTAAAACATGATATTTTCTACAGTCTGTAGTCTATCCGTGGTTATGGCTGGTACCAGTCGTCCGCGCACTGTAATATTGTATGTGTACAAAGATACAGTGGTTACCAACCGGTTAAACGGATTCGTCACTATGAAAAAAACGTATTTGACTTTTTTGCTTATTCGCAGCATAGGGGATCTATGTAACTCTAAAACCAGGCAGAATTATGGTTTAAAACCTTCACATATGAAATTAGACACTCAAAGAACCCCAGAACTGTAAAATCCCAGATTTCACAAAAAAAATGCCGATTCGTCACTATGAGAAAAATGCGACGTTATGTATGTTCAATAGACAATATCGTCACAATCAGAGTAGACGTTCAACAGGGCATGGAATCGGTGTCCTAGTTAAAGGTGAACACAGTGACTGAAAATGACTGGCTCATTTATGCAGCAGCAACGGTCATACGACCTTATCATGTGGGATATTATTTTCAGTCACTTAGTTAATCTAAAACTAGCACTAAGATTCCCTTTACTGTCCCTTTAAGTGGTAAAACCTTTCAAATGTCCCATGCCTAAAAAAATGTAACAAAATGGCGCTATTACAAGTTTTGTTTTAGACATAAGTGAACTAAATCAAATGAACATTGATACAAAGAAGAACAACAACTACAACACTGAAATGAAATAATAATTGGGAATTATGTTTTTTGTTCTCCGGAAGCTGACTTATCACTTGTAAATGCACTGTGTACGCGCACTGTTTCTTCAGAGATCATCAGCTTGCATAGATACATGCGTGCGTAGTACTGTTACATAAGCATACGCCAAAACACGATACTCACTTAAAACCCTTTTACTACTTCAAGGATTCATATCAGTCAAAATGTTGATATACTTGCCAGGGTATATTTATTGCACTCAAAAGTCGAACACTGTTAAACCTTACGTGTAGTAAGTACATTTTACATGTCAAAATGAGTTGACAGTTGTTGACTGGTAAAGGCATTGTCTGGTATTGTTCAGGGTTGTCAAAATGACAGTAAAAACCAGTCCAAAATGCCCCTGTGTGCACATTTGGGTCAACAGTCAAAACAGGCAGTTGAGTGATCACAATAGCTACTTCCCACTAAAGTTCAGCTAACTTAGGAGGGTTAAAGCAAATTTGCCCTTCGTTAAGTCACATGTTGTATTTTTACCGCTAGAGGGCCACTGTGTGTACAGAGCGGATAATACGATATGTTCAATTGTACAGGTGGAATGAAAAACTAACTGTAGGGGAATCCACATAGCTATGAAAAGCTAATGTTCATGTCGGCTGGTGGGATTGGTTACGGATGAAATTTCAACCTAGAATCACTGAAATGGATATTTACCCAGGTACCACTACGCTACCCTGACTACTCACAACTTATATGAGCTGTTGAGGGCATATGTTTTAAATCTCTGTATAGGCCTATGGCAGCGACTTTGTCTTGCGTGCTGGCGTGTTTTGCAGTTGACGTGCGTGTGTTTGCAATATCTCCAGCGATCATTGGTTTGCAGAAGAACACACACGCGTAGTATGATAACTCATTGGACGCCAAATTGCCTATTATGAAGACACTGGGTACAATTTCAGAACTAGATGCTAACAAAGTACAAAGTAACAAAGAATAACTTACCAAACTAACTATTCAAACGTTCTAAGAATGTTTAATCTAAATGTTGGTACATTTTCAATTTGATAAAAAAGATCATCATAATGATAAATGTAATCCACTATAAATGGTATTTATTTGGTCTGTCTCATTGCTTTAGGCCAGAAACTCCAAGGGTTGATTCTTCATCGAACCTTAGGACCAATGGATCGTGACGTCATAAAATGCGATACTGCTAATGTCAGTAGTGAGGAGTATGAAATTGGTGGTAACCAGAGGTTGGTGAAGATGGTTCCCGCTCCAGACGTAGCTGGCCACGCATGTGCAGTGTATGCACCTGTTGAGTCCTATCTGGTTATTGGGAATTTCAGTGGGAATTGTATCTCTGACCCGGGTAGATGTGAGTTTCAGAGTGTGACGTGGTCACTTTGGCTTAAGATCAACACGTCATCAGTCTTCACTGGTAAACACGCGGAGTATTTCCTAAGCTCTGGAGGACAGACACAGAACGCAAGGGGTGTTGCATTTTTCTATCAAGATGACATGTTCTGGTACGATGTACGCACCGAAAATAACCATACAACTCATAAATATAACACCTTTAAGATACCGACAAACGAATGGTTTCATTTGACCTTAACGGTGAATGCCACCAGTGGCACTACACAGTTATTTGTCAATGGTACAATTGTGGCAAATGATGGTGAAACCATTAATGAGGCTGGAACGGATTCAGATGGTTGCACTAAGCTGTACATAGGCATGACCAACCCATGCGAGGACTTTGTTACGTTTCAACCTTGGGAGTATGGTGGGGCTGCTGCTTATAGCGATCTGATGGTGTTTGACGGTCTCCTGAATCAACAACAAATACGCAGTATTTATCACGGGAATTTCTGGATACAAAATTGAATTTGGATACTTTGGGGATTATTCTCATAATATCAAAGTGCTACTATTCATGATAATGCCATCAACCATAAGGGTCAGGTAGAACCAATCGTTTGTACAGGAAAACAACAATAATAATTATTGTTATTTTACTTTAAAATAAGATAAGTTATGTGTGTAGAGTTAATCAGTAATATTTAATTAATGTATTTTTATTTTTATTTATTTTGTTTATCAATTTGTTTCCGGAGTGTTTGGTTGTTCCATCTTCTGGTTTTCCCCACTCTGTGCACACAAGACCTCTTTCGGTGAAAACAAATCCAATTTCCGAGTATAATGAAATCCGTGTACATAAATAATACATGCCCAGTGTCAGTAAAACAAACTTTCCCTGGAGGTTATAATGCACGCTAACCAACGATATGACGATTCTACTTGAGTGAGACTGATCTCTGTTATACTGACTGGATAGAGGTTGGCACATTGGTTTCTAATAGATTAGGTAAGCCACCGTGGGAGCATTTTACCACTCTACATACATAAAGACTACAAAAGGAATGCACATGCAATAGAAAGGCTGATTCTGATGCAGCATTGCAATGTGTGGTTTATGAGAGTGGTAAGATGGCATCCAGTGGCTGCATATTATACATAAAAGGAATGCACAAAGGGAACATACAGTGGGAAGGATGATTCTCACTGGTTGCGCTTCAATGCGTGGTTTATGCGAGTGACAACATGGCGTGCAGTGGCTGCAGTCAGTATAATAGAGATCAGTGCTGATTGCTAGAGGGCGCCCTCAATACTAACTGTTTATGCACGAAGCGGTTTACTGTCTACGATCGTGGATTCGTGGTGTATGTGTCATTGATACTTGCTCCACGACACTTGCACAAACATATGTAAACCTATATTTGACCTCGATGCCAACGCTTATCTAACATATTTAAGTTGACTTACTTTTAGACACCGGTCTCTTTAAGCAAAAGTGAAATGTGATACCATCTACATATTTATGTATTGATGAATAAATCGGCGATAGCCTTTAACAATAAACTGTCCCTATTCTAATTACCCGCTAATTAGCCAAACATATTTCAGTTCACAAGCTTTTAAACTAGCACCGTATCTGGTTTAGGCAGCTTCTCAAATCTATTCAGGGATAAGTTGCGGGAATTGTTTTTTTTTCGCAAAGAGTATATCATTTTGCGTGTGGATTATTTTCCTATTATACATTTTCCCCCGATACAAAGCACACAATCATTTACCCGCAATATGTTTATAGACTCCCCACTGAGCAGTCTGCGGTTTGGCCAACTGGTAAGATCTCACAGCCCTTTGCGGTTTTGAGAGGCCATGCAGTGTTTACGAAATGTGACATGCCTGATTTATTTTGTGAAAGTAGTCATCAAGGACAATCTAGTCTTACTTGATGTCAATGAGTGAGCCCGACCTTTAGCAACAGAACAGAACACATAGGTTTACTTTTAAATAAAAAGTATCTCAGATCTGAAATTCTTCAATACCATGAAGATTTTAAGAATGAAATGTTCTTCGGCAATAGTAACAACACAATCACTCGGCCAGGGATCACCCGCAAGGACCACCCGCTGGCTTCCTGTAGATACCGATCTCAATGTATGTGGTTTAGTCTTCTTGTAAACAAATTGCCTCGTCTAGTTTCAATACTTTCCCCGCAAACTTATCCGCAATATATTTAGACTACTTGGGGATACTTTGCAGGTTGAAAAATCAACTGCAGGGAAATCTCTCCGTAAGTTATCCCGGAATAGTTTTGAGAAGGTGCCCTAGCTGAATAGTAATGTGATAAGAGAATCATATTTCTGAATAAATCATTTTAAACGTTGTGTCACTATTCTAACTACCTCCACAACACAAATCTTAACTCGGGATTAATTAGGATGTTGGAGACAAATCCTCGCAACGCACTTCCAAATGAATTTACAATTAACTTTTATTGTTATTGGGTTAACTATTGACAGTAATCAGATTAGATCTAATCAAGAAGTAGAAGAAGACAAGCAAACTAAGTGATTTTAAATGATCTAATTTTGGCTTGAAAATAGTGTATGACTGTATACATTTATGCATAATTATTTCAAATACAAATGTTGTTATCCATTTTATGTTGGGTATTATTTTGATGGTTAAAATTATGGAATGGAATAACTGATCCAAAGTATTTTCCATGATTTGTTGACACCATTGGCAAAAAATAGTTATCGCCATAATAAAGTGTAAACTCTCTTCAATGCTAATTGTCCTTATTTCTTTAGGATATCTATAATGTAAGCTGTTGTAAATGATGCTCAAATATGTGCTATTTCTAAATTTAAAAAAACAATTATCAATACGTATATATATATATATTAAAATGTATACAGTTTGTGGATTTAGTGTTTATTACATAGGCGTCCGGGCTTTATATAGGACCCATTGGGCAATCGTTAAACTATTGGCCAAAACTATTTATTAAACTTGCTTCATTCGTTTACCAGATTTAAACGCAGTCCAGCTTCTGGAACAGCTTCTGGAAGCAGACAAAAGATAATTGACGGTCCTAGTACCAACAAAACTTATCCTTCACTAATCCTCCCTAGACAATACACATTAATCCCTTAATAACCCTTTTGTCTGACCCAGGAGGGCCAGTTTGGCTGGGTGCATTCAAGCATTGAACAAACTATCAGCTCAATTGTTCGACCATTGAATCGTCTTTCAATAGTTTAACGATTGCTCAATGGACCCTATAAGACCGGAGCCCTTAATTCTGTATATAAATAGTTATAAATTATAATTGATGAAAGTGCTTGCTGATGAGTAGAGAAATTGTCAAATTTTATCTTAATGTGTAAACAGTTAATTTTTGGCTTTGTAGTAGTTTGGCAATTTGTTCAAACGTCGACACACCATGTGTTAATTAGCACCGCAAACATTTACTCAGATATATTGTAAACCTGATATTTAAACCCTTCATCCAGGTGAACAAATGACGTTTTCAATCTGCCGCTGAGAACTTGAGAAATTCAATTAATATGAATATTTGTTCTGACACAAATTGACATAAACGTTATCCAACTTTGCATGGATATTGGTATCACAAAAATTAAAGATTTACATTTCGGCAGTAAATTGGGATAAGATGGAACGATTTTCAGAATCTTAACACCGAAGCTATGTCAAGTAAATATTTCACCGATATCAATGCATATTAAGGAATGGTTATAATATATATTTTGTATCAGCAATAAACTATTTAATCTCAGTAACAAACCTGTACGTGATTGTTTCATTAAAGCGTCCTCCACAAATTAATATTATGGAGGACATCTTTCCCACACCTCCAAAAACAAATATATATATATATATATATATATATATATATATATATATATATATATATATACAGTGCGTATCAAAAAAAAGGTAATCCGAATTCAGGGGGTTAATAAGCCAAGGTTATTTAGTTTGACAATTTACATGTAGTTTACCAAAGAAGAGGAACTGATCAGCTTTCCATTGATACCTTTATTGACCCATTGCTGTCACACATGACCGAGTACATTGTTATTGAAAATGGCAAATTCAAATCGCATTTTTGCAAGTTTGGGTAATCAGTGCAAGGCAGGATAATCAGTGAAAGTCAGTATGATAAACCAGATTTCCTTTAGGAATGACTGGACATTATTCAAGAAGAATCTCTTCTAACATTGCCCTTTTATGCAGCCACACCTTCAACATGCCCACCTCCCCTTTCGACACAAAGCTGACAGCGACGGAGCATGTCCTGCACTGCTCGTCTCACCATAGCCGGATCATTGCGTAAAGCATCCACTTCGTTTCGAATACGGCCCTGCAATTCATCAAGATCACGGGGAGGAGTTGCAAACACATTATTCTTCAAACGTCCCCAAAGCAAATAACCACATGGTGTGAGGTCAGGTTATCTTGGTGGCCATTCCACCTCATGGTTGACGGCGATGACTCGTTCGCCAAAGACTTCCCTCAGACAGCGATAAGGCGATGTGCTGGGGCGCCGTCTTGGGCCCACCCTTAACTTGACTAATTTTCTTGCTAGCCCTCACCTTGAGTGGCCTTTTGGCCTTGTGATGGGCGACTTACATAAAAAAAAATATTAAATAAATAAATAAATTTAAAAAAACACAAAAAACAGAGCTGTCTGATAACCCCACGAACCTGTCGCTCAAAGTGTTCCTGCAGCTGCGGTAAAACGTTATCATTGAGCATCTGCAGATACATGTTACCATTGACATTCCTTTGAAAGAAAAACGGTCCAATCAGCTGACCACTTCCACAAAGTCCTAACCAAACAGTCCACTTTTGTCGACTGATGTTAACCTCAAAATTGAATTCTGGGGGTGTCTTGCTGGTGCATATTCAAGAACATTATGCGTATTGACCTTGCCGTTCATGGAGAAAGCAGCTTCGCCGCCGATTACGAGATTCCGCAGAAAATTGACATCTCTCTCGGTACGGGCTATCAACCATCTGGCAAACGCCAGCCTTCTAGCAAAATCTCCTGGCGTAAGTTGATGTCGGATGTGAATCCGATATGGATGTTGGTGGAGGTCCAATCTCGTGATTCTGTTGAATGTCGCCGAAGGCAATCCCAGCCCATTTCGCCTTGCGCTGGTGTCCATAGGATGCTCAAAAAGTTGCTGCCTTACTGCTGAAATGTTCCCTTCTGATCGCCCTGTGCGCCTCCTGCCAGAATTCCCCTTGTTGCGGTTGAGGCTAGTGCCATACTCTTGATATTTTCTAACATTCGCCCAGATGGTTTTGGCTGCTGGGGGCTCCCGTTCTGGGAAACGTTCCCTGAAAGCATGCAAACTGCGAGTTTGCTGAAATGTTGTAACCACGAAAGTTCGCTGTTCAGTCGTTAGTTGTACCATCTTTCCAACTACCTGTCCCTAAACCCAGGCCCTTCTTAAATACCCAACTTGAAGAAAAGGATGTCGTAACAGACGATTACCGCACCAGCTTAAAAATCTTACATAATCAACTAGGCAGTCAAGTGATGCATCCATTTCAGACTGCCTTGAACTGATTACCCAAACTTGCAAAAATGCGATTTGAATTTGCCATTTTCAATAACAATGTACTCGGTCATGTGTGACAGCAATAGGTCAATAAAGGTATCAATGGAAAGCTGAGGAGTTCCTCATCTTTGGTAAACTACATGTAAATTGTCAAACTAAATAACCTTGGCTTATTAACCCCCTGAATTCGGATTACCTTTTTTTTATACGCACTGTATAGGACCTATTGGGCAATCGTTAAACTATTGGCCAAAACTATCTACAAAACAGCTAATGTAGTGTGGAACATCAATGACACTGCTTATCATTCACTAATCCTCCCTACACAATAGACAGTAATCCCTTAATAGCCCTTTGAGAATCGGTGAGGGTGCTTCTGTACCTAAAGAAAGATGATTAAAAAAAAGTTCAAATACTAACTATAGAAATACAATACATTCATAAAGCGCCCAATTCATGCAAACATAATCCAATGCATTTAATAAACAATATAAATAATAATAATAATAATAATAATAATAATAATACTACTACTAATAATAATAATAATAATAATAATAATAATAATAACGACGACAACGACGACGACGACGACGACGACGACGACGACGACGACGACGACGACGACGACGACGACGACGACGACGACGACGACGACGATGATGACGATGATGATGATGATGAATGCTATGCAGCATCAACTCAACGGTGAATCAGCGACAAACTCTCAAAGAGGAAGTCCATCGCCCGTTCTGGTCGGTATGCTTGAGCAGGTACCGTCACTGATCGTACACACACTGCTCAGAACAATAACAGAATTCGTGCTGTAAACAGGAGAAAGTGGAGTAAGGACGATAACAGAATTGCAATGGAATGTTTTATAAGGAGCAAGCCAGAGAACAGAGGGTACAGAAGGAGAATGATTAACATATGGCAGGATAAAGGCATGTTTGAAATAAGCGAACAGCAGCTTGCCGACCAGGTAAAACAAATCAAACATAATCAGTGGCTAACGAAAGTTGAGGTGGAAGAGATGAGTAGAATAATATCACAGACAGAGGCTGGGGATGAAGAAGTGCAGGAGGAGGAACTGGACAACGTGGTCGCTGGTGAGCTGGCAAGTTCCCAGAGTGCGGATGAGGTCAGTGGAGGAATAGAAGAGGGAACAGAAGACTTGACGGAGGAAGAGCTAGAGATTAGGAAGAGGATTGAAGAGGTAATGGTATCGGTAAAAGGGACAGGTAAGTGGAGTATTCCTGCATTGCGCCAGGTCCCAAGGAAAAAGCTGACAAATGTGTCAGCTATGGTAAGTAGAATCCTTGGGACGGTAAGTACTACTAATCTTTCTGAAATTAACGATCTTGTCTTTGCAGGTGCAGTTGTAGTAGCGGAGAGATCAGGGGTAAAATCTTCACATTTACAATCACGACATAAAGATAATAAACCTTGGTGGAAACGCAGACTTGAGAGCCAAATTAACGAGTTACGCAAAGATCTCAGTAGAATAGAGCAAATGGATAGAGGTGCAATGAAAGATTCAGATATGAGGAACAGATTAATGAAGAAGTATCAAGTAAAAGGAAAGGGGATGAGTGTAGTTAAGGAAGAAATAAAGCAAAGGGTCAAGGGGAAGGCTGCGAAAGTAAAGAGGTACGATGACAGATTCAGGCAGTTTCATCAAAATCGCCTATTCAGTACAAATCAACGTCAATTATTCAAAGAAATGGACGGAAAATGTGACAACTCACAAGTGGGCCCAGAGCCAGCAGAGGCAAGGAATTTTTGGGGTGGCCGTTGGGATCAGCCTGGTGATCATAACAGACAAGCAGAATGGTTAGCCGACGTGAAAGACGAGTTAAAGAATGTACAACAACAAGAGGGATTTCAGATTGATGTGAGCAAGGTGAAGAAACAGTTGAGGAAAGTGCCAAATTGGAAAGCCCCGGGACCAAACCAAGTGCACGGATAATGGCTAAAGAACTTCAGTAGTCTTCACGAAAGAATAGCCCAGCAGCTGCAACAATGCTTAGTGCGTGGCAACGTTCCGACGTGGATGACTGAAGCAAGAACAGTTCTCATCATGAAGGACATTAAGAAGGGTAACGTTGCAAGTAACTATCGACCTATTACATGTCTACCCATGATGTATAAACTTCTGACCGGTATCATTGCAGAAGATCTGTATAGCCACATAGAAGATCAGCAGTTATTTCCAGATGAGCAGAAAGGTTGCAAGAAGCGGTCAAGAGGAACGAAAGACCAACTCATCATTGATAAGACGGTGCTAAAGGACTGTAGGAACAGGAAAACTAATAGATTACAAGAAGGCATACGACATGGTATCACACTCGTGGATTATGGAATGTTTGGATATGATAGGGGCAGCTGATGCGGTGAAATATCTTCTGGGTGAGAGCATGAAGACATGGATAACAAATCTGATGGCCAGCGATGAATGTCTTGGTAAGGTAAACATCAGACGAGGTATTTTCCAGGGTGATTCTCTGTCTCCACTGTTGTTTGTTTTGGCGCTGTTCCCTTTGACGATGATTTTGCGGAAGGTTAGTGCGGGATACGAGATGACGAAGGATGGATGCAGGATTAATCATCTTCTCTTCATGGGCGACCTGAAGTTGTTTGCGAAGAACGTGAAAGAGATTGATTCCTTGGTGCAGATTGTACGGATCTTCAGCGATGACATCGGCATGAAGTTTGGTCTGGAGAAATGTGCTGTGATGACCATGAAGAGGGGTAAAAGGGTACATTCGGATGGAATTGCTTTACCAGATGGCACACAATTGAGGGCGTTGGTTGAAGAAGAAAGTTATAAGTATCTTGGAGTGCTTGAAGCAGATCATGTACTGCACGAGGAATCGAAAGAGAGACTTAAGAAAGAGTATATAATACGAGTGAAGAAGTGTTTGAAGTCCAAGCTGAATAGAGGGAATATGATAAAGGCGATCAACACTTGGGCTGTGTCACTAATGAGATACAGTGCGGGAATTGTCGAGTGGACTAAGGCAGATCTAGATGTTGCTGACAGGAAAACGAGGAAAGTAATGACGATGTACGGTATGTTACATCCACGGTCGAATGTCAGCAGACTCTATCTACCAAGGTCAGAGGGCGGAATAGGGTTACTTAGTGTATCAGACAGCGTTAACATCGAGAGGAGCTTGCAGTGTCATGTAAGCTAAGAAGTACTCGGGAAAAGTTGTTGAAGGTTGCGCAGAAATACATGAAGGCAGACGAATTAGGTCCAAAGGAGTATAAGAATCAAAGAAGAGAAGAAATAACACGAGATTGGCAGGAAAAACCACTTCACGGCCGATTCCTGAGATGTACAGAAGAAGTGGCAAGTAGCAAGACTTGGGAATGGTTGAGGAGAGGAGAACTAAAGAAAGAAACTGAGGGTCTGATTACTGCAGCGCAAGACCAGTCTCTGCCAACGAATGTGATGAAGGCAAGGATCGAGAAGTCAGATGTCTCTTCTATGTGCAGAATGTGCAATGCGGCGGAGGAGACTGTATTTCACATTGTCAGCGAATGCAGAGTGCATGCTCAGACAGAGTACAAAGGCAGACACGACAAGTTGGCCAAGGTGATCCATTTGGATCTATGTAAGAAGTACGGTGTCAAGGTGCAATCGAAGTGGTACGACCATGTGCCGGAAAAGGTTGAAGAAACGGATCATGTCAAGATTCTCTGGGACTTCAACATCCAGATAGATCATGTTATAGAACATAGACGGCCGGATGTTGTTGTCTTGGATAAGCATGCAAAGATGTGTCATCTTATTGATATAGCTGTGCCGGGTGATAGTAGAGTAGCTTCGAAGGAGAAGGAGAAGGTACTACTACTACCACTACCACTACCACTACCACTACCACTACCACTACCAATAAAATAATAATAACAACAACAACAACAACAACAACAACAACAACAACAACAACAACAACAACAACAACAACAACAACAACAACAACAACAACAACAACAACAACAACAACAACAACAACAACAACGACGACGACGACGACGACGACGACGACGACGACGACGACGACGACGACGACGACGACGACGACGACGACGACGACGACGACGACGACGACGACGACGACGACGACGACGACGACGACGACGACGACGACGACGACGACGACGACGACGACGACAATAATAATATGGCGCACGTATCCACCAAAATGGTGCTCAAGGCGCATTGTATTATTACCCCTGCTCATCTGGCTCTTAAATCATTCCTGGAACCATCTCATCTCCCTGCGGAGTATACAGCTCAATTGCTGCCATTACAACGCAGATAGGGCTAATCAAACACAATAACCAACTCTGCCCTCACAGGTACCCATTTACCCCTGGGTGGAGAGAAACAATTATGGCAAAGTGTCTTGCTCAAGGACACAAGCACCATGGTCGCGGTTAGGATTCGAACCCACATTCTGACGACTCGGCCATCAGAACCCAAATCCGATGCACTAAACCGCTCGGCCCATGGCACTCCATAAATAATACAAATCTATTTTGTAAACGTAAAAATACATGACTCCAGAGTAAAAATTAAACTTGACCAGAGTTCTGTAAGTTTTACCTATGTTATAAAGAAATGTTACAGTTGTTGAGTACAATTTTACAATGAAAGTGTATAAATATAGTGATTTTATTTTACATAAAATCACTCTGTGATTCATTCAACGTGAAATTCAAGATGGAGAACAGGAAGGCGAACAATTTCAAAGCAGTGGGAGTTTCGTCAACTGATTGAGGCGGTTCTAGGTAAACGATTGTTGAGCAATTAAGTTATCCGTCTCATTAGCAGCGGCGTAGCCAGGACTTTTTCAGTGGGGGAGCACGGGGCGGGGAAGAGCACGAGGCGGGGGATAGCACTGGGCAGGGGGTATGGGTTTACCATTTTCTTTTTCTTTTCTTTTTTGGGGGCACTATCGGGATTTTTCGTGGGGGCACCTGGGGGGGCACTGGAAATTCATGGGGTGCGTGCCCCCCCCTCTCGCAGGCCAGCGTGGCTACGCCACTGCTCATTAGTTAAGACATAGTTAAGATTATGCGTGAATCGATTGTGGGTGAGATATCCGCGTGTACTCGGCATGCAGCTAGTGATTTACAGTACGCGTTCACACACGTACAGTGTCACGGTACTGAAGTAGTGTACAATACATTATGCATAATTTATACGCACAGCGACGACAGCTTCGTACAAGTCATTGTGCAAGTATGTGCATACATGTAGTGTCGCGGCCATTATGAACGGTCAATCTTCTAGCTGTTGCCCTTCTAGCGAAGAATTGAGGCTTAACCTGAACTAAGAAGAACAGCATTTTAAAACTGAACATTTGTTTAACCTTCAAATACTTCAAGTAGTTGAGGAAATCCTTACAGTTATGACTGGGCCAGGTAAAACAAAAAAAACTCCTATAGGCCTATTACCAAACAATAATGTAAGAAAGACAAAATAAGTAAGACGAATTGCGGTGCCACAATGTGGAATTGTTTATTGAGTGGTAATTAGTTCTGAAAAGAACCGGTGGTTACAACTCAACGTTTCCATCAGTATGCTCTCATCGTCTTCATGCGAGATAGAAACTATAGAAATATAAACGAATAAACAAACATTCCAGCAAACGAACAAACAAACATTAAAAGGAAATTAAATTAAACGAGTAAACAAATTAGCGATACTAGTTGATATTATAACTCGAACTTCACTTCAAGAACAAATGAATAAATGAAGAAAACAAGTAAAAACTGTTTTGGACTTTACAAGTGATTATTGGCAAGAGAAAAAAAAATACAGAAAGTAATTACAAATTTAGAAACAAATAACAAAAGCAGTAATAATGTATGAAATAGTAAATAAAATATTCAATCCAAAGAACAAGCAAAGCAACCATGACATTTGTGATGGTAAACTATCAATCACAAATAAATAAGGTGTGAGCTCACAAGCCGCCAGGTATTGGTCATGGCCCACCAGGGTGGGCAACTAACACAGTCTAGGGGACCATTAGAAGAACAAAACAGAAAATAAGAAACTAAAACACAGACGATGAAACAAACAAACTAACAAACAAACCAACAAACAAAAACATCCCAGCAAACAAACAAATATTGAATTAAACGAATTTAAATGAAACGAGTAAACAAACAAACAAACAAACATCCACCCCAACGAACAAACAAACATTGAATTAAACGAGTAAACAAATTCGCGAGCAATAAAATAATCGAATAAATAAACAACCGAATAAACGAACAAAAGAATAAATTAAAGAATTAATTTATTATTGACAAATTAACAAATTTGTATTCTATAGTTATTGTTATTCCCTTTGGGCTATCCCTAGACACTCCTTCTAAATATGCCACTAATATTTATTTCTTTTTAAACCAATGTAGTAATGCCACACTTATTACATGTGGTCTTCGGTGTCTCCAGGCAGCTCAGCAAATTCATTGAGATGTCACTGGGCAGCAGAATACATGACCAGTAGGATTTGGTCTTGGGGTGTTTGCCTCGACGCCTTCGTAACACTCGTCACCTATGTAGACGCTACACCTGTCAATGAACAGTTGAACATCGCGGTTTGGTAGTGAGAAGTAATACCAAGTATCCAATGGTGGTTGACGATAACCCATCAAGTATACTTCTTTCAACTCAGCCAGGGTACAGAGATGAGCATCCAGGAGTGAGCAAGCAGCCTCCATCTCAACACGGTCATTCAAAGCGTAGCTCTCCGTCGTGATGATGGGGTATCGAGGGTTTATCAACCCAGGATTTCCGGGGCAGCAGATGACAGCTGAGGTCACCACACTCAAAACTGGACAGCAGCTTACACGACTGGTATCGTCTGGTCTCGGTGTGTTTGGCACAACGCCTTCGTAACATTCTGAGAAGTTGAACATCGCGGTTGGGTATTGAGAAGTACATCCAAACTGCATATGGTTGACGATATCCCCTCAAGTATGCCTCATTCAACTCAGCCAGGGTACAGAGATGAGCTCCCAGGGCAGAGCAAGCAGCCGCCATCCCAACAAGGTCGTCCTTACCGCAGATCTCAAGCGTGATGATTGGCCCTTGTAGATCAAAGTAGGCCAGACTGCTCGAATTCAACTCAACCTGACTTTCAAGTCCCGTCACCAATGTGGATTATGAGAAAACTCCACGGCACTGCCTTTGCTGAACAAATCAAATTTGCAGTTGTGTTATCGCTGATCATGATTGATCATCTGTCACTGCGGAAATGACACGTGTTTTTCACATAAAACATATTAATTATTATATTGATTGTACGTAGTGTGTTTCTTGATGAAATTGATTAAACCTCATTTATTTCTCTATTAACAGTGACACTAATGGTTTAGTTCAACAACTAAATAATTCATTTAAATAAAACAATAGGAGCTACTTCATATTTTCTCCCAAACTTTCTATAGTCAGTGGAGTTTCTACAAATGAACACTATACTTTTTTTATTTTATTATTTTTATGAAAGGTTGCCAAAACACAAGGCTCTTAAATGCCCCTCAAAGTGCAGGCTACAACTAAAGGGGAGAGAATAATTAAATAAAATTAAAAATACTCTCAAATGTTGAAATTTGCTGCCACCTGATGCTATTCCATCACCTGACGCTGATTACTCTACTCTAAGATGTACATTCACATTGCTTTTGAATATCTGGAGGCTATACACTGGAGGAAAACAAGTATCCGGGAGAGAGTTCCACACTGATGTTGCTTGTGGGAAAAAAACTGCTTTCCTTGGAGGTAGTACGTCAGAGTGTACTTTGTAGGGTGTAACGATGGGCTGATGCCGAATGACGTGTTTCACGATCTTAAAAGGCAGAGCGAGCTTGGAAATACCCGAGAAGCAGTGTCCAAAGATATATCTGTAAAACAGACAAGCAGTACCAACTGCTCTACGGTGACCATGAGAGTCAAGAGATACAGCCAAGTCCTATCCAACCAGATAACATAATCTCCTCTGAACCTTGTCTAACATCCGAAGATAACAATCTGGGGCACCTGCCCAAATGTGCGAACAGTACTCAATAAGTGGTCGAATGGAAGTCTTGTATAAATACAAGAGAGCACTGGGAGGGATGAATTTCCTAGCATGAGACAGGCAACCAACACAAATAGCGGCAGACTTAGCAATACCAGAGATATGTTTCCCCAACTAAGATCTGAAGAGCTCTCCATACCCATACCCCATGTGAACGGCAGGAAAGTTCCTATCTTTAGGTCTTGATACACTAATTTTGTCGTGCGGTCACTTTTGTCGTTCTCAGACCTGACAGTGAGGGGGTGAGTGATTATTGTGTCTCTCTCCGTATTTTCTGTATTCTTCAGCAGATGTTCATGAAACTTTGAAGGATTGCTCAGTTTGGCATAATCTAACGAAAGACCATAACAACTTCCACAGGTCACCGTAAGGGCGCGCTACATATTCTTTCCCTCATTTTTGCTAAAAAATAGTATTTTTCCCATAACTTCCTTAATTTGTATCCATTCGCCATAACGGTTGTTTTCAGTACATGCAACACTGTGACGTCACATAGATCACCGGTAGAGGGCGCTATACCCAGCAAAATTTGGGGTCACATTATTACTGAATGTTGTATCAAAAAGAATTGATTTATATTTCATTTGAATGTAATTGCGGCCATCTTTTATTCCCATAATGCATTGGAAGTGGTCACATGACTCAATGTTGTCTAGTTCAGAGTTTGAAAGTTGATAACAAACCGAAACACACTGATTAAATGTCTTATAGTATCAACAAATCTAGTATGTTTTGCAAAACAGTGGTAATTCAATTGGACATGTTCGAAATAAACAGTTGATTTTTGCGTAAATCACCGCTTGAGGGCGCTATAAGTAAAATGTTTTGTTTTCTTTCGAAAATTATGATATTTGTGTAGACTTTGACCCAATAAAGTACAATAAAGGCAAGTAATACATTTATATATCGAGCAAATAAATTCTGAAAACCTTTAAAAATATAAAATATTGCATTTAAACGTAATTGCGGCCATATTGGATTTCCACGACTCAGTGGTGTCCAAAGGTGTCCAGTTCAAAGTTGAACAAACCCATAAAAAATATTAAACGTCATACAATATCAAAAATCTAGTATTTTTAACAAAGTGTTAATTCTATTGTACCTGTTCAAAATAAACTCTAGCCATGGTAACCACTATCTAAGTTTTGTTTTACATCAGGGGTACCAAAGAATAGTTAGGAAGAGTCATAAATATTTCCGCGTGATCGCACACATCGTTCTGTAAATATTATACACAATATCATTGGGGATAGCTATAATAAAAACGGTACACCTGCCAGCCCTTTTAGGAAAAGTCAAACACTGATTATTATAAAATTATTTAAAATAATATAACTTGATAACTTGACGTTGGCACAAATCATCATAAGAATGTGCTCTCATTTTAGAGAAATCACGAACAAATAATATTCAACAAAGTGCAACAAAAATGCTATTGGTTGTTGAATGCATATCTTAATTCAAAGAAAGAAGGCATACTCATAGAAGCAGCCTGGTCGACAAATCCAATGTTTTAGCCTTCCCTTTTAAGCACTAGATACAAGGCTATCAACATGTCATATGCCAAAATAGTATACATCTTCCCCCAACCCCCCAAAAACCTCCAAATTTTGGCCGGTTCCATCCAGGTATTATAATGAGCTCATTATCTGCCAGATCCTAGTAGCCAAACAAAGAGATCACTTAACTCAGGAGTTAATCCCCCGTTAACCCATGTGGGCCTGGTAGATACACAAATAAACAGCAACCACAACTTAACTAATACTATAATCCCTTGACAATAGCTATCACTGGACAGCTGGACTCTTCTATTGTAGTGTTCAGAGAGTGTAAACCTGGCAGGAACTGTCCAAAAACAGTGTATAAATGGAGGTTGTGGGATGATGTCCTCCCTAAAGGGACAATATCGTCATGATTAGAGCACACATTCGAGAAGGCATGGAATTGGTGTCCTAGTTTTAGATCTAATACTAGGAAACCGAGTCATACTCTAACGAAAGTCTGCTCTGATTTTGACGATATGAAGCTGCTTGTTATAATTATAACGTAGGATTTGAGGCTTTGCATGGTGGAGATAGATGTTCTTGAGTTCTTTTAGGTACACCATGTTAATGATCTCTTTTGGGAAAAAGTGATGGCTCTGAGAGGAGTCGGTTGGTTTGTTCTCAACGTTTCGACTAGTCTGCTCTAGATGACGATGACGATGACGATGACTAGATCGGACTAGTCGAAATGTTGAGAACAAACTAACCGGCTCTTCTGATCAGAGCCATCACTTTTCCCGAAATAGATATCATTACATTGTGTATCGGAAATAACTCAAGAACATATAATTAGAACACTATACACATTTAATTGAATGTCGCATGACATATATAATATACATATTTAATGTCGCAACACATTACAATTTACAAATGTATTATTTACACCACAAAGTTAACATTATGCTATCTATATATATTGGAGCCCTCTAGCGGTGAAATTGCAACCAGTGTCTTGATGATAGCCAATTATGGCGCCAAGTGAGTGTTGTGTGTATATTAATTTTAATGCTTATATATCATGCTACTGCGTGCGCGTGTACATCTGACATGATCGATGCACAGATAACTTATATTAAATAAAATTATTATGTTCTTTACCAATGGATTGCTGGAGACATTCCGCGGATACCTACATAAGCTGCAAAAAGACGCAAAACGCAATGCACTATTGTTGCCATATTGATCAATAGTGATTGAACAGTGATGAACAGCTCATGCACTTTTTGAATAACGTAATGTAGTAATGTATAATGTATTTGGTTATAACCGATATTTGATCAACATTAATGCTGACGTACGCGCATACAATATTTACAGACGCACCCGGCTTACCGTAATAATTCTCTGACAGTCATAGAGAGAATGTAGTAATATTGTGCGCACTATTGATGACGTTTGTGCACAAAAATAAGGATTTTTTTTTGTATTGTCATGGAGCAACTGTCACATACACCAATATTACACGATAGTAGGCGGTAATCTACATGGAGTGTCATGATCTAGCGGTTTAGTGCATCGGATTTGTGTTCTGATGGCTGAGTCGTCAGAATGTGGGTTCGAATCCCAACCGCGACCATGATGCTTGTGTCCTTGAGCAAGACACTTTACCATAATTGCTTCTCTCCACCCAGGGGTAAATGGGTACCTGTGAGGGCAGAGTTGGTTGCTGTGTTTGATTAGCCCTATATACGCTGTAATGGCAGCAATTGAGCTCTATACTCCCCAGGGAGCTGAGATGGTATCAGGAATGATGTATGGGCTTGATGAGCAGGGGTAATAATATAATACGCCTTGAGCACCAGTTTCGTGGATACGTGCGCTATATAAGTCCAAATTATTATTGCTATTATTATTATAAGCAGTTAGCACATTGCAACCATTGTGTAACATGTTACCACTCTCATAAACCACACATTGCAATCAGTGATCTCTATAATACTGACTGGATAGAGGTCACACTGCAACCACTGGATGCCATCTTACCACTCTCATAAACAACACATTGCAATGCTGCACCAGAATCAGCCTTCCTATTGCATGTGCATATGGGTGGTTAGTGTGCACTATAACCTCCATGGAAAAGTTTTTACTGACGCTGGGCATATTTTATTTATGTACATGGATTTCCATAGACTCGAAAATTGGATTTGTTTTCACTGATAGAGGTCTTGTGTGTACAGAGTGGGGACAACCAGAAGACTCCGTAAACAAATAGCTCAAAAATAACTACAAATAAAAATGCATTAATTAAATATTTCTGATAAACTTTACACACTGAACTTATCTAATTTTAAAGTAAAATAACAATAATTATTATTATTGTTTCCTGTACAAACGGTTGGTCCTACCTGACCTTATGGTTGATGGTATTATGATGAATAGTAGCACTTTGATATTATGAGAATAATCCCCAAAGTATCCAAATTCAGTTTTGTATCCAGAAATTCCCTTGATGAATACTGAGTATTTGTTTGTCATTCAGGAGACCGTCAAACACCATCAGATCGCTATACGCAGCAGCCCCACCATACTCACTAGGTAAAATCCCCTCATTACATTTGATGGCCATGCCTATGTACAGCTCAGTGCAACCATCTGGACGCGTTCCAGACTTATTAATGATTTCATCACTTGCCACAATTGTACCATTGACAAATAACTGTGTAGTGCCACTGGTGGCATTCACCGTTAAGGTCAAATGAAACCATTCGTTTGTCGGTATCTTAAAGGTGTTATATTTATGAGTCGTATGTTTATTTTCGGTGCGTACAATATACCAGAACATGTTTGTTTGATACAAAAAGGCAACACCCCTTGCCATGTCTGTGTGTCCCCCAGAGCTTAGGAAATACCCCGCTGATGTACCAGCGAAGACTGATGACGTGTTGATCTTAAGCCAAATAGACCATGTCACACTCTGAGACTCACAGGTACCCGGGTCAGAGATACAATTCCCACTGAAATTTCCAATAACCAGATATGACTCAATAGGTGCATACATTGCGCATGCGTGTTTAACTACGTCTGGAGCGGGAACCATCTTCACTAAGCTCTGATCACCACCAATTTCATACTCCTCGCTACTGACATTAGCAGTATCGCATTCTGTGACGTCACGATCCATTGGTCCTAGGGTTCGATGAAGAATCAACCCTTGGAGTTTCTGACCTAAAACAATGAGACAGACCAAATAAATAGCATTTATAGTGGATTCCAATTATCATTATGATGATCTTTTTTTATCAAATTGAAAATGTACCAACATTTAAATTAAACATTCTCAGAACGTTTGAGTAGTTAGTTTGGTAAGTTATTCTTTGTTTGTAATTTGTAAGCATCTAGTTCTGAAATTGCACCCAGTGTCTTCATGATAGGCAATTTGGCGTCCAATGAGTTATGATACTACGCGTGTGTGTTCTTCTGCGAACCAATGATCGCTGGAGATATTGCAAACACACGCACGTCAACTGCAAAACACGCCAGCACGCAAGACAAAGTCGCTGCCATAGGCCTATAGATGAACAGAGATTTAAAACATATGCCCTCAACAGCTCATGCAAGTTGTGAGTAGTCAGGGTAGCGTAGTGGTACCTGGGTAAACATCCATTTCAGTGATTCTAGGTTGAAATTTCATCCGGAACCAATCCCATCCGATATGAACATTAGCTTTTCATAGCTATGTACGGAAGCGTAGTATTGCCACATGAATAAAAAAATATCGCTCTTATTTATGTGGCGGTACAATTGAACATATCGTATTATCCGCTCTGTACACACAGTGGCCCTCTAGCGGTAAAAATACAACATGTGACTTAACGAAGGGCAAATTTGCTTTAAACCTCCTAAGTTAGCTGAACTTTAGTGGGAAGTAGCTATTTTGATCACTCAACTACCTGTTTTGACATTTGACCCAAATGTGCACACAGGGGCATTTTTTTACTGGTTGTTACTGTCATTTTGACCACCCTGAACAATACCAGACAATGCTTTTACCAGACAAAAATGGTCGACTCATTTTGACCTGTAAATGTACTTACTACACGTAAGGTTTGACAGTGTTCAACTTTTGAGTGCAATAAATATACCCTGGCAAGTATATCAACATTTTGACTGGTATAAACCCTTGAAGTAGTAAAAGGGTTTTAAGTGAGTATCGTGTTTTGGCGTATGCTTATGTAACAGTACTACGCACGCATGTACCTCTGCAAGCTGATGATCTCTGAAGAAACAGTGCGCGTACACAGTGCATTTACAAGTGATAAGTCAGCTTCCGAAGAACAAAACACATAATTCCCAATTATTATTTCATTTCGGTGTTGTAGTTGTTCTTCTTTGTTCATTTGATTTAGTTCACTTATGTCTAAAACAAAACTTGTAATAGCGCCCTTTTGTTACATTTTTTGAGGTATGGGACATTTGAAAGGTTTTACCACTTAAAGGGACAATAAAGGGAATCTTAGTGCTAGTTTTAGATTAACTAAGTGACTGAAAATAATATCCCACATGATAAGGTCGTATGACCGTTGCTGCTGCATAAATGAGCCAGTAATTTTCAGTCAATGTGTTCATCTTTAACTAGGACACCGATTCCATGCCCTGTTGAACGTCTACTCTGATTGTGACGATATTGTCTATTGAACATACATAACGTCGCATTTTTCTCATAGTGACGAATCGGCATTTTTTTTTTGAAATCTGGGATTTTACAGTTCTGGGCTTCTATGAGTGTCTAATTTCATCTGTGAAGGTTTTAAACCATAATTCTGCCTGGTTTTAGAGTTACATTGGATACATTGGCACCTTTTCTGTTCATTGTGGTTCTTGACCACGCACTGAGGCTTGCCATCAGTGGCAGGGAGGAGGAACTTGGGTTTACGCTGGTGCCCCGTCGGAGCCGCCGTGTACGACCCATAATGATCACAGATCTTGGATTCGCCGACGACATTGCTTTGATGTCAGATACAGCGCAGAAGGCAAGGGATTTACTACTGGCTGTGGAGGGCGAATGCAAGAAAATTGGTCTGCAGCTTAATACCAAAAAGAAGCAGGTGATGGCATATAATATTGATGACGCCACCATCGCTACCTTAGATGGTACAGTGCTTGATGTTAAGAAAGACTTCATGTATCTCGGCTCCTGGATTGCCTCGACTGAGCAGGACATCAAGATTAGACGAGCTTTTGCATGGAATGCTTTGCACAGTATGAGGAAAGTGTGGAAATCGGGGCTGAGACATGACCTGAAACGACGGCTTTTTGTTGCAACAGTCGTGTCTGTGCTGCTATATGGAGCGGAGACATGGACGCTTACTGTGCAACAAGAGAAAGCACTTGATGGGGTCTACACTCGCATGCTCAGAATAGCCCTCAACGTGTCTTGGAGAGATCACGTACGGAACGTCAACCTATATGATTGCCTGCCAAGAGTGTCAGTCAAAGTCCGTGAGAGGAGGATGAGACTGGCGGGACACTGCGTTGGGCACCCTGAGTTGTCTGCTAATCCCCTCATACTTTGGGAGCCCACACAGGGCAAAGCAAGAAGAGGTAGAGGTCGGGCTACCTACACCAGTGTACTGCGGAATGACACAGGCCTTGACAGCATGAACGAACTCAGGACTGCCATGCTGGACAAACTGGTCTGGAGGTGCCATATTCATGGAACTCGAGATGGCATAGGTTAAGGCCAATATACGCCCTCGCTTTAGTAGTAGTAGAGTTACAGAGATCCCCTATGCGGCGAATAAGCAAACAAGTCAAATACGTTTTTTTTTCATAGTGACGAATCCGTTTAACCGGTTGGTAACCACTGTATCTTTGTACACATACAATATTACAGTGCGCGGACGGCTGGTACCAGCTATAACCACGGACAGACTACAGACTGTAGAAAATATCATGTTTTTAGCTTGTTTTGCAGTGCAAGACAAAGAAAAACCATGGATCTAAGGTATTTACGTCTTAAGGTAATTACATCGTTACGCAGTGAATTCGCTTGTCGATAATTATTGGTAATATTGGCCTTATAGAGTATGTACACATACAAACATGTACAAACACATGGGTGGAGAATAAGCTTTTTTGTTTTTTACATAGTGACGAGTAAGTATAGGTCTATACGCTATGCGTGTGCTAAAGTGACGAATAGGCAACCACATTAATTTGTTTTCATAGTGACGAATAAGTTCAATCCATCGTTACACATAGAAAATCAACATTTTAAACAAAGTACACACAGTAAATTACCAACCAGGTACTTACTAACACTTGGATGATAAAACGAAATGTGTTTTTTGGAAAAAATAAAGCAAAAAACTAACAGCGAAAATGTATCCGACTTAAAGCATGATTTACTCGTAACGCACCTTTTTCCGATTCGTCACTATGAGAAAAATGCGACGATAATATTCCCTAAAACAATTAATTCCTAAAGATAAACAAATATATAATTAATATATGCCTACTTTCGGCATTTTCTTTTGAAAGGTACTTATGTTGTAACACATGGCGCAATGTAATTGCCATCATAACATTAAATTGACGCAAGACCAATTTGTCACCGTTTTCAGGAAGGGACGGGCATGTCAAAAATCACGTTTTAAAAATGTTTGAGTTTTTTTCACTTCTAGCCTTTAAACATGATTGTAAGCCATCCCGAATTGCTGCTTAATCAAAATTATGTTTAATTTCTTAATTGCATTAATTGGTAAGTGGGCATTCATCTAAGTAATTGCATTTTGCGTTTTCACGAAGAGACGGGCATCCCCAAACATGTGCAAAATACATTCTATTAAAATGGTCGGGCATGTAGGTCAAGTCGTATTTGTGTTTTCACGAAGAGACGGATTTGTCAGCGCGCGCGTGATCACGTGCTATGCCCGCCCTTCACTATGCGAAAACATACACTAAAGATGTGCGCAAAAGTAGGTCATCGTGCTTTTGCGTTTTCACGAAGAGACAGGCATGTTTGACTAATTATTGTGTTCATTAACCAACGTTTTGGTATTTTTTGTTATTATTAATAAGGTTTAACTCTTAACAAAACACATTAGGGCATTTAAACTGCACAAGAAAGTTTTAATACTGTAGAGTTTTCAGTTTCGAATTAAGCTCCTTTTAAAATGCAAATATCTCAACATGTTTTTTAACGCGTTTTGACATGCCCATCCCTTCGTGAAAACGGTAACGAATTCATCACGAAAACATTAAAGGGCCCATAAAATAAAAATAAAAATAAAAATAAAGAAATAAATTATACAACGGCTGCCACAACAATCTCTATTCAGCACTTTGCTCGTATTGTTTAATTACTCCGTAACCCCGATGCACACTTATCCTCGTCAAATTCCTCATGGCAGCAATGAATCAGTAAGTAGTCTTTGTAGCACAATCCATTAGCCTGTTTCATATGATAACGAACATTACCGCGCCAACAATGAGACTTGACGGTGGAAAGAAACATTTGATAAACTCATGTATCAAATTATGCTGACAGGTAGCGCAAGCTTGATACGCCAGCAAGCCTTGTTACAATGGCATAATTGGTTATACCAAATAGATTACACTTTCACTATTCGAAAGAAGAAACTAAATACTTTCATATACAAACAACGGTTTGGTTTTAAGCCTTTTGAAAGTTTCCCTTCATTTTTGGGGGTTAATTAATTTATGTTTATTTCAATGCTGCCCTTGCAGATTTTGTGTACATAATTTATGTCAAATTGCGGTAACACTGAATCCAGTGAAATATATCTAAAACATAGCCTTGACCAATGCGCGTCGAAAGGCTTGATCGTATAATTTTGCAATGGTTATCCTTTAGTCATCGCCCAAGATGCAACTTGGAATACAACTCACGGGAAAAAAGACCGTGCACGTGACTGGCGACGCCACGGTAGCATTTACCAGTCCGTTATGTGGTCTTATGTTTTTATTATGTCTTATGTTTTTTTACTGAGTTGGTAGAGAAATGTTAATATTTAACACAATAGGTAAGTGATGCATTATAGTATAACTTAAAAAAATATATATATACACGAGCCCTGCTTACAATCTGCATACATAGATTTATCATTTTGCTGGAGGTTTATGAATTATTCATTAGTAGCGTCCTCGGAATGGAGTTCACCACGAGCTTGCGTGGTCTTTTATTCTGGCGTTGTGTTCGAGGATGCTGCGTGCGCCGCCACTCAGTATTATACGAAGTCCTATAATAGATGTAATTATCGCCCTGCTTAGCTATCCGATCTTTGGTTGCAGCGCACATACATATCACGCAGTGTACGGATTCATATGATACACATTATATGCACATACTAGTACATTTCGTCACCATTTTCACGAAGGGCCAATTGGGAAAAAAACACTATTTTTTTCGAGTGATTTTTTTTGCGATATTCTGAATTACTTCAGTGAAATCTACAATCCAACAACATTACAGGGTCTAAAATTACACTATATACTGGCCAAAGGTTAAATGGGTGCTAACGAACAATTTGCGATTTCACGAAAGGACAATTTGGACACACAACATCAAGCTTTAAGTATCACCTATATTTTAAACGTATCATGTCACATTCAAGTTGAAACATACTAATAAATCTTGTGCCCTAAGTGAAATAACAGATTTCAAACTTTCCAAAATGTTTCAACTTTTCAAGTAAAGGACGATTAGTCACAATGTAATTAATCATTTAAGAAAATGATCCCTTCGAGAAAACGCTCAAATCAACGCAACTTTCCCAATTGTCCTTTCGTGAAAACGCTTTGACGATTGTCCCTTCGTGAAAACGCAACGGTGAAAACACGTTTTCAACGTGTAAAGTAGCACGCTGCGGGTACGATTTTGGATACAATGTATCATTGTGTATGCATGGTAAAAATATAAACGTGTGCGTGAAGATCATTCAATGGTATATCAGAAAATGACGAATCGGGTGTCGAATAGGATCACTTTGTGTGGAGATGAAGCACGCACCGTATATTTTACTATCCGACGAAGTGACAAATAAGTTTGAAAGCTTGTAACAAAGAAAATACACAATTTTACGGCTTTGAAACAAAATGAAAACGAACGTTCAACTATTTAATGAAACACATGATTTTCTGAGCGTATACAGATGAGAATAATTAACACCGAAACAACATTTTAGCCTATTCGTCAATTTGTCAGCTATGCGACAAACTGTGTTTGGATATAGGCTAAGCTCAGTTAAAAATGCCAAGGTTAATGATTGTGAGATGGCATAATTATTTCCCACTCCTGCATGCAGGAATTGCAATTATTTTTCCCCGTAACATGGTTAAAAAAGATTACATTTTCAATTATCGATGTTCCTGGGGGTATTGAACAATAATTATGAATAATTTATAATTTTCCATTACCGTCCAACTGAAAAAAACACAATAGTCACCCCCGGTGCCCTAGCACATTTGTAAGATATATGCCTACATTCTAACATCTTCACATATTTATGGCTCTCAAAATAATCCATGTTATTAAATCATAATTTGGATGTCTACATTCAATCTAATTTACCGCTATACATTGCATTACGATGTTTTATATTGCCAATTTCATGTATATATATATATATATATATCCCACTTATTATATGGTTGAAGCCATCAGTCCAAATTAGAAAGTTCAAATTGTAAATATTCTAACGCCAAATTTATATGTCTTTTGAAGATGGAATTGATATAATTTTATAATAACAAAATTTTGACATTTTCAAAAAATTATTATTATGACGACATCAATGATCTTTTCATTGAAACGGAAGTTAACCAAACACCATGTGTTTGTTCCAACAAACACTTGAGCTCAAGTTTAAGGTTGTTTCTGACTATCGACTCAAATAACACATCGACACTCATTAGGAATTCCCTCTAAACAGGGACGTAACTACAGGGGTCAGGAGGAGGGAGATACTAGAAATTCCCTCTAAACAGGGGCGTAACTACGGGGGCAGGAGGAGAGAGACACTAGGATTTCCCTCTAAACAGGGGCGTAACTACAAGGGGCATGAGGAGGGAGACACTAGGAATTCCCTCTAAACAGAGGCGTAACTCCATGGGGCATGATGAGGGAGAGACTAGGAATTCCCTCTAAACAGGGGCATAACTACAAGGGGCATGAGGAGGGAGACACTAGGAATTCCCTCTAAACAGAGGCGTAACTACAGGGTCAGGAGGAGGGAGACACTAGGAATTCCCTCTAAACAGGGGCGTAACTACAGGGGGCGTTTGAGGGAGACACTAGGAATTCCCTCTAAACAGGGGCGTAACTACAGGGGGCAAGTTGAGGGAGACACTAGGAATTCCCTCTAAACAGGGGCGTAACTACAGGGGGCAGGAGGAAGGAGACACTAAGAATTCCATCTAAACAGGGGCGTACCTACAGGGGACAGGAGGAGGAGGGAGACACTATGAATTCCATCTAAACAGGGGCGTAACTACAGGAGGCAGGAGGAGGGAGACACTAAGAATTCCCTCTAAACAGGGGGCGTAACTACATGGGGCAGGAGGAGGGAGACACTAGGAATTCCATCTAAACAGGGGGCGTTACTACATGGGCAGGAGGAGGGAGACACTTGGAATTCCATCTAAACAGGGGGTGTAACTACAGGGGGCATGAGGAGGGAGACACTAAGAATCCCCTCTAAGCAGGGGGCGTAACTACAAGGGGCAGGATGAGGGAGACACTAAGAATTCCCTGTAAACAAGGGGCGTAACTACATGGGGCAGGAGGAGGGAGACACTAGAAATTCCATCTAAACAGGGGCGTAACTACAGGGGGCATGAGGAGGGGGACACTAGGAATTCCCTCTAAACAGGGGCGTAACTACATGGGGCAGGAGGAGGGAGACACTAGGAATTAATTAATATTTTGACCAAACATAACATAATATTTTTATTTCAATGGGGGGAGCCTTTACAGAGCAATTTCATAGAAGTCTTATACCTGTAAACAATTTACAATTGATTTAAAGAGGAATGTTGATAGATATGTAATTTATCTATGGTTGATATAAAGTTGTTCATGATTCTCGACGCAAATGCAATTTTTAACACCATACTGTTATTTGACATCATACATCAATTTCATAGAAGTGTTATTCCTGTAAACAATTTACAATGGATTGAAGAGGAACAAACATTGTTCCCCTCATC
>CM055817.1:24929610-24964713 GCA_029582265.1 Zoroaster sp. YZ-2022
TTCAATCGACCTCAACAAAATTCAACAGCGTCTTCAACAAGTCATGCCACTTTCGTTCAACATTCAGGGTTTAGTCTCTTCACACCGAGCTCCGTCAGACAGCTTCCCCGCTTTTCCAGACCCTTTCCCGGACTTCATAATACCCCCAGACATCAACGGCGACACGGCTCCTTCAAACTACATGTACATAATCTTCAATTCCGAACTAAACTCCTTGCCAGTATCTCGCTGGCAAGACATTTTTCCAGAACCTATGCCCTACAATACCATGGAAAGAAATTTACCGCCTTCCAACATCCAAAAGGGAAGGCAACATACAGTTCCGTCTACTCCACAAAGTTCTTCCAACCCTGAAAGTTCTACATCACATCGATCCTTCATACACATAATACTACGGCTGGTGTGGGAAAGGAGAACACTTCTGCACCTCTTCATCAAGTGTCCAGCCATCCAAACCTCCCTTGACCTCCTACACAACCTCCTCAACAAACTATTTCCCGATATAAAACTAACTTTCGATCACTATTGGTGTCTTATAACGTGTGCCAAGAATCGACCGAGAGAAAACGTTCACCTTACCAACTACTTAATAAATCCACTATCTACTCGTATATCCTCATATAGAAACGTCGTATCAAAACGAAAATCACATTTGAATTGCACTACTACACCCTCTGTATTAAACAATCTCCCCCTCTTTGTCTAGAAATGGTATCCTAATAGTACTAGCTTGGACATTATCGACAAAATGAAAGGGTTTATCTAATTACTTTACCTTTCATTGTAAAAGTTATCCTTGCTTTTTCCTGACTAGTTTTGTATCGTCCTCCCTTCTTCTAATGGTCCCCTGATTTTGGTACTTGCCCACCGTGGTGGGCCATATCCAATACCAGGTGGTTACATACTTTATGATTATACTTCACCATCACAAATGTCAGTTTTTTTTTTGCTTGTTCATTTGACTGAAATGTTTGCTTATTTCATACATTAATACTACATTTGTGTTATATATATATATATATATATATATATATATATATATATATATATATATATATATGTGTACTAATTTTATGTATTTGCTTGTTTTAAAGGGATATCAGCAGTAATCCCCTCGAGCTAATTCACAACAAGGCCTTTGATGGACTGTGGAATCTAAGAACCCTGTAAGACGTTGTTAAATGTTAATGGATAAACATTTGTCATGCGGTCTTCACCGCAGGTTATTTGCCGGTTTTGGGCGTGGTCACGGGTAATAATAAGTCAGCGGAAGTTGAGGTCCTTATCGCCCATGACCACGCGGACAAAACAGTTAATTATCCTGCGGTAAATGCCAAGTGTATAACTTTTATTCCCATTCGCGCTGCTCTGATTTTGAAAACCAATGCCTTTACCATACGTTACTGCCCAAACATATTTTGTTTTTGTTTGACTTTTTAGGTGTGTGGATTACTGCCCAAAGATATTATTTGTTTCTGGCCAACTTTTACCGTGAATTTACTTATTAAACAGACTAATGTATTAACTTGAAAATTGGCAAAAACATTGGACTAAATATGTAGATGTATCTAAAACCTTTAAAGAATCATAAAACATCTTCAGTTCCGGCTCTATGAGCTAAAACAATGGAAAATTGACAAGCCAAACGAAAATCGAAAATCCCAAACTCCCAAACAAAAATGATTTACAGACTTGGTCCCGAATCGATGGTGTTTTTTAAATAATTTAAAAAAATCATTAAAACGTGACTGGTTCCACTATTACGGGCTAAAACAGTGGGGGAAAAAAAAAAAAAAAAAAAAAAAAAACAAACACACACTATAAATCCCGAAAAAAAAATGAGTTGCAGACTTGTAACGCGGTACAAATGATTAGTATGGTATGTAGAATGATTAGTATGGTATGTAAAAACTACAATAACATCCATTAGCAAATGGAATGGCGTAGAGACTTGTAATTTTGCACAAACATTTGTCCCAATGTGTAAATATATTTAAAATGAATACAAACTTTAGTGGTTCCGGTATTTGGACTAAAATAATGGGAAATGTAAATCCCTACAACATCCGAACGAAATGATGTGCAGACATGTAACTTACTGTAAATATTTATTCTGATATGAAGATGTACTTAAAATTCATATAAATCCACCCATTCCAGTTTAATGGGCTAAAACAATGGAAATGTAAAAAAACATTTGTTTTGCCTTGAAAACAACTAAAGATGGTAACACTTTGACAGTGATTTTGTGTACGTTCATATTGGGCTTATATTTCAATTGTGGTAATGGAAATGAGCAATAGTGGTTTGGCGGTCTTCAAATGCTATTTCTTGAAGCTGACAGCATTTCAGACGGAAATATTGTTTTAGAGGATTGGAACTGGTATGAACTTTATAATCATTAAACTTTTAGATTGAAACTTATAAAAAGCATGTGATGATTACCAATCCTATACTTTAATAAACAATATAAGGATTATTCTGACCATTGAGGTTCTACCTTTGTGTTCTGACCAAACGTAATAAAACCTTAACCTGGCAAACATGCCTGTTATGTATGAAAAGCATAGGGAAGTTCATTGCGTGTTGGAAGTTAATTCCTTTTGTCGACTGTACCATTGTCACACAGCGTGAACTGCGTCAATAAATAACTGGGAACAAATTGCCTGGTCTAGTTTCAATATTTTCCCCGCAAACTTATCCGCAATATATTTGGAATGCTTGGGGATACTTTGTGGTTTGAAAATTCAACTGCGGGGAAATCTCCCCGCAAGTTATCCTGGAATAGTTTTGAGAAGGTGCCTAACTCCTTAATTAAAAGACCAAGATGTAGATGTATAATTTATTAAAGTCATACAAACGTAAACGGTTCCGGCACAATGAACTAAAACAATCATCATTTTACGTTTGTAACCCAACAAACGTACTTTATATCGTTATTTATTGTTTCTCTATTAGGTTACTGGTCAGAGGTAAACAGTCCACTGGTATCCCGACTGTTATCCAGGACGATGCGCTTAATGACCTTCGGAGCCTCGAGACATTGTAAGTCATTGATAAATGCAGCTGCAATATCAATCAACTGCTTGAACACTATAACATTAACTCAATATAGACTTCAAACATTACTTTACCCTGGATATGAACAAGTGTAACAGAAACGATTTCAGAACCCAATCACTTCGAATAATGTTTTCAGCATCATCAAACGTTGGGAAAAGTTAAGTACCGGGCTGTATTAATAAAGGTATGTGCTGATTATTATTTAAGGAGAAACAATCAACTTCAGTGTACTTTACACAATTGTAATAATGTATTCCAATAAAGACACGGCACGAAGCATGTTTTTAGTAATTGACCTGTTCCCATTTGTAGAGAGGTCATACGTGGTCATACCTGTATTATGTATTAATGGTTTCGATGGTGTTACGAAAAATCTTCAAACTATAGGTGAATGCAAATTACTCAAAAAGCCTGAATTTTCTCAGATGCAACAAAGAAATCAAACAAGGTCACACTGATATAAAGAACAAAGAAACAAAGTGATTTAATAATGAAAATATCAACCGTTACAAATACCGATGGGTTTAACAAGCGTACAATGATTAGGGTAAACAAGTGTACATTAAGAAAAGATCTTATACTAAATAAGAAGATCTTACGGGCGAGCACTGAGCAGGCTCCAGCGAAAACAACAGAAAAAAACAGTTCTCTGTCACGGTGTAAATAAAGCTAGATGTGGGGGCGAATTCACCTCCAACAAACGGCCGGAAATAGACGAAACCACGGGGACACAAGTCGACTACCGTGACAAAAATATGGGAAAGAAGAAATCCCAAAAATACTGAACTGTAGATTTAGTTCACAAAATGTCTCTTCCGGAATTAAATTCAGCTCTCAAACACTTCACTCGGTCCAGACGAACTTTCTCAAAACACTCCACAGACGAGTCGTAAGCGACATCACAGGTCCTAGTGGGTGCATACTGAAGTATCGATATAGTCTCATCAACTCCTGTTTACCGAAGTCTTGGTTTGCTCAAGTCCTGCTTAAAATCCTCTACCAGCCCGTATTTATAGTTTTTAATCCCTTCTAGAAAATACCAAAGGTTTCTTCTTCACTTCACTTCTAGAAATTTCTGTTAAATTACATCATTGTCCAAAAGTAAACTTCCAGAACGTTGTATTCATAACGCGTAAACATAATCCCGCCCCCTTTGGGGTCAACACGCAGTCACACACTGATTGCGGTTTGTGTTTATGTAACAATGGTAACCATTTATTTTGAACAGGTCCAATTGAATTTCCACTCTTAAATGGTAAATACTAGATTTTTGATACTGTAAGAATGCGTTGAGGTTTTTTTTCAGCTGGACAACATTGAATGGCATACGCCGCTGTCCATTTCGTGAAGTAATCTGCAACGACGATTACATACTTGTTTCCTCGATCTGAGAGCAGAAGATGACTCATCACATTTATGATTATTCTTTACATTGGTATGCCGACATTGTACTGCTTCATAGTGCTGCGACGACGGTACTTCTGTGGCTGTTTACAGGTTGCCCAGACATCGCAAAATTTGCTAACATCACTTCGCCATTCGTTCCAAAAGAATCGTCGCTGTATTCTATCAGTGGTCTTTGTCCTCCCCAAATGGCCGGACTTCGGTTTACACTGAAGAAGTTCCATCTAATCCCAACGTAGATTTGAAGGGGAAAAAAAAGAAGAGAATAATGAGCAGCATTGGACCTTGTCATTTGATGAGAAAACTTAACAACTTGTGTGTGTACGAATAACAGGAATAAGATCAATAGGAATGTCAAATTTGTTATATAAACATTTAATAACAATTGAAAGGAAATTAATTATGTTGTTTAAAAAGGGAAGACCCAACTTGAAACACCTGTCGGAATACTAAATTTCACTAAATTTCAGAATTATTTAAAGCCCTTATATAATGTTATTCAAGGAGCCTGTATTTCATCTGTGAATAAAGTTTCTTTAACGAAAATAAACCATAGCTCGTATTTTCGTTACAATATAAATAGTACATTGGAGGTGATTGTATTTGGCTTTATTGTAATTTTTGAGAAAATCAAAATCGTCCAAAATCATATTGTATTGTCCATAGTTGCCCATAGTTTTAGTTATAGCGCCCTCTAATGATAGAAGTATCGCCTGAACACGTAGACAGTTTGCATTCGTCTTGATGATCTTCTGTGTGGAAGTGTGATATTGTCCGCTCAGAGCAATAATGACTTAACCCTTTCATTACCAGCCAGTTATGGCAGAGATTACCCTTCTTTACCACAGTAATTAGGAGCCCAATGTCACTTCAGCACCAGTGGATTTTTCACAATTTCATTGAAGTGCGCCCTCACACGGCAGGAATAGACATTGTTTTAACTTTCTCATTTGTATGTAAAAATGAGTATACAAAAGAGAGGAAAACATTGTGCAAAAGCTAAATATTTGGATCAGTATTTACACTAAAGTAAAGTAATACAAATGGGTGATATTTCATGCAAATACGGTACAGGTATAAGATTTTTTTCCATGTGAAAAAACAACTTGGATGAGATTTTGGGATTGTTTTGGTTATCTACTTGAAATGAACCATTTACTTGTATTCAGTGTAAATACATCACAATCCATGCTAACACCCCCCCCCCCCCCCAATTCAATGTTGGTTTGGACTAATCTGCAGATTTTTTAAGTGTAAAAGCAAAACAATTAAATATTTGGATCAGTATTTACACTAAAGTAAAGTAATACAAATGGGTGATTTCATGCAAATACGGTACAGGTATAAGATTTTTTTTCCATGTGAAAAACAACTTGGATGAGATTTTGGGGGATTTTTTTTGGTTATCTACTTGGAAATGAACCATTTACTTGTATTCAGTGTAAATACATCACAATCCATGCTAACACCCCACCCCCCCCCCACCCCCCAATTCAATGTTGGTTTGGACTGTAATCTGCGGCTTGTCTGACCATTCCCAACATTGAACGGGGGGGGGGGGGTTTTAAGGCAAATAATATAGATTTACAATCAAGTGATGTGGTATTTCTCAAAGCAAGGAACTATGCACATAGGGTGTGCACATTGTTTACAGATCATCTTTGTTTGTTTTCGCCTGCCTAATTTTCGGTTACTGCAAACAATGCAGTCGCGTTTCTTTCCATTGGGGGTTTTGCCAGGATAGTGCTGTTGCCCTGTCAACTCAATAGGAATATGGTATCTCAATTGACTTGTTGCGTTACGTTCCCAACCCAACAGCAAGCCCTGTACAATCCCTATACGAAAATCAAGATTACTGACATTTTTGTTCCCTGCTATGCTGGTGAATATTACTCTGCTATTGACAATACAGATATTCAGCATATGGAAAAAAACTCTTTTCCACCATTTCAAGCTTCTGTGTGTATGATTGTAGTACTGAAAACATTGGTTGGCAAGATCAGTTCCACCCATGTTTTTGTTGTAATCTTCAATACAATTGGGCTTCATAACATCACAAAATCCACTTGTGCTTTTATTACACCGAATTTGCTTTTTGGACAAATCAGTGTTGCCTACATTAGTTAAAAGTGTTACAGATTTTTGTCTTGCCAAACGATACACAATTGCCCACCTTTCACCCCCCCCCCAAAAAAAAAAATGGGTCATCTCCTTTCTTCATTTTATGGTTTTTTGGGTTTGCGGCCTGGGGTATTCCCTGTGTAGTGTAACGAACAGTTCCACAACATCCGAATCCTAGTTTAGCAAGTTTAGCTACAAGAGCTGGGCTAGTATAGTAATTATCACAATATATTACGTGTCCCTTATTCTCAAGTCCATGGACCAGATCAATGACGACTTTTCCTGCAACTGTTGGGTTTGGTGGATGGCAGTCTGATGAATTGAAATCTACGTCTGCATCACAAACAGTTTGGGTGTCGTCGGCTCCTGTGTACAGTTTCCAAGCACACGTGTATCCTGTTTTGGACTCGTTCAGGGAGAAGGCTTTAATACCCCGTTTGATAGGTTTGTTAGGCATGTACTGAACAAAACTCAAGCGTCCCTTGAATTTCAACATACTCTCGTCTGGAGACAGATTCTGCGCAGGGTTATACAGGTTGAGAAACTTCTGGACGAGGACTTCTATCAAGGGCCGAACTTTGGAAAGTTTGTCCCGTTTAGTAAAACTCTACGAGGAATTTGGTTATTTGAGATGTGGAGGAACCGAAGAATTGAACTGAACCGATTACAGGGACATGATCGACGGATAGAATGGGATGTGAAGAATTTCAGATGTCGACCAGTACATCTTGTATTGAGAGGATTTGTTTATGCCCATAGCAATGAGAAGTGCCACAAATGCCATCATTTCTGGAATGTTGGTTGGGTGCCAGGATAATTGTTCATCAGGAATTGATTCTATTGTTTGCTGCGCATAGCGATTAGTCTCGTCGACGAGCATATTCCACACAAGTTGACAAAAATACAGCTTGAAGATCTCTACTGCCGACAGTGTGGCAAAGTCGCCGGTGGGGCCAGAATTTCCAGTGAACTGCACAGTCCCACACTCGTAATGGTCTCGTCGTTCCCAACCAGATCGGAAATCTAACTTTCCTGTCGTCCTCCTTGATCTCGGTCGGCTATCACCTTGGTAGGTCGGCTGCAACAGAAAAACAAAGGAGGATTAATCTCGATCATACATTTGTAAATACAATATCTCAATGCTACTTTGCTGCATGTGCACACAGGCCACAGGGGGTCATGCGCAAAATGAATATTGTGCTGAAAAAAAATATGGCAGATTCCATCCACTCTCCAAAACTCGTTATCGAGAAATGTTCGTTTTAATGTGGGATTGTGAATGTGAATTCCCCCAACTTCTTGCATAATACGACTTATGAGGCCTTTCGAATACAAGGCTATTCTTTTGGAAGCTTCAGACTAAGAGTGCATTTTCAGCCTGTTAACGCTAAACAGCACGACCGGCTATGGGTAAATGTTAAAATTTCTATGCTATATCTATACATCAACTTGCTGTTTCAATGAATACAAATATTACCCCAACAAACTACTAATAATTGTACATTTTCACTTGACGTTTTTGACCCAGTCCAGGGGGTGGGGATTTGGTCAATCCTATTAAAAGGGATCCATTTTCTAAATTTACATTACTCAACTCCAACAGTTCTAACGCTATTTACGCTATAGCCTAGGAAAATAAGTGAATTACGTTAATTTGCTTTGCCATTGGGCCAGGAAGAGTAACGTTAACTGTTATTAATATTAGTTATTAATTTTTACTGTGATTTTGGCCTACCTCTTCAAGTTCAACGTCGTCGTCGTCATCCATTACTTCGTCATCTGATTCTGAGCCACTGTCTGCCAAAATCTCAGCCAAAATGCCATCATTTATGTCCGTTTCCATCATGATTGCAACTAAATTCAACTGGACGCTAGCACCATACAAAAACCGCAAAGTGACGCACTTTTCTTTTCATAAACTTTTATACACTGCATTCCTGTCAATAGAGGGCGCCAACCCCAAAAACCACTCAAGCATTTTCAGGTGGTGATTTAAGTCGCCGTGGTCGTCAAGGGCATGCCGATTCCCGGCACCTTTTAGAGCCCACGGGAAGGAAGCGTATCACAACAAAGGCTCTTTTTAGAGCCCGTGGGATCGAAAGGGTTAAACACACTTGATGACAATTTTATTTGTTTAATGACAAAAGGTCTTATAAGATTAATCAAATGTTATTAACTAAGTAAGTACAAGATAATGGGTCTTGAGTGATAAATATAAATTGTGAGTACTCCCATTGTTAAATAAAACATAAATCCAAATAATTAAGTTTTCTTAACATAATGGAATTGCAGGTAATTTATAGGCCTTATAAGTCCTTTCTGCTCACACTTTGCATGTATAGATCTTATAAGTCCTTTCTGCTCTGACCCGACGATATATTAGTATTATTAGTATTTATTATTATATATATATATGGTACCCTATGCTTTACTTGAAAAACTCAAAAGCTCAAATCATCGTCTTTTGAACAATTCAATAAAGATTATGAGGGACTTGATTTGAAAATCTTTGAAAATAAATTATATTTGTTGGTTTCCCTTTGTTTAAGATGATCAAGTTCACTGTTGGATATATAAATTCGTTAAATAGAGAAGTTTCCACTACCTTTTTAATCATGCAACATGCACAACATGAAATATTGTTTCTATCATGTGTTTTATTTTAGAGTCGGTGATGATTTCAGTCTCTGCTGTGGAGTTAGTTCTAATGATTCTAATTGCCAGACAACTGATAAAGATACAGATAAAGACACACCATTCGACCGATGTGTTAGCCTTATGGTGAACAACCTACTACGAGTGTGCTTGTGGATCATTGGTGTTGCCGCCCTCATTGGCAATTCATTGGTTATTGTCTGGAGGTGTAGGGAACGCCAAGAAACCGTTGAAAATAAAACTCACTCGTTCTTGGTGCTAAATTTAGCTGTATCTGATTTGATGATAGGTATTTATATGTTGATAATTGGGATTGCAGATGTGCAGTTTGGCGAGAGATATATTTTTGAATCGAGGAGATGGCGGACTAGTTCAGTTTGTAAGATTGCTGGGGTGTTGTCGGTGCTTTCTAGTGAAGCATCTGTCTTCCTCGTTACTATTATCAGTGTTGAGTGTTTCCTTGGCATCGTGTTTCCCTTCAGTCGAATCAAAATCCAGGGAAAGACTGCTAAAGTTATCGTCTCCATTATATGGTTTACGGCCGCGTGTCTGAGTATTGTTCCAACTATCACTGGTGGGTCTGATTCAAAGGTATATGGCCTATCCGATGTGTGTATAGGGCTCCCTCTGTCTACAATAAATACCAAAAGTCTTAGTAGTGTTGTGTCGAACCCAGTAGAGGAGAGTAGGGAACCATTGTGGATTTACCCTATTGTCCTGTTTGTTGGCGTGAACTTGTTGTCTTTCACGATCGTTCTTTGTTCTTACATCGCTGTATTCGTGAGTATTAAAAAGACGTCCAAGACAGTTACGTTGACTGCTCACCGCAAACGGGAAATCAGGATGGCTATCAAAATGGCGGCCATAGTCGGCACGGACTTTGTGTGCTGGATGCCAATCATCATCTTGGGGATTCTCTCGCAGACTGGAACGGTGAAGCTAAATGCTGACATGTATGTCTGGGTAACTGTATTTGTCTTATCCATTAATTCTTCAATTAACCCATATCTTTATACACTATACACAAAAATTTCCAAAAAGCGTAAACAAGCCAAAGCCAGCGACGGTCAAAAACGCGTAAAGTTTACACTCATAAGAAAAAAAAGGAAACCTTATGTCGTGCAAACTTAAAGCTGCCTTACTCTGAACCCGTATTTGAGACATCCCACCTTAACGATCTAAATCCCTGCAGCAGAATCCCTTTCAACACTACTTAAACAGCTTCTCCCACCAGAGTCCAGTATATTCCCCTGAATACGGTCAGAATACACTTGACCAAAGTGTTGAGTTACCTACATCTTGTTATCACAACCACACATCTCATTACATGGTGCTACCGCAAACCTATTCTATTTATACGAATTAGTTTGTATAATTTAAAAAAAATGAAATCACCTTAGACAGAAACATTTCAAAGGATGTTTCATACCAGCATCAACTGTTATTCGAGAATAGTGTGTATGCATTTTAAACGTATTTAACTTATTTTTGATTGATCGTCTTCAAGAGATGCTGGACTTTGAACGATGCTGCTGCGTAAGTAAACTGATGGGGGATTGGCGGGAAAACTTGGGATTTAAAGTGCATTGTTGCATGCAGGCGGAAACTGGTGGAGCCCTGATCCCGAGAATGTTGGAGAGGAGTGCGCACTCACTGAACTGAATCAGTACAGAGAAGAGAGGGTGGGTGACTTAGAATGTAGGTGTGGTGTTGACTTTGGATATAGAAGATCCTTCAGTCTGTAGCAGGAGTCGCCAAATGTCGCTGAGGTAGAAGCCGGTGTCTTGTGGAACGGTGTTATGCTTGAAAATCTCGATAGCCTCTACAGTGCATGGAGGATAACATATGTGATGCGTTTGATGAGCTGAGCTGAGCTGAGCTGCCAGTTAATTTGGTGGTCCATGATGTTCGAGTGCTTGACAATGGCTGACTTATCGGAATCGCCTATGCTTCCATATACTCGGTGTTTTTCACCTTTTTTGTGGATAAACAGTTAATAACAAGAGCGTGTGCCGCAGTATCGTGAGGACGGGACAAGGCCATCCAAATGCAAATCAAACACATTGTAGGTAGTGCTTTTTCCTCTTCATTCGGAATTATTTTTGGATAAAATGAATCATAGAAAATTCATGATATTATTTATAGAAAACATATTTAATATTTGTTTCTTCTTCGAACGCGTTCCTGAACTACAAAAGACTCTCCAATTTCAATTGTGTATAAAATGGGTATAAATTGTGAAAATTTAATGTTCAAAGCATACCAATTTAAAGTCGAGCCTATCAATGAGGTTACCGAAATATATTTTTTCATGAAACATAAATAGTTTACCTTGTGAAATGACAGGCTTACGGCTAAGCGTCACAGATCAAGGTCACACTGGGAAAAACACACACACACACACACACACACACACACACCCTCACGCACATTGATTTGTGGGGTATTCCTTTGTTCGTTCTATTATCCCTTTTCCTTATAATTCTCCTGTGGGGTACAAGATTTTCTATAGTTACCTTGTGGGGTCCAATTGTTCTATTGTGTTTTGGACCCCACAACGAATGGTGTGTACGTTCACACACACCCACCCTCACGCACATTGATTTGTGGGGTATTCCTTTGTTCGTTCTATTAACCCTTTTCCTTATAATTCTCCTGTGGGGTACAAGATTTTCTATAGTTACCTTGTGGGGTCCAATTGTTCTATTGTGTTTTGGACCCCACAACGAATGGTGTGTACGTTCACACTCACCCACCCTCACGCACATTGATTTGTGGGGTATTCCTTTGTTCGTTCTATTATCCCTTTTCCTTATAATTATCCTGTGGGGTACAAGATTTTCTATAGTTACCTTGTGGGGTCCAATTGTTCTATTGTGTTTTGGACCCCACAACGAATGGTGTGTAAGCCCACTCACATACACACACACACACAGTACTGTTTATTGATGTTCATATTTGAGATATTTTGTTCATAAGACCTGGATGAAGACAATCTGGTACTGGTTTTGAATCAAAGGATCAAAGAAAAAATGTCAGCCAAATTTCAAATTTTTATTTAACATGTGTATTATATTCAATGAGTATTGAGGAGTTTGGAGAGAGTGAATGCAAACGGTCGCATAGTACCGTGTATTGGTTGACCAGCCAACATATGATTTCAAACTTTGGACAGCATGTTTTTTCAAGGTATCCATTCTCAATAAATATTTTACAGTATCATGACCAACATCATGTTGGATGCTACCATCGATTTTGATTTTAAATGTCATTTTCAAGGTCACACAGTTCAATGGTAAAACATTTGCATTTAGTTTTGTGCATTGAATCGCACCAAAATCTAAAGATATATAATTAAGTGTCCTTGTTAGTATCATATATACGTACCAAAACAGGTCAACTTATTTAATTTTTTAAAGTTTATACTCACATGTATAGCAAAATCAAATACTAAAGGTTGTCTTTCTCCAAATGTGTTTACCGTGTGTATAAAAGTTGTTTGCACACCCAATCTTACTATGTGAACATGTTTTCACCATCCTACACAAACAAAGTAGATCCCTGTCACAGTGGAAATATTTTGGAATAGGACACTGGTTTTTATCTGTTCTGAGATAAACTCAAATAAGGACAAATCATGTACACAATGTGTATTACACCTTAATATAATAAAGCAGTGATGAAATGAAGGAGTACGTCTTTCATACTCGTTTAATTTGAAATTATGTTTATAACACTTTGGTCATGTTTTAGTGTGAATGATTTGTTTATTAGGTGACATTTCTTACAGGCCTACATTTATGACCAAGTCATTGGCCACTCGCATTAGAAGGCGAAAGTGCACCTTTTAGATTTTTTCTAAAGCATTGGGCTGTACATCCTGCACTTTGATTTGCAACCACACGTAAAAACGTTTTAGACAGACATCTGGAATAGGTTATTCACCTTGTCCAGATAGCTTTCTGGCAACCGGACTCCTTCATCCAAGGCAGGGTGTTTATTGGAGATGATACATGTTCCTGGTCTGACTGAAACCAAATATTTGCCTTGTAATTGGCACGTGCGTTGTGAAGTTCCAGGACATCTCCTGCTGGTTGTAACAACCCCAGAACTTGGCCTTACCAACATTTAAAGTCTGACATTGATATGGAGTGGCATGGTCGAGCGGTTTAGTGCATCGGATTTGTGTTCTGATGGCCGAGTCGTCAGAATGTGGGCTCGAATCCCAACCGCGACCGTGGTGCTTGTGTCCTTGAGCAAAATACTTTACCATAATTGTTTCTCTCCACCCAGGAGTAAATGGGTTCCTGTGAGGGCACAGTGGTTGTTGTGTTTGATTTGCCCTATATGCGCTGTAGTGGCAGCAATTGAGCTGTATACTCCACAGGGAGCTGAGATGGTTCCAGGAATGATTTATGCGCCCGATGAGCAGGGGTAATAATATAATGCGCCTTGAGCACCAATTTGGTGTATATTTAAGTGTACATTATTATTAATATTATAATTGCTGTCGTTGTCGTTGTCGTATTATTGCAGAAACTGTTCGATGTGTGTGAGCTCGCCGTCAAGTCCAATTCCTTTGACAAAAGGAGAGGGTGGTTCTTTATTGTCGTCGTCGTCCTTACAATGTGAACCAGAAACACCTGGGTAAACCCCTACTCTTCCACGATAAATATTCAGGGTTCTTTTACGTGCATTAGTACACATGACCTACGGCTTAACGTCCCATCCAAAGGACGAAGCAATAATGGTTAAGTGTCTTGCTCATGGTCACAAGCGCCGTGACCAGCCATGCGGGGATTCGAACCCACATAGACCGCTCGGCAACGACAATATTTAAATGGCAAAATGGCACTCTTGAATGGCAAAGAATTGGACATATTAGCCAATACATGCATTCTATGTGGAGACTTTGTCAGAGATACCCTGCTCAGAAGTCGTGTTGGGAAAACATTTGAGAACCATGCTCTCTGTGACAGAGAACTCGCACCACCAAACGCTTTCTAGTGTCACCTATATAGACAGGTTGAGCAGCCAACCGTGGACCATGCCTGCCAGACTCCAAACCTTTTGTAAGGTTAATTAGGATTTGGAGATGTTACCACCGACAAGAGATGGCTTGGAATTTCACACCGCACGTGTCAACTGCAAGGCAAATATCTGGTTGCAGGAAGACCAGGAGCATATACCATCTCCAATCGACACCATGGTTTCGAAAGAAATGAGTCAGGGTTGCCTGAAAGCTGTTTGGACAGGGTTACGTTGTACAGTCAACCCAGATGCATGTGTATAACTTGTTACGTCTGGTTGCAAATCAAAGTTTGGAGCATCCCGATGCTTTAGTATATAGCTGCACTTTCTACTTCGGATGTGAGTTGAATTGACTGCTGCAACCTAGTTGGCCAATGACTTAGCGAACGTAGCCCTATAAGACACATAATTAAGACATCACATTTATGCATAAACCATTCACACTGAAATATGGTTAAAGTGTCATGAGAATCCTTTCAAATTAAACAACTGTGAATGTGAAAAACATGTATACTCGTTTCTTTCATTATGCCTTATTTTAAGGCGTAATACACAATTTATACCCTATTTGACCTTATACCATGATGGATAGAACCAGTTATAAAAAAAATTTAACAGTGCCAGTATCTGTGTATGATAATAAAAACATGTACACATAGAACAATTGGGTGTGGAAACAACTTGTATACATATGATAAACACATTTGGAGAAAAACTCATTTTTGCATTTGATTTTGCTGCACATTTGTGTATAAAATAAAGGTTTACCTGCTTTTTAGACGGCTTTGTACATCTATATGATGCTAAAGATTGTTTGTAATGATAGATCTATGTTTTGGTGTGTTTCAATGATTCCACGTTTGGCTGGTCTACTGTTATTGCAATGATTTAATTCATGTTGTGACTGGGCAAGGTATTTGGATGTCAGCAGTTCCTCATGTTGAAAAGAAACATTGGCCTGAGGTACTATATTAAGTTACTATTTAAATTATCATTTATTATTTTGAAATATGATTATAGTAGGCCTACACCCTTCGGTAAACTGTCCGCAAAGGTATCCATACTTTTTTATAAATTAAAAGGTATGTACAAAAACCAACCTGTGAAGTGTCAAGTTAAGGAGAAAATAGTGAAAATTAATTGATATTATGAACATCGTCGGCCGATGATTCGTTATTTTGATTTCATTTTGTATTATCGTTTTATCAAAATTTACAACATGTTGGACGAAATAACCTTCGGGATGTTACCGAAAACCAATAAGCTTTTTTGATAATAAATCAGTCAGTTTCTTTTACCGATGAGTGAATGTACACTCCTTTAACTTGTTTTAAATGACCACTTATAATAGCTCTCATTATTGGAGAGAATCATTGCATTAAATTATTGCAGTTAGTCCTTACGCACTTTTAATATGCCACTTTATTAAAATTAGGGTCTAAGCGTTAGGCTCTAAATACGTGTTATTATCTTGACTAAAATTAAAATATTGTAAACAGTCACTTTTTCAGAACCCTTTTGTTTCGAATTCAGTAAAGCCTAAGGTCCACTGGGGAACAAACAGTCCCCGAACGTAAACAAAAATCACCTTTCTGATGTCGCCCTTGCAAAGTCACCCCTTCGGTGGTCAATATCAACAAAATATGGTCAAACAAATTTGTAAACAAAGCTTGTTAGAGGGTCATTTGTTTATCCCCTGTGGACTTTAGCCTTTTCTGAATCGGATACAAAAGGGAATCAGACAGACAGCTTTTTGACAAATCATGTACACTCACGGAATTTAAAAACGCATCAACTTATATTTCTGAATAAATATGTATAACTTATATGCAGTGATAAATTGAAGCCATAATTGTACATGTCACTTTTATTGTGTCAGCATGATGTGAAAATTTGCGCTCATAAATAGTTAACCTATGTTCTTATTTCTCACTGCAATAATCTGCTGTTGAATAATATGTGAAATATTGGGATGATGCGTTTATAAATTCCGTGAGTATGTATTACATGTAGATAATATCGTATTATTATATACCATTTGTGTTCTTTTGTGTTTTTCAAAAATCTGTATCATTTATTTTCATCTTTATAAATAAGTGAATGTATTCCATTAAACATTGTCCGTTGGTTTTATTAACATTACTTAATTGCTTGTTGTTGCATGTACCTGGTTATGGATATTTAGCCTTATTTACGAGTCAGGTTATCTATTTGGCGTTTTGCTTTTTTGCATTTTTTTTTCGTTGTTAGATTTGTTATGTTTATTTATTTATTTTATTTATTTATTATTTCTTTTGGTAAGATAAAATATTAGCAATTTATTTAGATTATTTGTATGGATCAATGATGCATTTGATTTGTTATTGTTTATGCTGGTTTTCTCAAAAAATGACAAAATGCCAGACCAAAACAAAATATGAGTTGCTTTTGTTTGTTTGTATGTCCCTTAAAAAAATTAAAAAAAATACAAACAAAAACAAACAAAAGCAAACAGAAACATAAAAAAAAAATTAAAAATATAAAATATAAAAAAAGGTTTAGTTATTCAATAACTGCTTTTTGCATGTGGTCGTAAAAAAAAAAAATTAAAAAAAACATTTAAAAAACAATTAAATTAAAATTGTTTTTTTTTAGTTATACAGTAACTGCTGATTGCATGTGGTCGTATGCGCATTTTTAAAATAAATATTTTGGGTGAATCTTCATCAAAGTTGGACTCTAAGCTAATAATAATAATTTACCTTTCCCTATTTAGAGAGAGATTATGTCATAAGGAAACAACATAGGTTCTATTATCTAGACTCACACTTTAATATTGTGGTAGTTCACATGTGTCCTTTAAAAAACAAAACAACCCCCCCCCAAAAAAAATAAAAAAAATAAATTAAAAAAAATAAAATTAAAAGAGTTATTCTATTACTGCTGTTTGCATGTGGTCGTGAAAAAATACAAGCAAAAATAATCAAACAAAAAACAAAACAAAACAAAACAACAAACCAAAAACAAACAAAAAACAATTAAAATTAAATAAACAGTTTTAGTTATTCAATAACTGCTGTTAACAAGTGGTCGTAAATAAAAAAATTAAAAATAAAAACATAAACAAAAACATTAAAAAACTAATTAAAAAACAATTAAAATGAAAAAAAAGTTTTACATGTGGTCGTATGCGCAATTTTTCTTAATAAATATTTTGGATGAATCTTCATAAAAGTTGAACTTAATAATAATAATTGATCTTTCCCTATTTTGAGAGAGATTATGTCATAAGGAAACAAATACGTTCTATTATCTAGACTCACACCTTAATATTGTGGATTGTTATGTTTTATTATTTTATTTTTTTTATTTATTTTTTTTTATTTTAATATTGTATATTTTTATGTTTTATTTATTTATTTTATTTGTATTGTTTTATTTAATTTTTTAATTTTTTTTATTTACTTATTCTTTGGTATATTGAAAATATATTTAGATTATTTGTATGACTTGTTAAGTAGAAATGGATCATCAGCCGGATGATGCATTTGATTTGTTATTGTTTATTTTGGTTTTATTGAAAATGACAAAATGCCAGACGATAAAACTTATTGGGATATTTGGTATCATTAACATCTTATAACAAGTTAAACTTTTAGATAATAATTCCCAGTTGCTTCCAGGGTATAGTACATCTCCTTTAACATGATAGCTCTCTTAACAATTTTAAACAAAAACTACAACAACAAAATACAAAAACAAAAAACAACAAACAAACAAACATTTAGTAAATGCCCGGTTGTATGTGGATTTGTATTTATTGTTTTAATTTATATTTGTTGATCTTCATCAAAATTGGGCTCTAAGTTTATTATCGACCTTATTATCGACCTTATTTTGAGAGGTTAAAAAAACATACGTTTTATTATCTAGATCCACAATTAAATATTGTAAAAAGTCACAAATGGTCTCTTGAACGTTAACAAAAAAGTAATCACCTTCCAGAGGTCGCCCGTATTCATACTGTGTTCATGTGTTGGACATGCTGGACATGTTTATGTTGTAAATATTGCACTTAAAACCATTAGACAGCAATAATTTTGTGGGCGGTCCACTTATGCCAATTATCTATTGCTCTATGGGGCCAGGTCAGAGGTCAAACCATATCTGCCGAGTAGCCAGGGATCAAGTCCCGATCAGATGCAAACAACCCAGGTAACGGCAGTAGCGAGGATCACATAACGGGACACAAGCCTTTTACGCGGTTGTACGCATAATAAATAAATAAATAACTATATATATATATATATATATATATATATATATATATATATATATATATATATACATACACTGAGCCAAAAAAGAAACTTATACAATTTTAACAGATCACCAAATAAAATTCTGTGCATGAAAATGTACCAAATTTGGATACAATATTACTGCAATGTATTGCTTCAAATGGCAGTCAATAACCAATTGTTTGCTTCAATGACACAAGAGAAATGTGCACTGACCCAAAGGACTTGCTGTTCCACATGTCACATTCTTCAGCTGCAGCCCTGTACACACATGCATGTTAGCCTTGGCATATCTGTTTCATTAGCAATACTCAGAAGGACTAGAGCAACCCTGTATGAAGACTTGCAATCATGCAGGTAAGGGGTGCAAATCCCTTTACAAATTATTTTGTTTCATTCATTGACATGCATGTGTGTACAGGGCTGCAGCTGAAGAATGTGACATGTGGAACAGCAAGTCCTTTGGGTCAGTGCACATTTCTCTTGTGTCATTGAAGCAAACAATTGGTTATTGACTGCCATTTGAAGCAATACATTGCAGTAATATTGTATCCAAATTTGGTACATTTTCATGCACAGAATTTTATTTGGTGATCTGTTAAAATTTTATAAGTTTCTTTTTTGGCTCAGTGTATATATATATATATATATATATATATATATATATATATATATATATATATAAAAATGTGGGGATGCTGCGTAGCACTGTAGAAATTAGAAAATGTGAATAGTAAAGGTGAAACTGTGCTCACCGGATAGTTATACCCAAGCTTTCGGTGCGATGCACCTTCATCAAGCCTTATATATATATATACACACACTCTGCTGATCAGAAACACCAGAGCTTGAGTCCGGTGCTTTTAACCGGTGCTCTTAACCGCTCGCCCAAAATCCAAGATAGTGACTTGTTCAACGTACATGTAATCTCCATGCACGACGATGCCGGTTCAAATGCTGGTCAGCAACAAGACACACCTTGGGTGATTTTGATAAATATTAGCATCCCCTTATAGTTCACTTCTTCCACTTCTAATATTTTTCTGACAATGCAATTTCAAGCAGTCTAAGTCCCAGGGTTGTTTCCCCGGACCCTCGATTGTCCGCTATGAATATGCAATCCTTACAAGGACCCTACTTTTGCTCATGCATATCCAGCGCTAACGCAATGCATAATGAAACACCAGCGAGAGCCTTGCGTGCGTGCCACACCCTCCCGCCACGTGGCTAATTGGAGCCGTCCTTTGGACTTAGTCTATTTCCCGAATACTTTCCTCGGAGTCCACACCGAACAAGGTTCGTGGGTGAACCACGGCCAAACAGTCACCGTGACTGACCCGCTCAGTCATTAGCCGTGGCCCGCGTGTAGTGCTCCCTCATGCAGTAATAGCTTAGCATCCAAGCAAATAGCTTAGCACCCCAGTAGGCATTTTCCCCTTGAACACGCCCTCCTTTCTAAGTTGTCGATCACTTCACTTTCGTCAAATACCTTTCCTTATATGGAACAAAGACCTGTTGTATGTCATGATTTTGTACACGTTTCTACCCATAGACGCGGAAGCCAAGCTTCTCATTGGCTAAGACGCTAAAGTAGGCTTATGTTTTATTTATTCCTAGGCCCCAGATTTCTATATAATCCCCAAGATTTCCTGATCTCGGCGGAAAGTGCGGTTCCGAATGAAATCTATGCGACTAGATCCGATCCATGACAGTGCGATATACCGAACTATTACGGTCCAGAGCCTCGTTCGTTATGCAGGGCATCGATATGGCCATTGGTTCGCCTACATGTAGCTAATGCGGTCTGGTACACACTCTGGCCCCGTCCAGACACCCCGTGTATGTAGTCAAGCCCTGGTGGTCCCCGTCGTAGAGACCGACCAGCCGCCCGTCTTTCGGTATAGCAGTGCACTCTTAAAACTCCCGGGTCAAACTTTTGACCCTTTTGCCGGGTCAAATATTGTTGACCCATTTCTGGGTAAATTTTCTTATCGGTGACGTCATGTCAGCAAATCAGCCATTTTGATTGGACGAAAAGAAATACGTCACGCAGCTGTCCAGGTCACATTTTTCCAACCGCCATTTTTAACTACGATACGATGTCTTTTGTTTCGTCCCAATGATCGTTGGAGAATCGTTTCACAATGAATGGAAGGGGTCTTCATTACTTTGTTTCATTTGAAGGTATGTAAACTTTCACATTTATTATACATGTATGTTTGTTTTAGTACACAGATAATGACTACAAAACCATGGTTATAAGTATAACGTTAACATTAGTTTGTGACTATGTATGTGTATGCTAGCTATTACTGTACAACCCATTGTCATTGTTGTGTAAAATTGATGGAGGGGTCATCATGATATGTGGACATGATCTGTTCGCTGTTTTATTAACAAAATACACACACACATGGGGGATGTTACAGTACTACTAACGTTACTTGTTAGTAATTTGGCATATTATCAGTATTTCATATCGTGGTGGTTGCTGCACTGCACTATACTTGCACTTTTCTTACTAAACTAAAGTAGCCCTGAAACAATCACCACCTTTATTGAGATAATGAAAATGTCACATGGAGGAAGAAAGAGGTCACATGTATTATATTACATAAAACACAATAAAGGGGGCCACTTTCCTACGATCATGTTAGCAGTTTTTCTAATGGTTGTAATTTTATTTTTAATATCTGAAACCACCAACAAAGAATTTCAACATTTGAATAGATATGCATGCTTATCCTAAAGATAATTTGAGTTGATTATTACTATTATTTTTTTAATTACCCTAACATTTCTATCAACAAATGGACGGAAAAGTGCGGTAACTTTTTCCGTCCAATTGTTATGGAAATTTGAGGGTAAAAAAATAAATACAAAAAATTAAAAATTAAATAAATCCACTCAAATTAGTTCTAGTATAAGCCTGCATGTCCATTCACATGTTGAAACACTTTTTGGTCGGTTTCAGGTACTTAAAAATAAATAATAACCATTTGAAAAACTGCTAACGTGACGGATGGAAAGTGGCCCCCTTTATTGTGTTTTATGTCATATTCTATTCTAACGCCTAACTTAAAGGCATTTTTCTGAAGTTGCATTATTTTTTCCTGATAATATTATTAATAACATGAGGGGTTTCTGACTTATGTGTGTTTTGTTAGCATGACCCATTATTCTTCATCCCTCTTTGAAAACATTTACATGTAATTTTGTTTTTACATATGTTTATATTTCAGATTAATGGTTGATCATGCTTGCTATGACATCATGGTCAACCATCTACAGTTTACACTACTTAAGGGTCAGGATGATGAACATCATGTAAGTTTTTCTGCATTCAAACAATTATTTATACATTTTTCATGAATCCATGCCCCCCCACAGAAAAAAAGAGAAAATGGAAAAACAGGAACATGGGCAGATTAAGTGTTTAAAACTAATATTACGTCTTAAGGCTGTGTGTTTTTGGTTTATATTTCAGGAACCGGATACCCCAAAAAGGGGAATCTTCGGCTACCCGTAAATAAATTGTAAAACACTTAAAATACTCCCGAATGTATAACATAACCAATATGAACACAAGTTTCTCTTGTTTAATTATTCTTAATAAATGTGGACTTATTGTAATACTTTTCCCGCCTCAATATTAAAAATGACTTGAACACAAAAAATGTTTAAACAAATTTGGAGACTTCCATTTGTGTGGCTTAAATGTTTAGTACATTTTTTAAAAGTAATTTACAGGTAATTGGAACTGAAAAATGGAACCGGGTAATGACAGTTTCAGTCATCCGGATACCTGGCACAATATAATGCGCCTTGAGCACCACTCAGTTGGTGGATACGTGCGCTATATAAGTCCACACATTATTATTATTATCCCTAATCGGCTCCTATAATACACAAAAATCATTAGTCACTGAAAATATTTCTTATTCAATTAGTTTACTGTCCACAGATAGTCCAGACTGAGAGTTTGCAGTGATGCGCAACCTTGTTCCTTCCATCTTCACCATCAGAGTTAAGGCGGTTGAAGGGCAAAAGGCAACTCTATAGTCATGCCACTATAGGATGCCACCAAAGGATGCCACCAAGTCATTTATTGACCGGTAAGGATGTGACTGTTAATAACATATTGCATTTTAAAGTGCATTCTGGGAATCTGGTGACAAATCCCATAGCATGCAAATCGTTTGAAGTACACAGGCATAGGCCTAATGGTGCACCAAATTTGTAAAAGATGTGTTGTCATTCAATTCCTAGCATGCATTGAGAAAGCTTAAAATGTTTATTGTTTCTTTTTACATTGAATAAGTGATTGATTAGCCATCATTTTGTAAGCCTTATGAATTCTTAGGCATGCATCATCACCATCTAAGCTGAGATTGTATTAGCAGAATCTTAATTATGAATAACAATTTAGGAATTTCAATTTCTAGAAAAACTTCAACATTATATACATCGGTATCGGTATATATTGAATATACATGTATCTTATTTAGTATAAATTGTACATGTCATTGTATTCAGCCCATCATATCATAACGAGACACAAGTATTAAACCTTCACACTTTAAAATAAATTTTCCACCCTTTTTACTCCAGATTGGAACCATTGAACCCTTGTTATACAAAAGTGTTACACAAACAGCTACTTGTGCTACGGCTACGAGGTAATCCAATGGCCAGGAGTTGAGGTTGATCTATTCTTCAAAGGAGTTAATGTATGTTTCAAATTAATTTATATAGACCTATCGTATATGTGGCAGTCTGTACCTTCATGGGAATTGTTTTTTAGGACCTTAAGACACATCTAGGTTATTCAAGGTATTTTTGTAACATGTTAGAACAATGATAGTACTGAGGAATTTTTTGACTGGACCCACAAATCCCCACAAGTGTGTAGTTATTATAAAACAATATCTGTTGGGTGATCTAGTAAAATCTATATTGCTGACTGTGAATCCCTGGGCCATGTAAACGTAGTAAACATCACCCAATCTTCATTGCATTATGTGTCAGCCTTGGTATACATTTTGCCAGATTACCCAATTAAAGTTCATAGTTATTTTTATGCAAGCATTGCCGGGGATAGTTCAACCTAAGTACTGACCATCAATTCCATAAACACAAATTGGTGTAAAGATATTAAAGGGACAGTATTGTCACAATCAGAACAGCCTTTCTACAGGGCATGGAATCGGTATCGTAGTTAAAGATGAACACAGTGTCTGAAAATTACTGGCTCATTTATGCAGCAGCAACGCGAATATGACCTTATCATGTGACTATTATTTTCAGTCATAGAACTTGAACTCTGATTCCATGTCCTGTTGATCGTGACGATATTGCCACCTTTAAACAATAACTTTAAAATGACTATTTATGAACATTATTTTAAACAGTTAAAGAGAAATAAATACGTATAACAACCAGAAGATCATTTCATTATTGTTTGTTTCTTTTCATTTTACAGAATATCCTTTCAAATTACATTGTGTTGTCTCCTACGCCGTCCTAACAAGGTAAGCATGTGTTCCTTATAGAAAGATGCACTTATTTATGGCAATTTACTATAGAAATTTAACAGTTCAAGCTGAATGTTACATACAAAACAAAAACATTGTTTTATTTGATTGTTTGCCATAGATAAGGCTTCTTAATACATGGAAGACATGCTTATCTCATTAGACCCGGAATCCGGGTCAACATTAATCTGACCCGTTAGTCCGGGTTGGATATGACCCGACACTTTCCGGGTCAGGATGACCCGAATAGTTGGGTCAGATTATTTGACCCGTTTTCCGGGTCAAATAATCTGACCCAACTTTACGGGTCATCCTGACCCGGAAAGTGTCGGGTCATATCCAACCCGGAGTATGGGTCAGATTTGACCCATTCTGGGTCAAATCTGACCCGGGTGTTTTTAGAGTGTAGATGTTTGTTCACAGACACTCGCAAAGCACTGAGTATACAGTGCTATACACACGTCGGTGTAGGGCAAAATGAAATCAATATCTGTTAAGTACACATTTTTGATAAACATTTTTTTCAGCTGAGCAGCTAGCTCTTTCAAATCGGCCCTTGGTGTCAACACAGCATACAGGTTAGATATTGCATTACGTATTCCACATAACAGGCATTTAATCACTCATTAAATCCGATATTAAATTACTGAATGTCAATCTAATTAATCACATCATCTGTAATTAATCACGGCATCAAACATCCTGGACAATTCCAATTATTGTTGTAACATCATTTCAATAATTGATAATTTGCACTGATGTGTATCCTTCATAACTTAGCTGTGATTGGTCAATGCTGTCTAGGTGAGCACACCCTTGTCACGTACACCGCATATGCCAGAATCAACTACTGTGTGCGCGCCTTTTTAAGGATTAGCAGGCGGTAAATTGTTGGTAGAATTCTAGCTATACTTGACAACACGTATGTGTACTGTATGACACGAGATTGACTCGTGATTTAAGTTTATAGATGAAAGAAGCTACAGCGAAATTGAAGAGATTGTTGTCTTGATGCTTCCATTAAAAACTGCAGAATGGGTTGAATATTAGGGATACTGGTTGTGTACTGTATGTGTGCCCCATGCAATGGACAAATAGGTAAGTTAATACAATCATTCTTGGGTCTAGTTTACCATTAAAGAGAAGGTACAAAATTGGTAATAATTTATAGGCAAAATTGTCTGTCCAGTCTCTGAGTCAATACAATGCAATCATGTGAAAGTTTAGGTTTTTTAAATAGTGAACATGTGTTCGTTCGGCAAATACGAAATTATTTATTATAACGTGGAATTGTTTAAATGTTTACAAATTCAGACTGGGGAATATTTGTCTGACTATTCTTAAAATGGATAACACCTCAGACAAATGTATATCATATCAAGGGATGCTTTATACCATCATAAACTTCACGTAATATCAGTTTAAAGAGACAATATCTTCACGATCAGAGCAGACTTTCGATGTCCTGGAATTGGTGTCCAAGTTAAAAAATAAACATAGTGACTCAAAATTACTGGTTCCTTTATGCAACAGCAATGGTAATACGACCTTGTCATGTGGGGTATTATTTTAAGTCACTGAGTGAATCTCAAACCAGTGGCGCACGCAGGATTTTATTGGGGGGGGGGGGGGCTCAAACAAATTTTTTTTTTTTGAAATCCAATATGGGGGAGAGACATGGCGGACCCAAACCATAACCGCTGGCGCGGCTGTAGCCATGTCCCTAATAGTGCTCGTCAGTGAACCTACGGCACATGTTAAATGTTTCCTGGTAGTTTCTAGTCATAAAAAGAAGACATTATGACATGATTCAGACTCGTAGGGTTTTACCTTCCATATAATTTCCTCCTCTTGATGTAAAGAACTTGAGCTAATTGTTTCGTCTGCAAGATTTCTATATTTAAATATTGTCATTGCGCGGACGTAAAGTTTGTGATCATTCCGGGCGGAGCTAAATTTTAACAAACACGAATTTGGCGGCAAAACCAAATCTCAATATTATCCAATCGGTGTTTGCTAAAACAGTGTCGCATAATCTTTGTAAATTAAAACCCGATCCTGGGCCATTGTGTACAAACTGGAAAGGAATTGATTATAATGCGGGCGTGTTTAAATTTAAAAAAAACATTTACGAGTAACCTCAACGACAGTCAACGACCTCAACAAGAGAAACGGACAACAGAAAATGAAAATAAAATTAAGTAAAGCTGCTCCCTGATCAGGGTGCACCATGGCAGGGGGGGGGGGGAAATGTCTAAAAATGCTTGTTATATATACTGGTGGCCCTTCAAGCTTACATGCACATGCATACGCAACGCCGTAAAATATAATAGTGAGTGGAATACATGGAAAACATTTGGAGGGGAGCTTGAGTCTTCTGAGTCCCCATCCCTTGTACCACTGCCCTACTCCTTGCCGAACACCTCTGTAGACAAGACTTGGGCTCAGATTTTGCTCTCTTTCCCGGCCCCATCTTTAAAACAAATTAAATAAAACATCAGCCCCCCGAGCCTCCCCCTTGGGTGCGCCACTGTCTCAAACTAACACTCTGATTTCAGACCCTGTTGATCGTGCCGATACTGTCCCTTCAAGAGAAAAAAGTTGCGTGTTGTTTAAAATACCCATTACGGATTTCTCTCATCCGAGCTCGAAGCCCAGGTTCCTCATTATTTTCATCAGTGCCGTAGCGAGGATTTTCTGAGTGTGTGTATGTGGGGTTGGGGAAATTTTTTGGGGGTAAATTTACCGATATAAAACTTAAATGAACCAACAAATTATTTCAAAATACAGATAGGATTCCCGACATTCAGAAGTTCAGAAATACTAACTAGTTTGTGAAGTTACAGACATACACTATTTAGCTAACAAGTAGGGGCGGCCAAACCCTTCCCCCTGTGGGTACGCCACTGATTTTCATTATTTACCAAGTAACACCTTAACCAGCAAGATACCTCCGGTAATCCTTCATTCAAACAATTGAATTAATCCAAACAAAGTCACAAGCATTTTGCTAAAACCACATATTGGAAAAGGCATTTGAACACTTCAACATAAACTAATTATAATAAATCGGCCTATACGGACTTAGCTCTACAGTATAAACACTTTTTAAAGTGTTGACGCCCATTTCCTTTCTTTTCTGAAAGTAGAGACTATTTTCGTCAAGGTGGGTGGAGGGGAGGTGCGGGGTTGTAAATGTATCTCAAAGATATGTTTTCCTTAATCTAGTCGCTTTGGTAATGTTCCCACTCCCCCCAAAAATAATATTTTATGAAAAAAATATGAAAACAATTCGAGTTCACCTTTTTAAGTGTAAAACAAAATGCTCTTTATTAAAGTTAAGTTTACATAATTATTTCTCAATCATCAAGAAAATAATAAATGTCAAAATATTAAACTTTGTAAGACATGTCACTTTATTGCCATGCATCTTATGCATCTTATGCATCATGCTTGGCTGATTTGTCGGTATCCGAGAAGTCACTGGAAATTGTTTTTCAAACCGATACCGATCCCGAAATATGTTTTCTTTCGTCGCCAGCTAAAGTCTATATGAATATTATATTTGGAGCTATTTAATTCTAATTCCAAAAAATATCAGTAGTTTTGAGTTCTGGAAAAAAAAAATATCGAGGCTGACTTTCACTAAAGGCTCTTTGTGCTTACGATTCTGCAAGCCTCGATTTCCAGTCAAGTAATTGGTATAGTCTTGACGCCGTCCGTCCGGCCAGCCATTCGGTGAGGCTGTGCTACCGTCCAGCCGGCCAGTGAGACTACGCTGCCAGAAGGCAGGGTACTGAGCTAGATGACTCTAAATGTACTGAAAGTGACTGTGCACGGGCAACGGGTTTATGTTTGTTCATTGTTTTTGACAAATTAGATGGAATTATTTTCAGTTTTGTTTTTAAATTATTTATTGTGTGTATAAAGTTCACACTATTCCCGCTGATAAATAGGGTGAAAAAACAGCAATAACAAGGTTTTTGAATTGTTGTTCTGTTTTTAAAAAGAAATTCACGGTTAAACCGCAAACCGTGTTTTGCCGACTGAAAGCCAATAACGACTTTCCCAACATTTATGAACTACACCCTTCGTAAATAGACCTAGTTTATATAAGCTACATATTTCATGTTCCTTAGAAAAGGTCATGATTTGCCCTCCCATATTTTTGTTTAAACAAATATTTACATGTAGCATTGAGTATTTGTGTTTGTAACCAGTAAAGTTAATGTTTCTCTAAAACTAAATATAACATTCTCTAAAACTGGCCCCAAATTTCCCAAAATTGTCGAAAATGTTCCCAAAATTATTCCAAAATGATATTACATTTCTAAAAAAATTAGGTGGGTCTGGGAAGAAATGTACACCCAATTCTCCTCGCAAAAGGAAAATTTACAAAAATTCACAGGAACTCAAATCCTTGAGGATATTTTTTGTTAATTATTTTTTTTAATGTTTTTATCCCACGCCGTAATGACTCCAGAGGGGATTGCCAATGCAATAATCCATCCAATCAATTTAACAGAATTTAGCCATATTTACGCTGTATTTATTTTCATAATAATAATAATAATAATAATAATAATAATAATAATGTGGATTGATACTGTGCCACACCTGATTCCGTTCCCCAACGTTCACGATAGATTTTAGCTAAATTTCTTTCCCACATATGCTCATATGTAACACTGTCAATTCAATATTCATTTTGGTTAAGAGCAAAAGATGAAACATCTTTTTGATTAAAGTTAACTTTACATAATTATTTCTCAATCATCAGCAGATAATAAACGTCAAAATATTCAAGTTTGTAAGGCAGATCTCTTTATTGCCATGCATCTTCAATATGCTCGGCTGGTTTTTCGGTATCCGAGAAGCCACCGCGCCGAAATTTGTTTCTGAAAGCGATACCGATCCCTAAAGGTTTTTACTTTATCAAAATACTACCAAATTCGGTTTTTAAAAGAACACCACGATTCTTTCTGTTGCCACCTAAAGTCTCTATAAAAATTATATTTCGAACTATTTTATTTTAATAAAAAACAATAATTGTTATAGTCATGACGGCGGCCAGCCAGCCAGCCGGTTAGGCTGCGCTCCTGTCCAGCCGACCAGTGAGGCTGCGCTGCCTTACTGTCAGCCAGTGAGGCTGCGTTGCTGGCAGGAAGTGTACTGAGCTAGATGACTCTAATTGTACTGATAGTGACGGTGCGCGGGCACGGGGTTTCGTGAATTGTTTTTTTCACCAAAAAAATTACATTTAATAAAAATGTTATTATTATTATTTTTGTGTATAATGTTCACATTATTCCCCTTTGATAATTAGGGTAAAAAACAGCAGTATTAAACAAGGTTTTGAATTGCTTTTCTGTTCTTTGCGACTGAAAGCCTCTAACGACTGGTGAACATTGGCAAAATTGTCCCTTCATAAATAGGCCCAAGTTTATATAGGCTACATATTTCATGCTCCAAATATGTGGCAACAGTGTAAAAAAGATGTTCGAATTAATTCCAATAAACATGGGCCCAAGATTTCCTAAAATGTTTCTCAATTTTCCCAACACTATTCCAAAATGATTTGAAATTTCTCAACATTTGAGGTGGGTCTGGGAGACGATTAGGACAGGCCAACGTTCAGGGGCGGTCATAACAATAATAATAGATAATAATGGACACTTATATTGCGCCGGTATTCGCCAAGTTTGACGCTCGGGGCACATGAACATTATCACCCGTGTCATCAGGCAAGTTATATCATTCCTAGAACCATCTCAACTCCCTGGGGAGTATGCTGCCTATGCTGCCAAATGTGTAGCGGAACAAGCTTACACAAGAACCATCTTGTCCTTACATGTCACCATTTTTCCCCTTTGAAGAAAAGCAAGTAAGTGTCTTGCTGAGGGACACAGGTATCACTTTCACGGCTGGGATTGGAACCCACATTCTGAGGACTCGGCCATCAGAGCACAAGTCCAATGCACGTTCGTTGGCACCACGAATTAAAACCGAGCGGTCTAGCTTACCGGATTTAAGTTCTGGTGTTAGCAACATAATGTGGGTTCGAATCACGGCCGTGACACTTGTGTCCTTGAGCAAGACACTTAATCATAATTGCTTCTCTCCACCCAGGGGTTAAATGGGTACCTGTGAATGCAGAGTTGGTTTGATCTATATGCGCTAGAAATGGCAGCAATTGAGCTGTATACTCCCCAGGGAGCTGAGATGGTTTCAGGAATGATTTATGAGCCTTATGAGCCTTATGAGCAGGGATAATAATATAATGCGCCTTCAGCACCACTTAGTTGGTGGATACGTGCGCTATATAAATCCACACATTATTATTATTATTATTAAAATTTTGAATCATTCTTCAACATTTATACTCTAATTCTCCCTGCAAATCAAACAAATACCAACATTTGCAGGGGCTCAAATCCTTTCGGATAGGATTTTTATCCCACGCACTAATGATTCTAGAAGGGATTATCAATGCAATAAATCCATCCAATCAATCCGTCGCATATAGGTGCCAAAGTGACTACTATTTTGGTGGTTCTGAGATATTAACTATTTTAGGGTCTTAAAAGTGTATATGTTCATCTCTACTGGTTTGAAAATGTATATTTACACGATTTTTAAGATCAGTAATAATTCCAACGACAAATCAGCACAATCTATCAAATTATTATCTCACAAAGTGACGTAACACTCTTAAACTATACTCTGTCCTTTACTCGTTATAACACAGTTATGTTGACACGAAACCTGTATTAACATGCTTAGCATACAGTGCGTATCATACAGTGCATATGATTTTTGATACAATAAATCCTTGTGTAAGTGTATGCATGGTACAAGTCTAATCGTTTGCACGCCGATAATTTGTGGCGCGAAGCGGCACACGCAATGTTATTTTAGTAGCCTACGAAGCGATGAATCGGTTTTGAATAAGACCACTTGTGGATATGAAATATATGTGACAAAGTGATGAATTTTGTGTAAACAAATCACAAACTTGTACGGCTTTGATACAAAATCATAAATAAAATTCAACAAGGGCCTATTAAAAATAGTTTGTTTATGTGTAAACAGATGGAATAATAAACACCGAAAACGAGTTAAAACGATTTTCTCAGAACGGCATTTTTGCCGATTCATCACTTCGTCAGCTATGCGTCGAATTTACCAGGCTTGATTTACAATTTAGCCATATTTATTCTGCATAGATTTTCAACCTTTCATGATAGTGTGGATTCATACTGTGCTCTCACCTGATTACATTCCCCAATTTCCACGATTAGATTTTAGCCAAATGTTTTTCCCGCGTAAGCTCAAGTAACAATGTCAATCCAATATTCATTTTGGAATTATTATGGCCCTTCTTAAAACAAATCAGCTAATTTTTAGGTAAATATTAAGAGATTAACTGATTTAATTCTGCCCCACACCGACGTGTGTATAGCACTGCATGCTCAGTGCTCTCCGAGTGTCCGTGAAAAAACCACACAGGCGACCCGGGCGGGACCCGAACCCACAACCTCCTGCCCACCAGTGCAGACGTCCCAACCTCTCGACCACCAACCTCCCGTCCTAACCTCTCGACCACCGAGCCCGCCCAATGTGGGCAGGAGATCGTGGGTTCGAATCCCGCCCGAGTCGCCTGTGTAGTTTTTCACAGACACTCGGAAAGCACTGAGTATACAGTGCTATACACATGTCGATGTGGGGCAAAATTAAATCAATTGTTTATCTCCCGACGCAAGAATTTCACCAATCTATATATATCGCGGAATCCGCTGCTATATGGGATACTGGCCGGCCGGTCGTCATTGGGCGGGCTCGGTGGTCGAGAGGTTGGGACGTCTGCACTGGTGGGCAGGAGGTCGTGGGTTCGGGTCCCGCCCGGGTCGCCTGTGTGGGTTTTTCACGGACACTCGGAAAGCACTGAGCATGCAGTGCTATACACACGTCGGTGTGGAGCAGAATTAAATCAGTTGTTTATCTCCCGACGCAAGAATTTCACCGATTAAGAGATTATTTTCCAAAATGGACTCAATAAAACTATTGTTATAAGTAGCTCATAGCTCACAAATGCTCGCACAGAGCTTCCTGAATGCAAAATCGTCGAACCGCAGACCCACGCCATGAGTTTGCTTCGCTTGCTTGCTTGCTGGTATGTTGGATTTGGCTCCTCCCACTTTCATAATCATTCCGCTGCCGTTTGACTGAATAGCATTAATAAGCCAGTCTTCTCAGCTTCATCCTTACACAATATACATCAATTTGAATAGGTCTACATGATATTATAGCCATAATGGCTGTCACATCACCAGCAGTACAGATAATTAATTGTTAATTTCACTAATGCGTTTTCTGGAGCGCTAGAATTGCTTGATGACTATTAGTCAGTAATAAAACATTATGAATTGATAAACAGAATACCTTACAATAAAAGAAATATCAAGACTGAATTATAACAGTAACCATCCTATGATACAAAAAGACACTACGGTAAGCCCTTTTACAATACATATATTTTGGTTGAGTTTGATATACAAATATGCACAAATGACATGTAAACAGTTTTTAAACTAGCGATATTTCTGCCTAGATTTTCACCCGTGGATTCATACTGTGTTCTCACCCGATTCCAGCACCTTTATTCAAAGGGGTGTTGGGGTGTTTGTTTGTTTGTTTTTATTTTTGTTTTTTTTCCCCTACGTATCCTCATGTAACACTGTCAATTCAGTAGGCCTATTCTCTTTGGATAAAAACAAGAATACAAATTTTTGATTAAAGTTATCTTTACATAATTATTTCTCAGTCATCAGAAGATAATACATGTCACAATATTCAAGATTGTAAGACATGTCTCTTTATTGCCATGCATCTTGCTTAGGTGGTTTTTCGGTATCCGAGAATTCACCGCACTGGAATTTGTTTTTGAAACCGGTACCAATCCCAGAAGATTTCTGTTTTACCAAAATACTACCAAATTCTATTTTTAAAAGAACACCACTTTCCTTTCGTTGCCAGCTAAAGTCTCTATGAAATTATATTTTGAACTATGTTTTTCATTTCAATTTAAACAAAAATCAGTAGTTTTTGAGTGATATTTCAAGTGACGAATCAGCACAATCTATCAAATTATCTCACGAAGTGACGTAACATTGTTAAACTATACTCTGTCTTTTACTGTTTATAACGCAGTTATGTTGGCACGAAACCTGTTTTAACGTGCGTATCATACAACGAATGATTTTTGAAACGATGTATCCTTGTGCACGTGTATGCATGGTACAAATCTAATAATTCGCGCGTGGATAATTTGTGGCGCGAAGCGACACACACAATTTTATTAGCTGACGAAGTGACGATTCGGGTTTTGAATAGGATCACTTTATGTGTGGAGGATGAAGCGCGCGCCGTAGAATTTAGTATTTGAAACAAAATCAGAAATAAAATTTAACTATTCAATAAAAAATAAACACCGAAAACGCGCTACCAAAATTAATCCAACTTCAAACTCGATTTTCTCATAACAGTATTTTGTCGATTCGTCACTTCGTTAGCTATGCAACGAATTTAACAGACTTGTTTTACAATTGTTCATGAGAATGTAAATTTACACTGTGGTCTCACCTGATTACATTCCGCAACGTTCAAGTTGGATTTTAGCCAAATGTTTTCCCACGTATGCTCATGTAACACTGTAAATTCAATACTCATTTTGGATACATTCTGGTCCTTAAAAAAAATAAAACAGCTAATTTTGTTGTTAAGATCAAACGATCATTTCCCAAAAATATCTCAATACAAATGCTCACACAGAGCTTCCTGAATGCAAAAGCTTCGGGCCCCAGACCTCACGCCATGAGTTCGCTTCGCTCGCTGGCTCGCTGGTTTGGATTCCCCATCACCGCCGTTGGACTGAATTAATTTTTACCCTTTTCAAGCTTCTCAGCTTCATTAAGCCTTACACAATATACAGTAATCTGCCTACGTCTATATGGTGTGCAGTTCCCTTATTATAGCCGTAATGGTTGTCACATCACCAGAAGTACAGATAAATAATTGTTCGTTCCAGTAATGAGCTTCCTGGCGCGCATGGCTTGATGACTATGCCAGTAATAATAAAACAACCAATTCAACTGTTGATATAAATCATACGATACAATCAAAATAAGCCAGGCAATTACAAAGAAGACATTACAATAGAAGAGACGATTAAATTCAAACAGTATCCATCATATAATACAAATAAAACACTATGGCGAGTCTTGTTGCTATGTACAGAAACAAATGTTGTTATAGGGAATTCATCCATTCAGTCCGTTCAAGTCGCCCTTTTGCAATACAAACTGGCTGAGTGCGACAAAATGCGCACAAAATGCTATGCCAATGCACAAAATGCTATGCCATTCGATCTTCTATGTGATAACAATCTAAACACACCCAATATGTATTGCATTATAAGGGCATCTACAACAGCCCAATGCCAATGCGAAAGACATAGAAATTGGTATCAACCAGTTTGAACTTGAATGAGCTGTAGACAGTGAATAAGAATAATGGTCTAGTACCAAGATACCTTTATGATCAGCCTGATACTCTTATAATGCATTCACAGTACATAACATTATGTGATACACACGTGTAGCCGTGTACACTATGTGATCAGCCTGAATAACTAACACAATCGGAAACATTTACGTATTATTGGAAATGGTTGTTTTCCAAATTTCTGCAAATAAAAGATAAATTAATTAACGCCTTATTTTCAAATTTGTATTTTAACTGCAAATGCTTGGTATTTAAAATTATTTCAACTAGGAATGTTGCTGTGTGTGTTTTTCCAAGGAAAAATTGATAGGATAATATAAACAACGTTGGGATTACATTTATTTTCCTAAAATTAATTTGTTCTTGTTGTTTTTGTACAAATCAGTTGACAAAATGCTATTTTTGATGTTAAATTACTTTTAAAAAACACATACACACAAATACAATTCAGA
>CM055817.1:24965213-25007662 GCA_029582265.1 Zoroaster sp. YZ-2022
GACAATTAAATGAGTCGAAACCAATATGGCCATTACGTTTAAAATGCAATATTTATATTTTTAAAGGTTTTCAGAATTTATTTGCTCGATATATAAATTTATTACTTGCCTTTATTGTACTCTTTATTGGGTCAAAGTCAAAATAAACATCATAATTTTCGAGAAAAATACATTTTGCTTATAGCGCCCTCAAGGGTGATCAAAGTGACATCATATTGTTAATTGTATTAAAGACAATATTTCTACCAAATGCCAAGGCCAACGAATTTAACTTAAGAAAGTTGAGGTATCACAATAAAAAATTGGTATAGCGCCCACTAACGCTGACCTCATGAAGTTTCCATGGCCTCATTTGGTCGATCTTGTGAACTAAACATGAAAATACATATCAATGTCTTTACTCTAAACAAATCTGGTAGTATCACTAAAAGTGACAACTCAGGTGGACGAATAGTTAAGAAAAGTGTAATCGGTTGCTGCGTTCTGAAGATATAACACAAATTAGAACAATAATAATACCATATGGGCTGGCTACCCTACCCCCCCCCCCCCCACACACACACACACAGCCCAAGGCCTGATATGGTTAGAAAAGCACCGTGAAAGTTTCAGATTATTGCACTCTGTCGTTAATGAGAACGTACTAAATTGCTTTTAATTAAAACAATTTATTATCATGTATAATGTTCTCGAATGTTCAGTCAATAAAATATTATAATTGTGTAAGCAATAAACTATTTAATCTCAGCAATACACTTGTAACCGATTGTTTAATGAATTAGTATCTAGAAAATGAATTATTTGTATTTTGTTGACTGTGGAATATTAGTTTATTGTTTATTGTAGAGAATACAAATTAAAAGTTGACAAAAATAAACAAACATTAACTGTCAACTCATTTAATGTAAACAATTCAATTTTTTTTTAAACTGACTTATAATGTTTGGAGTACATCCCAAGCACCTTGAAACTCTTAGTTTATTGTCATTTGATTATATTTTTCTCAAATGTTTGCTCTACTTATGAAGCTGTTAGAGATCACGTTGACATTTTCTTCACTTTTTACTAACTATTTCTTTGGCACCATCGCAATGCAAAATCAACGAAATGGTGTTCATGGTTGCCGTAGCAACTGTTTATTTCGAACATGTCCAATTGAATTACCACTGTTTTGCAAAACATACTATATTTTTGATACTCTAATACATTTAATAGTGTTTATCAGTTTGTTGTCAACTTTCAAATCCTGAACTGGACAACATTGAGCATGTGACCACTTCCAATGAATTATAGGAATAAGAGATGGCCGCAATTACATTCAAATGGTATTTAAATCAATTCTTTTGATACAGATTCAGTAATAATGTGACCCCAAATGTTGCTTGGTTATAGCGCCCTCTGGTGATCTATGTGACGTCACAGTGTTGCATGTACTGAAAAGCAACAGTTATGGCCAATGGATACAAATTAAGGAATTTATGTGAAAAATACTATTTTTTTAGCAAAATGAGGAAAAATATGTAGCGCACCCACTTACGGCGACCTGTGGAAGATGTTATGGCCTTTCGTTAGATAATGCCAAACTGAGCAAACCTTCAAAGTTTCATTAACATCTGCTGAAAGAGTACAGAAAATACGGAGAGGGACAACAATAAGCACTCGCCCTCACTGTCAGGTCTGAGAACGACAAAATGACCGCACAACAAAACTGATTAATGTATGAAGATCTAAAGATAGGAACTTTCCTGCCGTTCACATGGAGTATGGGTATGGAGATCTCTTCAGATCTTAGTTGGGGAAACATATCTCTGGTATTGCTAAGTCTGCCGCTATGCGTGTTGGTTTTGCCTATCTCGTGCTAGGAAATTCATCTCTCCAGTGCTCTCTTTGTATTTATATACAAGACTTCCATTCGACCACTTATTCAGTACTGTTCGCACATTGGGCAGGTGCCCCAGATTGTTATCTTCGGATGTTAGACAAGGTTCAGAGGAGATTGATTATGTTATCTGGTTGGATAGGACTTGGCTGTGTCTCTTGACTCTCTTGGTCACCGTAGAGCAGTTGGTACTGCTTGTCTGTTTTACAGATATGTCTTTGGACGCTGCTCCTCGGGTATTTCCAATCTCGTTCCGCCGTTTAACCCTTTCATTACCAGCCAGTTATGTGAAGAGAGTACCCTTCTTTACCACAGTAATTAGAGCCCGAGCTAATGTCACTTCAGCACCAGTGGGTTTTCACATTGAAGTGCGCCCTCACTCTGCAGTAATAGACACTTTTACATGTGTACTGTACATACCAAATGGCTCAGATATATTTGTATGTAAAACTGATGGTAAAAATGATACAAACGGGAGGAAAATATTGTGCAGATTGTTTAAGTATAAAAGCAAAACAATTAAATATTTGGATCAGTATTTACACTGAAGAAAATACAAAATGGGTGATATTTCATGCAAATACCGTACATATATAAGATTTCTTTTCCATGTGAAAAACAGTAACTTGGATGAGATTTTTGGGGATTTTTTTTTGGTTTTCTACTTGGAAATGAACCATTTACTTGTATTCAGTGTACATACATCACAATCCATGCTAACACCCCACCCCCACCCCCCAATTAAATGTTGGTTTGGACTGTAATCTGCAGATTTTTTAAGTGTAAAAGCAAAACAATGAAATATTTAGATAAGTATTTACACTGAAGAAAAGTAATACAAATGGGTGATATTTCATGTAAATACAGTACATATATAAGAATTTCTTTTCCATGTGAAAAACAATAACTTGGATGACATTTTTGGGGATTATTTTTGTTTTCTACTTGGAAATGAACCATTTACTTGTATTCAGTGTACATATATCACAATCCATGCTAACACCCCACCCCACCCCCCAATTCAATGTTGGTTTGGACTGTAATCTGCAGATTGTTTAAGTGTAAAAGCAAAACAATGAAATATTTAGATAAGTATCTAAACTGAAGAAAAGTAATACAAATGGGTGATATTTCATGCAAATACGGTATATGTATAAAGATTTCTTTTCCATATGAAAAACAATAACTTGGATGAGATTATTTGGGATTTTATTTTGGTTTTCTACTTGGAAATTAACCGTTTACTTGTATTCATTGTACATACATCAATAACCATGCTAACACCCCACCCGACCCCCCAATTCAATGTTGGTTTGGACTGTGATCTGCAGATTGTTTAAGTGTAAAAGCAAAACAATGAAATATTTAGAGAAGTATTTACACTGAAGAAAAGTAATACAAATGGGTGATATTTCATGCAAATACGGTACATGTATAAGATTTCTTTCCATGAAAAACAATAACTTGGATGAGATTTGGGGATTTTGTTTTTGGTTTTCTTTGAAATGAACCATTTACTTGTATTCAGTGTACATACATCACAATCCATGCTAACACCCCACCCCCACCCCCCAATTAAATGTTGGTTTGGACTGTAATCTGCAGATTTTTTAAGTGTAAAAGCAAAACAATGAAATATTTAGATAAGTATTTACACTGAAGAAAAGTAATACAAATGGGTGATATTTCATGTAAATACGGTATATGTATAAGATTTATTTTCCATGTGAAAATCAATAACTTGAATGAGATTTTTGGGGATTTTTTTTGGTTTTCTACTTGGAAATGAACCATTTACTTGTATTCAGTGTACATACATCACAATCCATGCTAATACTAATTTCATTACCCCCACCCCCAATTCAATGTTGGTTTGGACTGTAATCTGCAGCTCGTCCGACCTTCCCAACATTGAATGGGGGTTAAGGCAAATAGTATGATTTACAATCAAGTGATGTGGTATTTCTCAAAGCAAGGAACTATGCACATAGGTTGTGTACATTGTTTACAGATCATCTTTGTTTGTTTTCGCTGCGCCTAATTTTCGGTTACTGCAAACAATGCAGTCGCGTTTCTTTCCATTGGGGGTTTTGCCAGGATAGTGCTGTTGCCCTGTCAACTCGATAGGAATATGGTATCTCAACTGACTTGTTGCGTTACGTTCCCAACCCAACAGCAAGCCCTGTACAATATCTATACGGAAATCAAGGTTACTGATATTTTTGTTCCCTGCTATGCTGGTGAATATTGCTCTGCTATTGACAATGCAGATATTCAGCATATGGAAAAAAAACTCCTTTCCACTATTTCAAGCTTCTGTGTGTATGATTGTAGTACTGAAAACATTGGTCGGCAAGATCAGTTCCACCCATGTTTTTGTTGTAATCTTCAATACAGTTGGGCTTCATAACATCACACAATCCACTTGTGCTCTTATTACACCGAATTTGCTTTTTGGACAAATCGGTGTTGCCTACATTAGTTAAAAGTGTTACAGATTGTTTGTCTTGCCAAACGATACACAATTGCCCACCTTTCACCCACAAAAATGGGTCATCTCCTTTCTTCATGTTATGTTTTTTGGGGTTTGCGGCCTGGGGTATTCCCTGTGTAGTGTAACAAACAGTTCCACAACATCCGAATCCTAGTTTAGCAAGTTTAGCTACAAGCAGTGGCGTAGCTGGCAGGGGGGCGGCCGCCCCCGCGCCTGGCTCCAGTTCCAGAATAAGTGCCCCCCCCCTAACACATGCGAATTTTTTTCACATGCTTATGGGACTGACTGACGGGCCCACCAGCAGGCAGGACTATACAGGCAGGGCCGGATTTAGACCTTGAGGGGCCCGGGGCACTTCAGGTTCGGGCGTCTCTCGACATAGAAATTAAATTACATGACAAATACAAAATGAACTAAAATTAATGATAAACCGCATTTCTTCAAAAAAAATATAAAACTAATTTCATAATTATTACATTTTTTTTTATAAAGGAAGTCCTTAGTCTGGGGGCCCTCTGGCAGGGTGTCCCAGGGCAGTGCCCCTTTATATAAATCCGGCCCTGTATACAGGGCCGCTTTTAGTTTTACATAAGGGCAAAATGGTAGTTGCCCACGGCCCCAGGTAAAGAGGTGGCCTAAACATCTGTAAAATCTGATTGGTGGGCCCCTGGGATCCGATTCCCCTGGCGAACATAGCCAGCTACGCCACTGGCTACAAGAGCTGGGCTAGTATAGTAATTATCACAATATATTACGTGTCCCTTATTCTCAAGTCCATGGACCAGATCAATGACGACTTTTCCTGCAACTGTTGGGCTTGGTGGATGGCAGTCTGATGACTTGGAATCTACATGTACGTCTACATCATAAACAGTTTGGGTGTCGTCGGCTCCTGTGTACAGTTTCCAAGCACACTTGTATCCTGTTTTGGACTCGTTCAGGGAGAAGGCTTTAATACCCCGTTTGATAGGTTTTTAGGCATGTACTGAACAAAACTTAAGCGTCCCTTGAATTTCAACATGCTCTCGTCTGGAGACAGATTCTGCGCAGGGTTATACAGGTTGAGAAACTTCGGAAAGTTTGTCCCGTTTAGCCAAGGCTCTACGAGGAATTTGGTTATTTGAGATGTAGAGGAACCGAAGAATTGAACTGAACCGATTACGGGACATGATCGACGGACAGAATGGGATGTGAAGAATTTCAGATATCGACCAGTACATCTTGTATTGAGAGGATTTGTTTATGCCCATAGCAATGAGAAGTGCCACAAATGCCATCATTTCTGGAATGTTGGTTGGGTGCCAGGAGAATTGTTGATCAGGATTTGAGTCTATTGTTTGCTGCGCATAGCGATTAGTCTCGTCGACGAGCATATTCCACACGAGTTGACAAAAATACAGCTTGAAGATCTCCACTGCCGACAGTGTAGCAAAGTCGCCGGTGGGGCCAGAATTTCCAGTGAACTGCACAGTCCCACACTCGTAATGGTCTCGTCTTTCCCAACCAGATCGGAAATCTAACTTTCCTGTCGTCCTCCTTGATCTCGGCCGGCTGTCACCTTGGTAGGTAGGCTGCAACAGAAAAACAAGGCAAAGGAGGATTAATATCGATCCTACATTTGTAAATACAATATCTCAATGCTACTTCGCTGCATGTGCACAGGCCACAGGGGGTCATGCGCAAAATGAATATTGTGCTGAGAAAAGAAATATGGCGGCTTTCATCCACTCTCCAAAACTCGTTGCCGATAAATTTTCGTTTTAATGTGGGATTGTGAAAGTGAATTCCCCCAACTTCTTGCATTATATGACTTATTAGGGCCTTTCGAATACCAGCCTCAGGCTATTATTTTGGAAGCTTGAGACTAAGAGTGCATTTTCAGCTTGTTGACGCTAAATAGCACGACCGGCTATGGGTGGATGTTAAAACGTCTATGCTATATCTATACTTCAACTTGCTGTTTCAATTAATACAAATAGGCCTATTACCCCAAAAATCTACTAAATTTTTTACATTTTCACTTGAGCACTTTGTGCCTGACTTGTTTGACCCAGTCCAGGGGATGGAGATTTGGTCAATCCTATTCAAGGGATCCATTTTCTAAATTTAGATTCCTCAACTCCAACAGTTGTAACCCCATTGAGCACATAAAAAAAATGCATCCAATATTTACGCTATCGCCTAGGAAAATAAGTGAATTACATTAATTTGCATTGTGCCCGGAAGAGTAACGTTAAGTGTTAGTTATTCATTTTTACTGTGATTTAGGCCTACCTACCTCTTGAACGAATTCCGATGGAAGTTCTACTATAGATAATGTGCTGTCGTCATCCGTTACTTCGTCATATGATTCTGAGCCACTGTCTGCCAAAATCTCAACCAAAATGCCATAATTTATGTCCGTTTCCATCATGATTGCAAGTAAAAACTGACCGTTCTGGAAGCGAGTGGACGCTAGCACCGGGAAACCGCAAAAAGTGACGAGCAAATTTCTTTTCATAACTTTTAAATACTTCATTCCTGTCAATAGAGGGCGCCAACCCCAAAAACCACTCAAGCATTTTCAGGTGGTGAATTAAGTAGCCGTGGTCGTCAAGGGCATGCCGATTCCCGGCACCTTTTAGAGCACACGGGATCGAAGCGTATCACAACAAAGGCTCTTTTTAGAGCCTGTGGGATCGAAAGGGTTAAGATCTCAATGCGTGAAACACGTCAATTGGCATCAGCCCATCGTTACACCCTACAAAGTACACTCTGGCGTACTACCGGTACCTCCAAGGACAGCATTTTTTTCCCACGAGCAACAGCAGTGTGGAACTCTCTCCCGGATACATGTGCGCGCTACAAATCATGATGATGCTGCTGCTGCTGCTGCTGCTGCTTTCCTCCAGTGTATAGCCTCCAGACATTCAAGAGCAATGTGAACGTACATCTTAGAGTAGAGTAATCAGCGTCAGGTGATGGAAAAGCGTCAGGTGACCGCAAATTTCAACTTTTGAGAGTATTTTAATTTTTAATTTTTATTATTCTGCCCCCTCCTTTAGTTGTAGCCTGCACTTTGAGGGGCATTTAAGAGCCTTGTGTTTTGGCAACCTTTCATAAAAAAATAATAACATAAAAAAAGTATAGTGTTCATTTGTATAAAATCCACTGACTATAGAAAGTTTGGGAGAAAATATGAAGTTGCTCCTATTGTTTTATTTAAATGAATTATTTAGTTGTTGAAGAAAACCATTAGTGTCACTGTTAATAGAGCAATAAATGAGGGTTAATCAATTTAATCAAGAAACACACTACGTACAATCAATATATAATTAAATATGTTTTATGTGAAAAACACGTGTCATTTCCTCAGTCACAGATAATCAATCATCATCAGCGATAGCACAATTGTACATTACACGCAGACCTCCACGCCACGTTTTTGTAAACTGCAAAAAAGAAAATTCAGCAAAGGCAGTGCCGTGAAGTTTTCTCATAATCCACATTGGTGACGTGAATTGAACAGCTTTCAGAATGGCTTTTTTTGTGGGAATGCTCATAGTGGTGTCACTTTTCCTACATGCAAATAATATTGAAGAAGTAAGACTTTCAGCTTAGCATGGTGAAAACGATAAGTTAAGACTGTTTGCGGTGACACCATGTAAATATTACAATTTGAGTAGTAATTGGTTCTCAAAAGAACCAGTTGGTTACAACTCGAGGTTTTGAGTCCAGCATTCTCCTGAAAACGATCAAACCATACTGATTGAAACGTCGATTTATAACAAAGTGGTTGTTTTTAGAACCACGTACTACTCATAAAGGAATTTTACATGGTGTGACCGCAAACAGTGTTAAGTATTTCAAACATTTACATATATTTGTCTTGATGAATTTTGATGTATAAGTCAAGTTTTATGAATAAGTAGTGAAACTGCCGGTATTCTACACTTTCCTACATTCTAAAAACGAAGTGCTGAATATAGCACCTCGAGTGCAGTCACTATACAAGCTCCTAAAAAGTGCTAAAATTAGCACTTGAGGTGCTATATTCAGCACTTCGTTTTAGAGTGCATATGCAAAGTACACTTGAAGTGCTGAATATAGCACCTCAAGTGCTAATTTTAGCACTTTTTAGGAGCTTGTAATAGTGACTGCACTCGAAGTGCTGTATTCAGCACTTCGTTGTAGAGTGCATATGCAAAGTACACTTGAAGTGCTGAATATAGCACCTCAAGTGCTAATTTTAGCACTTTTTAGGAGCTTGTATAGTGACTACACTCGAGGTGCTATATTCAGCACTTCGTTATTTAGAGTGTATTGCCCATAGTCAGTATTGCATATACGACCAGATGCATTATACTCTGGCAAATATACACCAAGTTTGGCAACAGTTGTTTTAAAAAGATTTTGTCAGTGTTCTTTACACGAAAAGAAAACAAAATATTCACCTACTTCCATTGAATAAACACTGTCTGTTCTGAAAGATATAATTAGAATTATTGATATTAATTACAATAAAATTATAACTGATACTTTATTTTACTTAATTGAATTTATTTTATTTATTTTGTTTTGTTTTTATTTTTGTTTTTTTTGTTTAGGTATGATCTGTTCCATTGGAAGAGAACCAGATCCCAACTCGAACAATATATACCGCTGGGTAATTCCAGTTGAGGATCCATGTCAGTGTACCGAGATTCAACCCAGTGGTATGAATACCCACACACCATGTAGACCTTTCAATGTGACCTACTATGACTCCTTTCTAATCAGCAGCGACCGCAAAGAGATTCGAAAATGGTTGCAATGTGGTAAGTGATTTATGATTTATATAAACACAATATTATTTTGTATTTTTACGCTTTACTTTTTCAAATGCATTTAATAATTTCAGGTCTTCTTGATAAAAAATTGAAACATCAAACGTCCCATGCAGTGTATGTCGAACTGTAGCTTCATAATGCTACAATGACATTATGCGCGGAAATATTGTTGATTACCCTCAACCGAGGGGCGGACTTGTTAAAATAAAGAGCTCATTCATGATAAGTGGTCTGGGGCCTTCTTAAGGGCCTTGTATTTTTTTATTTTTTTATTTTTTAAATCAGGGCCAATATGCAAAATGTGTAACTTGGCCCTGAAGGTGATGCAGTTGTGAGTAACCTTTTTTAATTTCTACATTCAACAAACGATAGTTTAATTATTAATTTATTTATATACACCCACTGGCCAAAAGTATTGCAACATGCTCAAAATAGCATTTTACAGTAACAGGTGAGATGATCATTTAATCCGATTTCATCGATCGTGTATTACATAGCAAGAACAGTAAAAAAGAACATTGATTTCAAAACTAAGGCAATTTCAAAAAGTCTTAATTAAGTAGTGTAAATAAAATAAAATAAATTATTGTAACACAGTTCTCCAAACTGAACTTTGGTGTGAATTTCAATGTTGCAATACTTATGGCCAGTGAGTGTATTTATTATTATTATTATTATTATTATTATTATTATTATTATTATTATATTTGCTTACTTTTTGGGGGAGGGGTAGGGGGCGGTTTTGTAAAAGGTTTGAAGGGGGGCCATGGACCTCTTTTGGATACATTTGATTTTATGCATAACACAAATTATTTAAGTGTTTGGGGCATGCATACATGTACACATCCATACAGCACCTATGCTATACAGTGTACATTGTATAGGCCTACCGTATATTATGCATACTACACTTTATTAGAAAATATCGTCCGACCATGTTGGAGAAAAGATAAGATACCAAGCTGAATTTCCTTACATATATAGATAGGATACAATATTTTAAGATGTAAAATTTCCAGTTACATGGGTAGTGACCCACCTGGTCAACCATCCATTAACCCTAACCCGCTAGGTACAATGTATTCTGGCTAGGAACCTTCCTGAATCCTCAAAAATCCATGCCCTTATCTTCAAAATGCACCATGCATTTTCGTTGATATTTCATATTCAGCACTTATGGCCTGTACTTCTTGCCAGGTAGTGATTTTGCTTCATTTGAAGAGGTGAAAGTACCAGTTTCCAACAGTGCTGATTTTTTCTTTAAAAATGCCCCTTGGAGGATTTGGGAAGATATGGCGTAGTTAGGGTTACAGAGATTTTTTTAATTTTTTTTTTTCATTACTCCCACATGTTGAAAAAAAATCATCAACATCTAAGACGGTCACTGACAAATTTTCCCAAAAAATAGGTGATTTGGCGTAGAATAACCCACATATACATTGGAATCTATATTCATGTCCATGTGTTACATTCAACTAATATTACTGTGCAAAAGCTTGCCCCAAATTAAACAGTGTGTCTAGCCTGGGCAACACGAATTTACATTTTCAGTGTATCAAATGCTTATTTTGAAACCATCAAGCCTCGTCAGTCAAATTCAATTAAAAACTGTATTGTCATTCGTCGTGTTATGATCACAACTAATTGGTTTCGCATCACAGAATACAAATTGATTGTTGCCATACATATCAACGACGAGGATGACGGTGCACCATCCATTGCATCCTTATAACCTGAATACTTTGTTGCACAACGTGTTTATTTGTTATTTGGAGATAATTCCCAATGGTTGTTCACAATTGCATTTGCGTCGAGAATCAGGAACAAATTTGTATCAACCATTATCAGATATGTCTTTCCATATTCATACATGCATATTCGCCCTGAACTAGCTTAATATAAAAGCCACTCAAGGTACAGGGCTACAATAGAATACAAATATAAGTAAATAGACTCAGAGGAGCTGAATGTGGGAATTGAGATTCCTCTTGACACAGGATAGATCGTAGGATGAAAGGAAACAATGTTTGTTCCTCTTCAATCCATTGTAAATTGTTTACAGGAATAACACTTTCATGAAATTGCTGTATGAAGACAAATAACAGTATGGTGTTAAAAATTGCATTTGCGTCGAGAATCATGAACAACTTTATATCAACCATAGACAAATTATATGTCTATCAACATTCCTCTTTAAGGTTTGCTCCTCTTAAATCAATTGTAAATTGTTTACAGGAATAAGACTTCTATGAAATTGCTCTGTAAAGGCTCCCCCCCCCTCCATTCAAATAACAATATTATGTTATGTTTGGTCAAAATATTAATTAATTGTGCACTTGCACGTCAACAGTATTGTAACCAAACATTAATGCCGTCGTTTTTTTTCACATGAAAGTAATTATTTTTCTCTTTCTTCCTTCGAACAGTAATGGCAGTAATTCATCATTAAAGGTTGTATGGCTGGTATCACTAAATAATGCAGGCTGCTGTTGATTCAACCTTGTGCCGCCAACATAATTTGAAGAAAAAAAATACAAAGCTTTCGTTTCATCATAAAATCTCTCATATTGGCGCGGTTTATTTGAAGCGACTAATTGGTTTTCAAACGGATTAGTTGCTGTCATTAGTCATATTATGTTTACTATGCGCTACGCGTAATTATCTGTTAAGAGGGAAAATGTGAAGGAGAGAATATTTATTGTTGTTGAACATGCCTCGACCACGGGAACTTGTCCCCATCCTCCTGCCCCTGTAGTTATGCCCCCTGTCTAGAGGGAATTCCTAGTGTCTCCCTCCTCCTGCCCCATGTAGTTACGCCTCTGTTTAGATGGAATTCCTAGTGTCTCCCTCCTCCTTCCCCCTGTAGTTACGCCCCTGTTTAGAGGGAATTCCTAGTGTCTCCGTCATCCTCCTGCCCCTTGTAGTTACGCCTATGTTTAGAGGGCATTCCTAGTGTCTCCATCCTCCTGACCCCTGTAGTTACGCCTCTGTTTAGAGGGAATTCCTAGTGTCTCCTTCCTCATGCCCTCTGCAGTTACGCCCCTGTTTAGAGGGAATTCCTAGTGTCCCCTTCCTCATGCCCTCTGTAGTTACGCCCCTGTTTAGAGGGAACTCCTAGTGTCCCCCTCCTCATGCACCTGTAGTTACGCCCTTGTTTAGAGGGAATTCCTAATGAGTGTCGATAGTCAGAAACAAGCTTAAACTAGACTTAAGTTTTTTGTTATAACAAAAAAATAGGTGTTCGAGTTAACTTTCGGTTTAATCAAGTGAGCATTTGATGACGTCATAATCATAATTGTGAAAACGTCTTATGTCTTTTATCACGACAATATCAATTTCATCTTCAAAATACCTATATATTTTGTGTTAGAATGTGTTGAAAATGAAATTCCTGTTTGTACCAGAAGTAAAGATCAAATTGGGGTCACATTTGTGTAAATACTTTTCGACAATTAACAATCTATACAATGGTGCAAAAACTGTGAATTTACCTCTTGTGGTTGTTGAGATATGATTTTTTTAAATATTAAACTTTGACTTCCGGTTTGGACAGGAAGTAAGGTCAAATTGGGGTCACATTTGTGTAAATATTTTTTTGACAATTAACAATCTATACAATGGTGCAAAAAATGTAAATTTACCTCTTGTGGTTGTTGAGATATGTTTTTTTAATATTAAACTTTGACTTCCGGTTTGGACAGGAAGTAAAGGTCAAATTTGGGTCATGTTTTTGTAAATATTTTTGACAATTAACAATCTGTATAATGGTGCAAAAATTGTGAATTTACATCTTGTGGTTGTTGAGATATGATTTTTTTAAATATTAAACTTTGACTTCTGGTTTGGACAGGAAGTAAGGTCAAATTGGGGTCACCTTTGTGTAAATATTTTTTGACAATTAACAATCTATATAATGTTGCAAAAATGTCAATTTACCTCTTGTGGTTGTTGAGATATGATTTTTAATATTAAAAATTTGACTTCGGTTTGGACAGGAAGTAAAGGTCAAAAATGGGTAATCTTTTGTAAATATTTTGACAATTAACGATCTGTACAATGGTACAAAAATTGTGAATTCACCTCTTGTGGTCGTTGAGATATGTTTTTAATATTAAACTTTGACTTCCGGTTTGGACAGGAAGTAAAAGGTAAAATTTGGGTCATGTTTTGTAAATATTTTTGACAATTAACAATCTGTACAATGGTGCAAAAATTGTGAATTTACATCTTGTGGTTGTTGAGATATGATTTTTAAATATTAACATTAACTTTGACTTCCAGTTTGGACAGGAAGTAAGGTCAAATTGGGGTAACTTTTGTTTAAATAAATTTTGACAATTAACAAACTATATAATGTTGCAAAAATGTCAATTTAACTCTTGTGTTAGTTGATATATGATTTTTTTAAATATAAAAATTTGACTCCGGTTTGGACAGGAAGTAAAGGTCAAAATGGGTAATCTTGTTGTAAATATTTTTGACAATTAACGATCTGTACAATGGTACAAAAAATTTTGAATTTACCTCTAGTGGTTGTTGAGATATGATTTATTTAAATATTAAACTTTAATTTATTGTAATTTGATACCTTGTGACGTCATCATGACGTCACAAATTTTGTTTCATCTACGTGTTAAGTTCTAAGTATATGCCAAGTTTCAAGTTCATGTGAAGTTTGCAAGTGTTTTTTTGTACACAATCGATCCGGAAAAGAACAAGAAAAGAAGAAGAAGGAGAAGAAAAAAAAAAAACGAACAAAAACAATATGTTTTTCGGGCACATACCCGAACACCTAAATAGAGCTCAAATGTTTGTTGCACAAAGATATGGTGTTTGGTTAACTTCCGTTTTAATGAAAAGATCATTGATGTCGTCACAATAAAAAAAAATATTTTAAATGTCAGAATTTTGTTATTATAAAATTATATAAATTCTATCTTCAAAAGATACATAAATTTGGCGTTAGAATATTTACAGTTTGAACTTTCTAATTTGGACAGATGGCTTCAGCCATTTAATAAATGGGGTGTCCAATATACTGGATGTTCATTTGACACACAGCACAATGATACATGAAATTAGCAATATAAAACATCGTAATGCAATGTATAGCGGTAAATTAGATTGAACGTAGGCATCCGAATTATGATTTAATAACATTAAATATTATTTTGAGAGCTATAAATATGTGGAGATGTTAGAATGTAGGCATATATCTGACATAGGTCCAAGGGCACCGGGGTGATTATTGTGTGTTTTTCAGTTGCATGGTAATGAAAGTTTATAAATTATTCATAATTATTGTTCAATACCCCCAGGAACACCGATAATTGAACATGTAATCCTCTTTAAGCATGTGTCGGGGAAAATAATTGTTAGTGTTACCGCAATTTGACATAAATTATCTACACAAAATCTGCAAGGGCAGTATTGAAATAAACATCAATTAACCCCCCCAAAAATGAAGGGAAACTCGCAAAAGGCTTAAAACCAAACCGTTGTTTATATATAAAAGTATTTATGTTCTTCTTTCGAACAGTGAAAGTGTAATATATTTGGTATTACCAATTATGTCATTGTAACAAGGCTTACTGGCTTTTCAAGCTAGGGCTACCTGTCAGCATAATTTGATACATGAGGTTATCAAATGGGTGTGACTATTGTGTGTTTTTCAGTTGGATGGTAATGGCAGATTATAAATTATTCATTGTTCAATACCCCCAGGAACACCGATAATTGAAAATGTAATCTTCTTTAAGCATGTTACGGGGAAAAATAATTGCAATTCCTGCATGCGGGAGAGGGAAATATGCCATCTCACAATCATTATCCTTGGCATTTTCAACTGAGTTTAGCCTATATCCAAACACAGTTTGTCGCATAGCTGACAAAGTGACGAATCGGCTAAAATGCTGTTTCAGTGTTAATTATTCTCATCTGTTTACGCTCAGAAAATCATGTGTTTCATTAAATAGATGAACTTTAGTTTTTATTTTGTTTCAAAGCTGTAAAATTGTGTATTTTCTTTGTACAAGCTTTCAAACTTATTTGTCACGTCGTCGGATAGAAAAATATACGGTGCGTGCTTCATCTCCACACAAAGTGATCCTATTTGACACCCGATTAGTCATTTTCTGAGATACCATTGAATTTTGTGTGCCGCTTCGCGCCAAGAATGATCTTCACGCACACGTTTATATGTTTACCATGCATACACAATTATACATTGTATCCAAAATCGTACCCGCAGTGTGCTACTTTACACGTTGAAAACGTGTTTTCAGCGTTGCGTTTTCACGAAGGGACAATTGGGAAAGTTGCTTTGATTTGAGCGTTTTCTCGAAGGGATCATTGTCTTAAATTATTAATTACATTGTGACTAATCGTCCTGTATTTGAAAAGTTGAAACATTTTGGAAAGTTTGAAATCTGTTATTTCACTTAGGGCACACGATTTATTAGTATGTTTCATCTCGAATGTGACATGATACGTTTAACATATAGGTGATACTTAAAGCTCGATGCTGTGTGTCCAAATTGTCCCTTGGTGAAAACGCAAATTTCTCGTTAGTACCCATTTTACCCTTGGTCAATTAGTGTTATTTAGACACTGTAATTTTGTGGGATTGTAGATTTCAAGGAAGTAATTCCAAACGTCTAAAAAAATCACTCGAAAAAAATAATGTTTTTTTCCCAATTGGCCCTTCGTGAAAACAGTGACGAAATGTACTAGTATGTGCATATCATGTGTATCATATGAATCCCTAAATTGCGTGATGTGTATGTGCGCTGCAACCAAAGATCGGATAGCTAAGCAGGGCGATAATTACATCTATTATGGGTCTACTTATACACAACACAACGCCAGAATAAAATACTACGCAAGCCCATGGTGAACTCCATTCTGAGGACGCTACTAATGAATAATTCATAAACTTCCAGCAAACTGATAAATCTGTGTATGCAGATTGTAAGCAGGGCTCGTGTATATTTTTTTTAAAGGTGATACCATAATGCATCACTTACCTATTGTGTTAAATAGTAACATTTCTCTACCAAATCGGTAAAAAAATAAAAACATAAGACCACATAACGGACTGGTAAATGCCACCGTGGTGTCGCCAGTCACGTGCACGGTCTTTTTTCCCTGTGCGTTGTATTCCAAGTTGCATCTTGGGAGACGAGTAAAGGATAACAATTGCAAAATTATACGATCGAGCCGTTTCGACGCGCATTGGTCAATGCTATGTTTTAGATATATTTCATTGGATTCAGTGTTACCGCAATTTGACATAAATTATGTACACAAAATATGCAAGGACAGCATTGAAATAAACATCAATTAACAAAACAAAATTAAGGCAAACTCTCAAAAGGCTTAAAACCAAACCGTTGTTTGTATATGAAAGTATTTAGTTTCTTCTTTCGAATAGTGAAAGTGTAATATATTTGATATAACCAATTATGTCATTGTAACAAGGCTTACTGGCGTATCAAGCTTGCGCTACCTGTCAGCATAATTTGATACATGAGTTTATCAAATGTTTCTTTCCACCGTCAAGTCTCATTGTTGGCGCGGTAATGTTCGTTATCATATGAAACAGGCTAATGGATTCTGCTACAAAGACTACTTACTAATTCATTGCTGCCATGAGTAATTTGACGATGATAACAGTGCATCGGGGTTACGGCGTATTTAAACAACACGAGCAAAGTGCTGAATAGAGATTGTTGTGGCAGCCGTTTTATAATTTATTTTTTTATTTTTATTTTTATTTTATGGGCCCTTTAATGTTTTCGTGATGAATTGGTCTTGCGTCAATTTAAAGTTATGATGGCAATCACATTGCGCCATGTGTTACAACATAAGTACCTTTCAAAAGAAAATGCCGAAAGTAGGCCCTATATTAATTATATATTTGTTTCTCTTTAGGAATTAGTTGTTTTAGGGAATATTATCGTCCCATTTTTCTCATAGTGACGAATCGGAAAAAAGGTGCGTTACGAGTAAATCATGCTTTAAGTCGGATACATTTTCGCTGTTAGTTTTTTGCTTTTTTTCTCCAAAAAACACATTTCGTTTTATCATCCAAGTGTTAGTAAGTACCTGGTTGGTAATTTACTGTGTTTACTTTGTTTAAAATGTTGATTTTCTATGTGTAACGATCGCTTGAACTTATTCGTCACTATGAAAACAAATTAATGTGGTTGCCTAATCGTCACTTTAGCGCACGCATAGCGTATAGACCTATACTTATTCGTCACTATGTAAAAAACAAAAAAGCTTATTCGACACCCATGTGTTTGTACATGTTTGTATGTGTACATACTCTATAAGGCCAATATTACCAATAATTATCGACAAGCGAATACACTGCGTAACGATGTAATTACCTTCAAGACGTAAATACCTTAGATCCATGGTTTTTCTTTGTCTTGCACTGCAAAACAAGCTAAAAACATGATATTTTCTACAGTCTGTAGTCTGTCCGTGGTTATAGCTGGTACCAGCCGTCCGCGCACTGTAATAATTGTATGTGTACAAAGATACAGTGGTTACCAACCGGTTAAACGGATTCGTCACTATGAAAAAAAACGTATTTGACTTTTTTGCTTATTCGCAGCATAGGGGATCTCTGTAACTCTAAAACCAGGCAGAATTATGGTTTAAAACCTTCACAGATGAAATTAGACACTCATAGAACCCCAGAACTGTAAAATCCCAGATTTCACAAAAAAAATGCCGATTCTTCACTATGAGAAAAATGCGACGTTATGTATGTTCAATAGACAATGTCGTCACAATCAGAGTAGACTTTCAACAGGGCATGGAATCGGTGTCCTAGTTAAAGATGAACACAGTGACTGAAAATCACTGGCTCATTTATGCAGCAGCAACGGTCACACGACCTTTTCAAGTACATTTTACAGGTCAAAATGAGTTGAGTGTTTTTGACTGGTAAAGGCATTGTCTGGTATTGTTGAGGGTCGTCAAAATGACAGTAAAAACAGTCCAAAATGCCCCTGTATGCACATTTGTGTCAACAGTCAAAACAGGCAGTTGAGTGATCAAAATAGCTACTTCCCACTAAAATTCAGCTAACTTAGGAGGGTTAAAGCAAATTTGCCCATCGTTAAGTCACATGTTGTATTTTTACCGCTAGAGGGCCACTATGTGTACAGAGCGGATAATACGATATGTTTAATTGTACAGGTGGAATGAAAAACAAATATACACTGTAGGGGAACCCACATAGCTATGAAAAGCTAATGTTCATATCGGCTGGGATTGGTTCCGGATGAAATTTCAACCTAGAATCACTAAAATGGATGTTTACCCAGGTACCACTACGCTACCCTGACTCGACTACTCACAACTTGCATGAGCTGTTGAGGGCATACGTTTTAAATCTCTGTTCATCTATAGGCCTATGGCAGCGACTTTGTGTTGCGTGCTGGCGTGTTTTGCAGTTGACGTGCGTGTGTTTGCAATATCTCCAGCGATCATTGGTTCACAGAAGAACACAAATTAGCTATCATGAAGACACTGGGTGAAATTTCAGAACTAGATGCTTACAAATTACAAACAAAGAATAACTTACCAAACTAACTACTCAAACGTTCTGAGTAAGACTAATTGCGGTGACACCATGTGGAATCTCAATTGAGTAGTAATTAGTTCTGAAAAAAACTGGAGGTACAACTCGACGTTTCTGCTCGATGTGCTCTGATCGTCCTGAGGAGAATGCCGGACTCTGGGGAATACTGCTGCTTAAGTAGGCTGCTGGAGGATTACGCGAAGACAGGATGCTGGAGGATTAGTGCGTTGATGCGTGCAGGCGGGAACTGTGGATCCTAGGGGTAGGGGGAAGGAGTGTGTGCTCACTGAAGTGAATCAGTTGTAGACAAGCACTAGGAGATGGAGGGTGGTTGACTTAGGATATAGGAGATCCCTCAGTCTAGGGTGGGTTGTGGACTTTGGATCTGAGAATGTTTAATCTAAATGTTGGTACATTTTCAATTTGATAAAAAAGATAATCATAATGATAATTGTAATCCACTATAAATGCTATTTATTTGGTCTGTCTCATTTCTTTAGACCAGAAACTCCAAGGGTTGATTCTTCATCGAACCTTAGGACCAATGGATCGTGAAGTCACAGAATGCGATACTGCTAATGTCAGTAGTGAGGAGTATGAAATTGGTGGTAGCCAGAGCTTGGTGAAGATGGTTCCCGCTCCAGACGTAGTTGGCCACGCATGTGCAGTGTATGCACCTGTTGAGTCATATCTTGTTATTGGAAATTTCAGTGGGAATTGTATATCTGACCCGGGTAGATGTGAGTATAAGAGTGTGACGTGGTCTATTTGGCTGAAGATCAACACGTCATCGGTCTTCACTGGTACAACAGTGGGGTATTTCCTAAGCTCTGGGGGACAGACAGGCAAAGCAAGGGGTGTTGCCTTTTTGTATCAAAATAACATGTTCTGGTATGATGTACGCACTGAAAATAAACATACAACTCATAAATATAACACCTTTAAGATACCGACAAACGAATGGTTTCATTTGACCTTAACGGTGAATGCCACCAGTGGCACTACACAGTTATTTGTCAATGGTACAATTGTGGCAAGTGATGAAACCATTAATGAGCCTAGGACGGGTTCAGATGGTTGCACTAAGCTGTACATAGGCATGACCAACCCATGCGAGAATTTTGCTGAGTTTCAACCTAGTGAGTATGGTGGGGCTGCTGCTTATAGCGATCTGATGGTGTTTGACGGTCTCCTGAATAAACAACAAATACGCGGTATTTATCACGGGAATTTCTGGATACAAAATTGAATTTGGATACTTTGGGGGATTATTCTCATAATAACAAAGTGCTTACTATTCATCATAATACCATCAACCATAACGGTCAGGTAGAACCAATCGTTTGTACAGGAAAACAACAATAATAATGATTGTTATTTTACTTTAAAATAAGATAAGTTATGTGTGTAGAGTTAATCAGTAATATTTAATTAATGTATTTGTATTTGTATTTATTTTTATCAATTTGTTTACGGAGTCCTTTGGTTGTTCCATCTTCTGTTTTCACCACTCTGTGCGCACAAGACCTCTATATCTGTGAAAACAAATACAATTTCCGAGTCTATGGAAATCCGTGTACATAAATAATACATGCCCAGCGTCAGTAAAAAACCTTTCCCTGGAGGTAATAGTGCACGCTAACCAGCGATATGACGATTCCACTTGAGTGAGACTGACTGACTGACTGACCTGTTATACTGACTGGATAGAGGGTTGGCCCATTGGTATCTAATACATTAGGTAAACCACCGTGGCACCATTTTACCACTCTGCATACATAAAGACTACAAAAGGAATGCCCATGCAATAGGATGGCTGATTCTGGTGCAGCATTGCAATGTGTGGTTTATGAGAGTGGTAACATGACATCCAGTGGTTGCAGTGTGACCTCTATCCAGTCAGTATACTAGAGATCACTGATTGCAATGTGTGGTTTATGAGGTGGTAACATGGCATACAGTGGGTGCAATGTGAGCACATGACCCTCTGTCCAGTCAGTGTAATCGAGATCAGTGATTGCAATGTGTGGTTTATGAGAGTGGTAACATGGCATACAGTGGATGCAATGTGAGCACATGACCCTCTACCAGTCAGTATAATAGAGATCAGTGTTTGGGGACTATGTCTGATTACTATAGAGCGCCCTAAATACTAACTGCTTATAATAATAATAACAATAATAATGTGGACTAGCGCACGTATCCACCAAACTGGTGCTCAAAGGCGCATTTATTATTACCCCTGCTCATCAAGCTCATAAATCATTCCTGAAACCATCTCAGCTCCCTAGGGTATACAGCTGGTGCTGCTATTTCGGCGCATATGGGGCTAATCAAACACAACAACCAACTCTGCCCTCACAGGTACCCATTTACCCCTGGGTGGAGAGAAGCAATTATGGTAAAGTGTCTTGCTCAAGGACACAAGCATCATGGTCGCAGTTGAGTTCGAACCCACATTCTGACGACTCAGCCATCAGAGAACGAAATCAGGTGCACTAAACTGCTCGATCATGGCACTCCATGCAGATTACCGCCTACGATCGTGGAATATTGGTGTATGTGTCAAGGACAGTTGCTCCTTGACAATACACAAATTTACCTTACTTTGTTCACAAACGTCACCAATAGTGCGTATAATATTACTACATTCTCTCTATGACAGTCAGATAATTATTACGGTAAGCCGGGCGCGTCTGTAAATATTGTATGCGCGTACGTCAAGCATTAATGTTGATCAAATATCAGTTATAACCAAATGCATTATACATTACTACATTACGTTATTCAAAAAGTGCATGAGCTGTTCATCACTGTTCAATCACTATTGATCAATATGGCAACAATAGTGCATTGCGTTTTGCGTATTTTTGCAGCTTGTGTAGGTATCTGCGGAATGTCTCCAACAACCCATTGGTAAAGAACATAATAATTTTATTTAATTTAAGTTATCTGTGCATCGCTCATGTCAGATGTACACGTGCACGCAGTAGCATGATATACACGCATTATATATACACACAACACTCACTTGGCGCCAAAATGGCTATCATCAAGACACTGGTTGCAATTTCACCGCTAGAGGGCTCCAATATAATATAGATAGCACAATGTTAACTTTGTTGTGTAAATAATACATTTGTAAATTGTAATGTGTTGCGACATTAAATATGTATATTATATATGTCATGCGACATTCAATTAAATGTGTATAGTGTTCTAATTATATGTTCTTGAGTTCTTTCCGCTACACAATGTAATGATATCTTTTTTGGGAAAAGTGATGGCTCTGATCAGAAGAGCCGGTTGGTTTGTTCTCAACATTTCGATTAGTCCGCTCTAGTCATCGTCATCGTCATCTAGAGCAGACTGGTCGAAATGTTGAGCTAAACCAACCACTCTCAAAGCCATCACTTTTCCCAAAAAGATCATTAACATGGTGTACCTAAAAGAACTCAAGAACATCTGTCTCCACCATGCAAAGCCTCAAATTCTACGTTATAATTATTACAAGCAGCTTCATATCGTCAAAATCAGAGCATCTTCCCGCAACCTCCATTTATACACTGTTTTTGGACAGTTCCTGCCAGGTTTACACTCTCTGAACACTACAATAGAAGAGTCCAGCTGTCCAGGGATTATAGATTAGTTGTGGTTGCTGTTTATTTGTGTATCTACCAGGCCCACATGGGTTAACGGGGCATTAACTCCTGAGTTAAGTGATCTCTTTGTTTCGCTACTAGGATCTGGCAGATAATGAGCTCATTATAATACCTGGAACCGGCCAAAATTTGGAGGTTTTGGGGGGTTGGGGGAAGATGTATACTATTTTGGCATATGACATGTTGATAGCCTTGTATCTAGCGCTTAAAAGGGAAGGTTAAAACATTGGATTTGTCGACCAGACTGCTTCTCTGAGTATGCCTTCTTTCTTTGAATTAAGATATACATTCAATAACCAATAGTTGCAAGCTAGCATTTTTTTTCACTTTTTTGAATATTATTTGTTCGTGATTTCTCTAAAATGAGAGCACTTTCTTATGATGATTTGTGACAACGTCAAGTTATCAAGTTATATTTTCAATAATTCTACAATAATCAGTGTTTGACTTTTCCTAAAAGGGCTGGGAGGTGTACCGTTTTTATTATAGCTATCGCCAATGATATTGTGTATAATATTTACAGAACGCTGTGTGCGATCACATAGCGGAAATTTTATGACTCTTCTAACTTATTCTTTGGTACCCCTTATGTAAAAACAAACTTAGATAATGGTTACCATGGCTAGAGTTTATTTTGAACAGGTACAATAGAATTAACACTTTGTTAAAAATACTAGATTTTTGATATTGTATGACATTTAATATTTTTTATGGGTTTGTTCATCTTTGAACTGGACATCTTTGGACACCATTGAGTCGTGGAAATCCAATATGGCCGCCATTACGTTTAAATGCAATATTTTATATTGTTAAAGGTTTTCAGAATTTATTTGCTCGATATATAAATTTATTACTTGCCTTTATTGTACTTTATTGGGTCAAAGTCTAAACAAATATCATAATTTTCAAGAAAAAAAACTACATTTTGCTTATAGCGCCCTCAAACGGTGATCAAAGTGACGTCATATTGATTGATTGTATTAAAAGGCACAATATTTCTACCAAATGCCATGGCCAACGAATTTATCTTAAGAAAGTTGAGAAAATGTACACAAACATTGGTATAGCGCCCACTAACGGTGACCTCTATGAAGTTTTCATGGCCTCATTTGATCGATCTTGTGAAACTAAACATTTACGAAAATACATATCAATGTCTTTTACTCTAAAGAAATCTGGTAGTATCACTAAAAAGTGACAACTGAGGTGGACGAATAGATTAAGAAAAGTGTAATCGGTTAATGCGTTCTGAAGATATAACACAAATTAAAACAATAATAATACCATCTGGGTCATTAACCCGCCCCCCCCCCCCCCACACACACACACCCCAAGGCCTGATATGGTTAGGTACAATCGTGTGAAAGTTTCAGATTATTGCACTCTGTCGTTAATGAGAACGTACTAAATTGCTTTTAATTAAAACAATTAATTATCATGTATAATGTTCTCGAACGTTCAGTCAATAAAATATTATACTTGTGTAAGCAATAAACTATTTAATCTCAGCAATACACTTGTAACCGATTATTTAATGATATACTATCTAGAAAATGAATTATTTGTATTTTGTTGACTGTGGAATATTAGTTTATTGTTTATTGTAGAGAATACAAATTAAAAGTTGACAAAAATAAACAAACATTAACTGTCAACTCATTTAATGTAAACAATTCCCAAAATTGTTAAACTGACTTAGAATGTTTGGAGTACATCCCAAGCACCTTGAAACTCTTAGTTTATTGTCATTTGATTATATTTTTCTCAAATGTTTACTCTACTTGCGAAGCTCTTAGAGATCACGTTGAAATTTTCTTTCACTTTTACTAACTATTCTTTGGCACCATCTTACGCAAAAATCAACGAAAATGGTGTTCATGGTTGCCGTGGCAACCGTTTATTTCGAACATGTCCAATTGAATTACCACTGTTTTGCAAAACATACTAGATTTGTTGATACTCTAAGACATTTAATAAGTGTTTTTCAGTTTGTTGTCAACTTTCAAACTCTGAACTGGACAACATTGAGTCATGTGACCACTTCCAATGAATTATGGGAATAAGAGATGGCCGCAATTACATTCAAATGGTACATAAATCAATTCTTTTTGACACAACATGCAGTAATAATCTGACCCCAAAATTTTCTGGTTATAGCGCCCTCTGGTGATCTATGTGACGTCACAGTGTTGCATGTACTGAAAACAACAGTTATGGCCAATGGATACAAATTAAGGAAGTTATGGGAAAAATACTATTTTTTAGCAAAAATGAAGGAAAAATATGTAGCGCGCCCTTATGGTGACCTGTGGAAGTTGTTATGGCCTTTCGTTAGATCATGCCAAACTGAGCAAACCTTCAAAGTTTCATGAACATCTGCTGAAGAATACAGAAAATACGGAGAGGGACACAATAAGCACTCGCCCCCTCACTGTCAGGTCTGAGAACGACAAAAATGACCGCACGACAAAACTGATTAGTGTATCAAGATCTAAAGATAGGAACTTTCCTGCCGTTCACATGGGGTATGGGTATGGAGATCTCTTCAGATCTTAGTTGGGGGAAACATCTCTGGTATTGCTAAGTCTGCCGCTATGCGTGTTGGTTGCCTATCTCGTGCTAGGAAATTCATCCCTCCCACTGCTCTCTTGTATTTATACAAGACTTCCATTCGACAACTTATTAAGTACTGCTCGCACATTTGGGCAGGTGCCCCAGATTGTTATCTTCGGATGTTAGACAAGGTTCAGAGGAGATTATGTTATCTGGTTGGAGAGGACATGGCTATGTCTCTTGACTCTCTTGGTCACCGTAGATCAGTTGGTACTGCTTGTCTGTTTTACAGATATATCTTTGGACGCTGCTACTCGGGTATTTAAGATCTCAATGCGTGAAACACGTCAATCGGCATCAGCCCATCGTTACACCCTACAGAGTACCTCTGGCGTACTCCCTCTCACGACAGTATTTTTCCCATGAGAAACATCAGTGTGGAACTCTCTCCCAGATACATGCTTTACTCCAGTGTATAGCCTCAAGACATTCAAGAGCAATGTGAATGTGCATCTTAGAGTGGAGTAATCACCGTCAGGTGATGGAAAAGCGTCAGGTGGCAGCAAATTTCAACCTTTGAGAATATTGTTTATTTTATTTAATTATCCCCCCCCCCCTTTATTTGTAGCCTGCACTTTGAGGGGCATTTAAGAGCCTTGTGTTTTGGCAACCTTTCATTAAAAAAAATAATAAAATAAAAAATTATAGTGTTCATTTGTAGAAAATCCACTGACTATAGAAAGTTTGGGAGAAAATATGAAGTTGCTCCTATAGTTATATTTGCTATGAGAATCCCACTCACCAGAATATCTCTGACCTCACTTGATCGCATATTCCTAAATATAGTCCTCCCAACTTCGACTTATGCATTAAAAACAGTAGCCCCAAACCTCACCGAAAATGACTTTTGTTTCTGGATGAGATTCAAGGAGACTAATCAAACTGTGGTTTGTTGTGTCTAAGTATGCAACGACCTCCTCTCTTATGTCTACCATTGGATGGCAATCGGCCTCATTTTTGGTGAGAGAGTCACTCCAAAACAATACACGTCTTAAAACCCACTACATATAGCACATGTTCCTGCTCCTGAAAATCTCTCTTGTGACCGAACTAGGCGTAATCTAGGCATGTGGTTTAGCAATGGTCTTCACCATCTACTCTGCAGTACGACAAACTGTTATAGGCCAAATGCGTGCATTTGCAAACTATAAATCAACCAACCAAATGATAAGACTCATCTTCAGCATTGTCGGTGGCTGACTATAGGTTGCAACCCTACCTCAGGTGTACTCATCAATATGATGAGCATCAATTATATTGTTAAAGCATTATACAGCTTGCAATAAATCCACAGGCACAAATGTACTCTGGTAAAAATTCTATAGGTAATAAGCTAAAGGCATTGTTTTTTAATATGTAATAATTTTAGTTATGAGTGGTTGCTCAATTTGATACGCTGTGTACTTATTATACACATTATATTCTTAACTGAATAAAACGATATATTAACAACAATTATTTAGTTGTTGAACTAAACCATTAGTGTCAATGTTAATAGAGCAATAAATGAGGGTTAATTAATTTCATCAAGAAACACACTACATACAATCAATATATAAGATAATCAATCATGATCAGCGATAACACAACAGTACATTACACGCAGACTTCCACGCAACGTTTTTGTAAACTGCAAAATTGATTTGTTGAGCAAAGGCATCGCCGTGGAGTTTTCTCATAATCCACATTGGTGACGTGACTTGAGCAGCTTTCAGAATGGCCTTTTTTGTACGAATGCTCATCGTGGTGTCATGTTTCCTACATGCAAATAATATTGAAGGTAAGTAAGACTTTCAGCTTAGCATGGTGAAAAGGATAAATTAAGACTATTTGCAGTGACACCATGTAAAACATTATAATATGAGTAGTAATTGGTTCTCAAAAGAACCAGTTGCTAACAACTCGAGGTTTCGAGTCCAGCATTCTCCTGAAAACGATCAAACCATTCCGATCGAAACGTCGAGTTATAACAAAGTGGTTGTTTTAGAACCACGTACTACTCATAAAGGAATTTTACATGGTGTGACCGCAAACGGTTTAAGTATTTCAAACATTTACACATATTTGTCTTGATAAATTTGATGAAGTCAAATTTTATGAATAAATGGTGAAACTGCCGGTTTCTACACTTTCCTACATTCTAAAAACGAAAGTGCTGAATATAGCACCTCGAGTGCAGTCACTATACAAGCTTCTAAAAGTTCTAAAATTAGCACTAGAGGTGCTATATTCAGCCTTCGTTTTATAGTGCATATGCAAAGTACACTTGAAGTGCTGAATAGCACCTCAGAAGTGCTAATTTTAACACTTTAGAAGCTTGTATTGTGACTGCACTCAGGTGCTATATTCAACACTTCGTTATTTAGAGTGTATTGCCCATAGTCAGTATGGCATATACTACCAGATGCATTATACTCTGGCAAATATGCATCAAGTTTGGCAACAGTTGTTTTAAAAAGAGTTCGTCAGTGTTCTTTACACGAAAAGAAAAACAAATATTCACCTACTTCCATTGAATAAAACACTGTCTGTTCGGAACGATATAATTTGAATTATTGATATTAATTACAATAAAATTATAACTGATACTTTATTTTATTTAATTGAATTTATTTTATGTATTTTGGTAGTTAATTAGTTAACTTTTTGTTTTGTTTTGTTTTTATTTTTCGGGTTTTTGTTTAGGTATGATCTGTTCCATTGGAAGAGAACCAGATCCCAACTCAAACAATATATACCGCTGGTTAATTCCAGTTGAGGATCCATGTCAGTGTACCGAGATTCAACCCGGTGGTATGAATACTCAGACACCATGTAGACACTTCAATGTGACCTACTATGACTCCTTTCTGATCAGCAGCAACCCCAAAGAGATTCGAAAATGGCTTAAATGTGGTAAGTGATTTATGATTTATATAAACACAATATTGTTTTGTATTTTTACGCTTTACTTATTCAAATGCATTTAACAATTTCAGGTCTTCTTGAAAAAAATTTGAAACATCAAACCTCCCATGCAGTGTATGTCGAACTGTAGCTTCATGGTGGTACAATAATCGTTTGACATTGTGCTGGAAATATTGTTGATTACCCTCAACCGAGGGCGGACATTAAAACAAAGAGCTCATTCATGATAAGGGGTATGCTGAAAAAAATCTTCAAAATCTGAGTCGGTCACTGACAAATTTTCCCCCAAAAATAGGTGATTTGGCGTAGAATAACCCACATAAACATTGGAATCTATATTCATGTCCATGTGTTACATTCAACTAATATTACTGTGCAAAACTTGCCCTAAATTAAACAGTGTGTCTAGCCTGGGCAGCACAATTTACATTTTCAGTGTATCAAATGCTTATTTTGAAACCATCAAGCCTCGTCAGTCAAATTCAATTAAAAACTGTATTGTCATTTCGTCGTGTTATGATCACAACTAATTGGTTTCACATCACAGAATACAAATTGATTGTTGCCATACGTATCAACGACGAGGGATGACGGTGCACCATCCATTGCATCCTTATAACCTGAATACTTTGTTTGCACAACGTGTTTTATTTGTTATGTTGGAGATAATTCCCAATGGTTGTTCACAATTGCATTTGCGTCGAGAATCAGGAACAAATTCGTATCAACCATTATCAGATATGTCTTTCCATATTCATACATGCATATTCGCCCTGAACTAGGCTAATATAAAAGCCACTCAAGGTACAGGGCTACAATAGAATAACAATATAAGTAAATAGACTCAGAGGAGCTGAATGTGGGAATTGAGATTCCTCTTGACACAGGATAGATCGTAGGATGAAAGGAAACAATGTTTGTTCCTCTTCAATCCATTGTAAATTGTTTACAGGAATAACACTTCTATGAAATTGCTGTATGAAGTCAAATAACAGTATGGTGTTAAAAAATGCATTTGCGTCGAGAATAAGGAACAACTTTATATCAACCATAGGCAAATTATATGTATATCAACATTCCTCTTTAATGTTTGCTCTTCTTCAATCAATTGTAAATTGTTTACAGGAATAAGACTTCTATGAAATTGCTGTGTAAAGACCCCCCCCCCCCTTCCATTCAAATAACAATATTATGTGAATTAATTGTACACTTGCACGTCAACATTATTATAAACAAGCAAATGCCGTCGTTTTTTTTTTACATGAAAGTAATTATTTTTCTCTTTCTTCCTTCGAACAGTAATGACAGTAATGTATCATTAAAGGTTGTATGGCTTGTATCACTAAATAATGCAGGCTGCTGGCGACTCAACCTTGTGCTGTCAACATAATTTGAAAAAAATACAAAGCTTTCGCTTCATCATAAAGTCTTTCATATTGGCGCGGTACATTTGAAGCGACTAATTGGTTTCAAACGGATTAGTTGCTGTCATTGGTCATGATATTTACTATGGTCTACGACGTAATTATCTGTTAAGAGGACAATGAAGTATAGAATATTTATTGTTGCTGAACATGCCTCAACAACGGGAATTTGTCCCCCTCCTCATGCCCCTGTAGTTACGCCCCTGTTTTAGATTCCATGTTGTCTCCTCCTCCTGATCCTGTAGTTACGCACTGTTTGAGGGAAAACCTAGTGTCTCCCTCCTACTTCCCCCCTGTAGTTACGCCCCTGTTTGGGAATTTCCTAGTGTCTCCCTCCTCCTGCCCTCTGTAGTTACGCCTCTGTTTAGGGAATTCCTAGTGTCTCCCTCCTCCTGCCCCGTAGTTACGCCCCTGTTTAGAGGAATTCTAGTGTCTCCCTCCTCCTGCCCCGTAGTTACGACCCTGTTTAGAGGGAATTCCTAGTGTCTCCCTCCTCCTGACACCTGAAGTTACACGCCCCTGTTTAGAGAATTTCCTAGTGTCTCCTCCTCCTGCCCCTGTAGTTACGCCCCTGTTTGGGAATTCCCAGTGTCTCCCTCCTCCTGCCCCTGTAGTTACGCCCCTGTTTAGAGGGAATTCCTAGTGTCTCCCTCCTCCTGCCCCCTGTAGTTACGCCGCTGTTTGAGAATTCCTAGTGTCTCCTTCCTCCTGCCCCTGAATGGTTACGACCCTGTTTAGATGGAATTCCTAGTGTCTCCGTCCTCCTGCCCCTGTAGTTACGCCCTGTTTAGATGGAATTCCTAGTGTCTCCCCTCCTCCTGCCCCCTGTGGTTACGCCCCTGTTTGGGGAATTCCTTGTGTCTCCTCCTCCTGCCCCCCGTAGTTACGCCCTGTTTAGAGGAATTACTAGTGTCTCCTCCTCCTGCCCTCTGTAGTTACGCCCCTGTTTGAGGAAATCTTAGTGTCTCCCTCCTCCTGCCCCCTGTAGTTACGCCCCTGTTTAGAGGGAAATCCTAGTGTCTCCCTCCTCCTTCCCCCTGTAGTTACGCCCCTGTTTAGAGGGAATTCCTAGTGTCTCCTTCCTCCTGCCCCCTGTAGTTACGCCCCTGTTTAGATGGAATTCCTAGTGTCTCCCTCCTCCTGCCCCTGTAGTTACGCCCCTGTTTAGATGGAATTCCTAGTGTCTCCCTCCTCCTGCCCCTGTAGTTACGCCCCTGTTTAGATGGAATTCCTAGTGTCTCCGTCCTCATGACCCCTGTGGTACGTCCTGTTTAGAGGGAATTCTTAGTGTCTCCTTCCTCCTGCCCCTGTGGTTACGCCCCTGTTTAGATGGAATTCCTAGTGTCTCCCTCCTCCTGACCCCTGTGGTACGTCCTGTTTAGAGAAATTCTTAGTGTCTCCTTCCTCCTGCCCTGTAGTTACGCCCCTCTTTAGAGGGAATTCCTAGTGTCTCCCTCCTCCTGCCCTCTGTAGTTACGCCCCTGTTTAGAGGGACATCTTAGTGTCTCCCTCCTCCTTCCCCCTGTAGTTACGCCCCTGTTTAGAGGGAAAATCTAGTGTCTCCCTACTCCTGCCCCTGTAGTTACGTCCCTGTTTAGAGGGAATTCCTAGTGTCTCCGTCCTCCTGACCCCTGTAGTTACGCCCCTGTTTAGAGGGAATTCCCAGTGTCTCCCTCCTCCTGCCCTCTGTAGTTACGCCCCTGTTTAGAGGGAACTCCTAAGTCCCCTCCTCATGCCCCATGGTTACGCCCTTGTTTAGAGGGAAATTCCTAATGAGTGTCGATAGTCAGAAACAAGCTTAAAATAGAGCTCAAATGTTTGTTGGAACAAAAATATGGTGTTTGGTTAACTTCCGTTTCAATGAAAAGATCATTGATGTCGTCCCAATAATATTTTTTTGAAAATGTCAGAATGTTGTTATTACAAAATTATATAAATTCCATCTTCGAAAGACATATTATACATTTGACGTTAGAATACTTACAGTTTGAACTTTCTAATTTGGACTGATGGCTACAGCCATTTAATAAGTGCGGTGTCCAATATACTGGATTATCATTTGACACACAGCACAATGATATACATAAATTAGCAATATAAAACATCGTAATGCAATGTATAGCGATAAATTAGATTGAACGTAGACATCAAATTATGATTTAATAAGAGGATTATTTTGAGAGCATAAATATGTGAAGATGTTAGAATGTAGGCATATATCTGACATAGTTCCAAGGGCACCGGGGTGATTATTGTGTTTTCAGTTGCATGGTAATGGAAGATTATAAATTATTCATAAGTATTGTTCAATACCCCCAGGAATACCGATAATTGAAAATGTAATCCTCTTTAACCATGTTACGGGGAAAATAATTGTACATAAATTATGTGCACAAAATCTGCAAGGGCAGTATTGAAATAAACATCAGTGTGCCCCTCCCCCAAAAAAAAATGAAGGAAACTCGCAAAAAGGCTTAAAACCAAACCGTTGTTTATATATAAACGTATTTATGTTCTTATTTCGAACAGTGAAAGTGTAATATATTTGGTATTACCAATTATGTCATTGTAACAAGGCTTACTGGCTTTTCAAGCTAGGGCTACCTGTCAGCATAATTTGATACATGTGTTTATCAAATGGGTATGACTATTGTGTGTTTTTCAGTTGGATGGTAATGGAAGATTATAAATTATTCATTGTTCAATACCCCCAGGAACACAGATAATTGAAAATGTAATCTTCTTTAACCATGTTACGGGGAAAAATAATTGCAATTCCTGCATGCGGGAGAGGGAAATATGCCATCTCACAATCATTAACCTTGGCATTTTCAACTGAGTTTAGCCTATATCCAAACACAGTTTGTCGCATAGCTGACAAAGTGACGAATCGGCTAAAATGATGTTTCAGTGTTAATTATTCTCATATGTTTACGCTCAGAAAAACATGTGTTTCATTAAATAGTTGAACTTTAGTTTTCATTTTGTTTCAGAGCCATAAAATTATGTATTTTCTTTGTACAAGCTTTCAAATGTATTTGTCACGTCGTCGGATAGTAAAATATACGGATTGCGTGCTTCATCTCCACACAAAGTGATCCTATTTGACACCCGATTAGTCATTTTCTGAGATACCATTGAATTTTGTGTGCGCTTCGCGCCAGATTGATCTTCACGCACACGTTTATATTTTACCATGCATACAATTATACATTGTATCCAAAATCGTACCCGCAGTGTGCTACTTTACACGTTGAAAACTTGTTTTCACCGTTGCGTTTTCACGAAGGGACAATCGTCAAAGCGTTTTCACGAAGGTACAATTGGGAAAGTTACGTTGATTTGAGCGTTTTCTCGAAGGGATCATTGTCTTAAATTATTAATTACATTGTGACTAAACGTCCTTTAGAAAAGTTGAAACATTTTGGAAAGTTTGAAATCTGTTATTTCACTTAGGGCACACGATTTATTAGTATGTTTCAACTTGAATGATACGTTTAAAATATAGGTGATACTTAAAGCTCGATGCTGTGTGTCCAAATTGTCCTTTCGTGAAATCGCAAATTGTTAGTGACGAATCGGAAAAAGGTGCGTTACGATTAAATCATGCTTTAAGTCGGATACATTTTCGCTGTTAGTAATTCCCAATGGTTGTTCAATTACATTTGCGTCGAGAATCAGGAACAAATTTGTATCAATCATTATCAGATATGTCTATCCACATCCATACATGCATATTATAGATCGTCGGATGAAGGGAAACAATGTTTGTTCCTCTTCAATCCATTGTAAATTGTTTACAGAAATAAGACTTCTATGAAATTGCTGTATGAATTTAAATAACAGTATGGTATTAAACATTGCATTTGCGTCGAGAGTAAGGAACAACTTTATATCAACGATAGGCAAATTATATGTCTATCAACATTCCTCTTTAATGTTTGCTCTTCTTCAATCAATTGTAAATTGTTTACAGGAATAAGACTTCTATAAATTGCTGTGTAAAACTTTCCCCTCCATTCAAATAACAATATTATGTGAATTAATTGTACACTTGCACGTCAACATTATTATAAACAAGCAAATGCCGTCGTTTTTTTTTTAAATGAAATTAAATATTTTTATATTTATTACTTCGAACAGTAATGGCAGTAATTTATCATTAAAGGTTGTATGGCTTGTATCACTAAATAACGCATGCTACTGGCGACTCGACCTTGTGCTGTCAACATAATTTGAAAAAAATACAAAGCTTTTGTTTCATCATAAAGTCTCTCATATTGGCGATGTACATTTCAAGCGAATAATTGGTTTTCAAACGGATTAGTTGCTTTCATTAGTCATATGATGTTTACTATGGTCTACGACGTAATTATCTGTTAAGAGGACAATGCGAAGTATAGAATATTTATTGTTGTTGAACATGCCTCAAACCACGAGACTTGTCCCCCTCCTCATGCCCTGTAGTTACGCCCCTGTTTAGATAGAATTCCTAGTGTCTCCTCCTCCTGGCCCTTGTGGTTACGCCCTGTTTGGGGAATTCCTAGTGTCTCCCTCCTCCTGCCCCTGCAGTTACGCCCCTGTTTGAGGAATTCCTAGTGTCTCCCTCCTCCTGCCCCTGTAGTTACGCCCCTGTTTAGAGAATTCCTAGTGTCTCCCTCCTCCTGCCCCTGTAGTTACGCCCCTGTTTAGAGGAATCCTAATGTCCCCTTCCTCATGCCCTCTGTAGGTTTACGCCCCTGTTTAGAGGAACTCTAGTGTCCTCCTCCTCATGCCCCTGTGGTTACGCCCTTGTTTAGAGAATTCCTAATGAGTGTCGACAGTCAGAAACAAGCTTAAAATAGAGCTCAAATGTTTGTAGGAACAAAAATATTGTGTTTGGTTAACTTCCGTTTCAATGAAAAGATCATTTCATTTCATTTCATTTCATTTATTGATTTCTGACAGGTAGAAAAACAAATAAACACAAATTTACATTAGATTAACAGAAACAGAAACAAAGGTAGCACCCTGTGGGATTACAAAAAAGTAAACTAAATTACTGTCGAGTTGATCTCCTGATGCTTCCACTTAAGAGTATACAAACATTGAATCATACAAAGAATTATAAATGGCTTTAGGCACACTTTGAGATATAAAATAATATTATAATAAAAAATATAAAAACTTAAATACTACACAGTTTGAGTTAGGGCATCTGCTAGGCCAGGGACTAATAAATGTTTTCCTAAGTGAATTAACAAATAAGATAAACTATAAATAACTGTTTCTTTAACATCTGTTGGTAGCACCTCCCATAATCTAGGAATCTATAAAAAGAGAATGATGAGCAGCATTGGATCTTGCCATTTGATGAGAAAACTTAATAACTTCAGTGTGTCTACGATTAACATGGATTAGATCAATAGAATATCCAAATTTATTATATAAACATTTAATAGCAAACACAATTGAAAGGAAATGAATTCTATTGTTTAAAGGAAGACCCAACTTGACACACCTGTCAGAATACACAATTTCACTATTGGGATTAATTCAAGCCTTTCTCGGCGAGCCTAAACAAAAAACGGGTGAAACGTCTTGTACCTTCTCAAGCGTTTCTTGCTGGATAGTGAGGACAGGGCACCAGACTTGGGGCTGCATACTCAAGTATGGGTCTGCTAATTGAGCGATAAAGGTGAAATAAGAATTTTAGGGTCCCTAGTTTTAACTTCTCTACCAATAAATCCATTTAGCCTTGTGGCTTTTGAAGCAACATTTCTAATATGGGTTTTCCAGCTTAAGTCCCTAGAAATAATAACACCAAGGTATTTGTAGTTATCAACATTTTCCAAAGTGTAATCACCAATATTATACAGTGGTTTAGCAGGATTTCTAGAACGCGTCACAGTCATTAGCTTACATTTATTTGGGTTTAAAGCCATACAGTTTAAATTACACCAGGTGTTTATGTGCTGCAGATCATTCTGGAGTGTCACTTCATCATCTGGAGTTTTAATAACTCAGTGTCATCTGCATATTGACGAAGATTCGACTGAACACAAAATGGCAGATCAAAAGCAAAAATGTTGAAAAGTAAGGTCCAAGGACAGATCCCTGTGGCACACCAGAATGAACTGCAGCCCAGTCAGATGATGATCCCATAAACTGAACCCGTTGAGACCTATTTGTAGATAAGACTTAAACCAGTCCAACATTGAACCACAAACGCCATATTTATGTAATTTGTTCAAAAGAACTTGATGACTCACACGATCAAATGTCTAGACCAATCTAAAAATATGGCATCAATGCATTAACCAGCTATGATAAGAGTTGTCAATTGAGTAATAATAATAATAATATTTTTTTGAAAATGTCAAATTTTGTTATAAAATTATATAAATTCCATCTTCGAAAGACATATAAATTTGGTGTTAGAATACTTACAGTTTGAACTTTCTAATTTGGACCGATGGCTGCAGCCATTTAATAAATAAGTGTCCAATATACTGGATGTTCATTTTGACACACAGCGCAATGATATATACATGAAATTAGCAATATAAAAACATCGTTAAATTAGATTGAACGTAGGCATCAAATTATGATTTAATAACAGGGATTATTTTGAGAGCCATAAATATGTGAAGATGTTAGAATGTAGGCATATATCTGACATAGGTCCTAGGGCACCGGGTGACTATTGTGTGTTTTTCAGTTTGCATGGTAATGGAAAATTATAAATTATTCATAATTATTGTTCAGTACCCCAGGAACACCGATAATTGAAAATGTAATCCTCTTTAACCATGTTGCAGGGAAAATAATTGTTAGTGTTACAGCAATTTGACATAAATTATGTACACAAAATCTGCAAGGGCAGTATTGAAATAAACATCAATTAACCCCCAAAAATTAAGGGAAACTCATAAAGGTTTAAAAACCAAACCGTTGTTTATATATAAAAATATTTATGTTCTTCTTTCGAACAGTGAAAGTGTAATATATTTGGTATAACAAATTATGTCATTGTAACAAAGGCTTACTGGCTTTTCAAGCTGGGGCTACCTGTCAGCATAATTTGATACATGAGTTTATCAAATGGGTGACTATTGTGTGTTTTCAGTTGGATGGTAATGGAAGATTATAAATTATTCATTGTTCAATACCCCAGGAACACCGATAATTGAAAATGTAATCTTCTTTAACCATGTTACGGGAAAATAATTGCAATTCACTGCATGCAGGAGAGGGATGTAGTATAATGAAATGGGGCTTCCTGGGCCCCTCTGACCTCCTGCGGGTTGTGAAAAAGGATATTTAAAAAAAAAAAGAAGATTTAAAAAATATATAATTTATATTAGAAAAAAATAAATAAATTGAGGAACTTGGCGCATGATAATGTTTTTGTTACGAAAAAAAGATATTGAAAATCAGAGTTAAAAAAAATATAATTTTTATTTTTTTTTTTTTTTTTTTTGGGGCGAGAACGGCGCTTGTGATGTGTTGTTTTATTACGAAAAAAAAGAGATTGTAAGAAAATGTAATAATTATTAGAAAAAATTAAAGAAATTAATAAAAAATCAGTTGGTGGTACAACCCCCACAGGAGGTCAGTGGCCCAGAATCACTGCGCTGCGCTCCGTTGCCCCATTTCATATACCTACTGTAGGTTGTATCAAAATCTTTAAAAGAAAAAAAAAGATATTGAAAATCAGAGGTTTAAAAAAGTGAAAAAAACTAAAAGGATTATGTGGCTTAATAGTAAAAAGAAGTATGGAAGAAGAAAGATATTTATCGAAATGGACATTGAGGAGAATTGGAAAAGAATTTACTCGCTCGCATATACCAATTTTTATACTGCGAAAGGACGAAGGAGGAACGGGTAAATATTTAAACTTTTCTTATTACAGAAGCAGTAAAAGATATATAAAACTTGACATAAACCAAGACCATTAACAAAGAGTCCAACTTGGAGGCTGTTATAGAAGCAGAAGGTATTCCGATAGGACCAGTAAAGACGATTGCGAAAAGATTTGTATAAGATTGCTGAAGATTGGCGCCACGGTGTTTTAGAAATTTGACGAACCACCGATTGACGGACCTGGAGAATATTTACAAAAGCGAACAGTATTATTAAGCTATACCGACTGGGTCATAAAAGAGAGAAAAGATTTACGCGTGTTTTTACGAAGGGTGTTTGAAACGCCGATAATCGAAAAAGTTGACTTTTAGATTTACAAAAAATTTGGGTCGTACAAGTTTTATGATATATACTTGTAGGGTTAAATTTTATAAAAGAAGAGCCGAGGGTGGGATTGAGTTTTTGACGGTTCCTTTTTCATTTTTCTGAACAAATAACTTTATTAAATATGAATAATATTAAAACTAAATTAGCTAGGGGTTTTGATAGAATTGGAGAAGTTGGTAGCAACTTTTACAACAAGTAGTGGATGGATCGTAGGTCGTTTTGAACGATTAGATCTTACTATCTCGAAATATCGACCCATTGAAGGAAATTGGATTCTTATATCGAGCTATTACATAAAAAAATAAAAGCGTGCATCAACGTAAAAACAAAGACGATAATTGTTTGCGATGGGCGCTTTGCGTCATCGTTTCACATGAAAAAGAAAAGGAATAAAAAATAGAACATTCACTTATAGACTTTCTCCGAAACATACCCTATAGAGGATGGTTTAAATTTTGATAACATCGACGCTCCTACCCAATCAGTCAGATTGATCAGTAGAGAAACAAAACAATATCGCGATAAACGTTTATGGTTTGGGAAAGAATTTTTCTTCAGGTACGTTCCCGTATACATTAGCGACGAAGATTATGAAAAAACGTATACAATTATTATTAATCCAAGAACAAAAACAAAGGGAGCAACTAGATCTCACTACGTTTGGATCAAAGGATTTTAATAAATTAATTTACGATCAAACGAGGCATAAAGCTAAAAAGCACTTTTGCAGTCGTTGCTTGTGTAATTTTACTAGAAGAATGTACTTTTAAATCAAGACTGAAAGGAAGTGTAGAGGTATATGGGCGGTGAGAGCGGTAAAAATACACGATGCCGAACAAGGGTAAAACGATACGTTGAAATTTTTAGAATTTTCATAAAAAAGATGAAAGTTTCTTTGACTATATGCACGCGGACTTTGAAGCAATTTTACCTTTAATGAGAACAAATCTGGGCAGAATAAAAGCTTGGACAGAGACAAGAGCACCTTCCGTGCGGTTATTCGTACCGTCATTATTTGATTCTGACGGCGGAATAATGTTCGTCGTTTGCATACAGGGGTGAAGATTAACGGTTGGCCAGTTTTTAAATGTTTTGTCGAGATGAAGTAGAACCAAGATCAACGCGATATTTGCAAACCCTCAAAAATAATAGCCCAATGACTAAAGAAAGATGAAGAAAGATTTAAAAAATGCTAAAAACAGATTGCTGGATATGCGTAAAATCTTATTGGCACGATAACAACGACCTTATTTAAATGTCGTTGTTGGGTCTTAACTTAGAAAAAAGAAATTGACGATGAAAATGCAAAACAATCTTGCACGCAAAGATTTAGAGATCATTGCCACATCACCGGAAAATATAGAGGCGCGGCGCACGATAGATGTAATTCGACTAAAAACTAAAAATAAAAACAGGCAAAACGTGTTTATACGTTTTTATTCTATAAAACCTTACAGAGCTACGACTCTCGTCTCATCATGCAAAAGGGAATGAGTCGTAGCGAAGGAAGACAACTAACGGATAATATTCCAAACAACACCTAAGAAGAAATAGTATATTTCTATTTTTCAATCGGTCAGCTTTCCACGATTTTCTCGATAGTTTCAATTTTACCTTATTCGCTCAATAAAATAGTCAGAATCCGATTAAATCTTTTCGTATTGTTACAAAAGTCTACACGAACCCGATTTAGAAAACTTAATCTTTTTCAAAAAAGAACAAAGATGGGTTGTTATCTTACGAACACATGAATAGTTTTGAACGTTTTGACGAAAAAAGCAACTTCCTTCGCGAGAATAATTTTTGACAGTGGTTTTAAATAAAGAACGGTATTACTGAAGAAGAACTCACGAGCACGCACTTTTTAAAAAGAGTTTGGACTAAATTTGATTGTAAAACTCTAGGCGATTCATCACGATTTGTACGTGCGTACCGATGTCTCGTTATGTAGCGGACGTGTTTGAAAATTTTCGCTTTGATACTTGCGTAGGCTGAAACAATACATACGGTTTTAGAATCCGGCTCATTAATTATACGGAAGTCCGGGGTTTGAGTTGGGACAACTTTATGTAAAACATTCGAAAGTTTGTTTATAATTGTTGACGGATATCATTAATATGTGTTATTGCCATAGAAAAAGGTTTGAGAGGGAATAGTTACTTGATGAGTAATAGATACTCTAAAACCAAACAATCCAAAATACGCGAGGATTTTTACGATCCATCGAGAGACCAACAGAGATTACGTTTGTATTTAGACGCAAATAATTTGTGTACGGTCGTATGCGATGAGTCAACCTTTACCGACTGGTAATTTTAAATGGTTGACTAAAAAACAAAATGAACCAGACTCTCAAACAAAAGTTAAAACGTGGAAAGGATGCATTTTAGAAGTTGAAGTTTAGAATATCAGAAAAAATTACACGATTCTCACCAACGTTATCACGCTCGCGCCAGAAAATTAACGGTAGCGAAAGAAAAGAATGGAATGGAAAGAATGAACCGCGAGAATTTAGAATGTATATTATGTTACATTCACTATATTGAATTTTTTTTTAAAGTTTTTATACAAGTAAACTTTTTAGGCGCTCTAAACACGGGAATTTCTTACCAAATAATAATTAAAACTTGGTCGTTAAATTAATTTGTTTTTAAATCTTTTACTATTAATAGTAAAACAATGAGCGTACGCCTATAGAATGCAACGATATTACTTTATCCAGAATTTACCATCTATGACGGATGATGCTAAATCATTTCGTCTGCAAAAAAATCGACAATATTCAAAACGGGTACGAATCGGGAAATAAATCATCGATGAAGCCGTCTACTATAAAAATATAATAAAATCATCAATGCTTGCTCCATCTCGAAACGGTGGCGGAAATTGGGCTGTGTCAGGAGCAGGAGCCATCGGAATCGCAGTATCGCCACCGTTATAGCATCGCCGGCTAAGTTTGTTTTAGAAGGTATAGCTTTTAGGGTTTGGGTGGCGCGGCGTTTGTTCTCAGATACGCGAAATATAAATTATCTAAAAAGCTAAAAACACGATGAAATTTGAGTTTTAGCATCGTCTAAACTCAACACGATCGAAAACCCACATTTAAAAGCCATCAAGACGGCGTCGTTGCTACCCAAGATAATTTTTACTCGTCTGCGAGGGAACAAAATACATTTTCTCAATGAAAGAAAATATTCGTACAACTCGGTCAAAGATACTGCTTTACCGGATAAAACAGAGGTAAAAACCACCGATGTAGATGTGAAAAAAGTTCTTATAGAAAAACTTTTAAGTTTAAATAACTTTACTATACAAAATCATATAATAATCAAAACCCGCTTCGCAAGTAGCGGAGCGGTAACAACGATAGAAACCCCCCGTATAATTTTAAATTTTAGTCGTTATAAATGTATAGTCTTTTCAACCAACTCGTTCATCACTATATTAAATAAACGTCTAGCTTTTCCTTCAACGCGCTTTAAAAATCTTAATTCTAATACATTACCGCATTTTGTACCAATCTTACATTTTCGACACGGAACTGGTATACTTCGTCCGTGTCTTACGCGCCACTGATGTTGTGCGCAAAACACGTTACCCTCCACACTTGGTACACAACACTTGACTGTTTTACCTATTAAAAGCCATTCGCATAGAATAATCGTTTTCGATAAATATTTTGTCGTCACCTTTACTATATATTCACATAATCTTTTTAGTTTTTTTCACTTTTTTTTTTCACTTTTTTAACTCTGATTTTCAATATCTTTTTTGTTCTTTAAAAATGTTATACAACCTACAGTAGTATATGAAAATGGGGCAACGGAGCGCAGCGCAGTGATTCTAGACCACTCGACCTCCTGCGGGGTTGTGCCAACTGATTTTTATTATTTTTATTTTCTAATAATATTACATTTCTTACAAGTCTCTTTTTTTCCAACAAAACACCGCGCCGTTCTCAAAAACATTTTTTCTAATAAAATTATATTTTTTAACTCTGATTTTCAATATCTTTTTTCATAACAAACACACGCGCGCCGTTCTCAATTTTTTTCTAATATAAATTATGTATTTTTTTTAAATATACTTTGTTCACAACCCGCAGGAGGTCGAGGGGCCCCATTTTCATATACTACTGAGAAATAATTTTGCCATCTCACAATCATTAACCTTGGCATTTTCAATTGAGTTTAGCCTATATCAACACAGTTTGTCGCTTAGATGACAAAGTGACGAATCAGGGTAAAATGTTGTTTCAGTGTTAATTATTCTCATCTGTTTACGCTCAGAAAATCATGTGTTTCATTAAATAGTTGAACTTTAGTTTTCATTTTGTTTCAAAGCTGTAATTGGTTTTTTTTCTTTGTACAAGCTTTCAAACTTATTTGTCACGTCGTCGATAGTAAAATATGGTGCGTGCTTCATCTCCACACAAAGTGATCCTATTTGACACCAATTCGTCATTTTCTGGATACCATTGTTTTCTCGCAAGAATGACTCACGTTTATATTTTAATGCATACAGTTTTTATACAAATTCGTACCCGCAGTGTGCTACTTTACACGTTGAAAACGTGTTTCAACCGTGCGTTTTCACGAAGGACAATCGTCAAAGCGTTTTCACGAAGGACAATTGGAAAGTTGCGTTGATTTGAGCGTTTTCAGAGGATCATTGTCTTAAATTATTAATTGCATTGTGACTAATCGTCCTTTACTTGAAAAGTTGAAACATTTTGGAAAGTTTGAAATCTGTTATTTCACTTAGGGCCCCGATTTATTAGCATGTTTCATCTTGAATGTGACATGATACATTTTTAAAATATAGTTAAAATA
>CM055817.1:25008162-25048162 GCA_029582265.1 Zoroaster sp. YZ-2022
ATTAGACACTAGTGTTAACACATTATATAAAAATAGGTATATAATTAAACTCAAATACAACTATTTCCAGCACAGCAAGTGGTCTAGTGGATAAGACTCTTGACTAATAAGTAGGAGGTCCTGAGTTCAAGCCCAACGTTTTGTATTTTTATTCTGACTGATGTCATTCTAAGGTTTATATCTAAGGTTTATAATTAAACTCAAACGCATATGTCCTGACGACAGCAAGTGGTCTAGTGGATACTAATGTTGACTTATAAGGAGGAAGTCCTAGGTTCAAACCCATTATAATTTTTTTTTTGACTCGGACTGATGTCATTATAATTAATTAAACTCAAACGCCATTACCTTAAGCGCAGCTAGTGGTCTAGTGGATAAGACTCTTGACTTGTAAGTAGGAGGTCATAAGTTCGAGCCCAGGATGTCCTGGTTCGAGTATAGTGTTTTTTATTTTGATTCTGACTGATGTCATTCTAATGTTTAGAGCCCATGGGATCGAAAGGGTTAAGGTCATACATGTATCACCGTTGCTACTGTATAAATGAGCCAGTAATTTTCAGTCACATGTGCACTGTTATTGTCAGTCACTGAGTTAATCAAAAACTAGCACTCTGATTCCATGCCCTGTTGATCATTACGATATCCCTTTCAACCCCAAACGTGCCACCTGTGCTCAATGTGGAATGTATGTTCTTTACCAAAGGGACGCTATGTCACGGGAATTCACTACTCTTTTGTTCCCAAGGCTCCTCTCCGGCACAACGCCTGAAACCTGTAACTGAAATGTAAATAGCGCCCTCACTTGACGTTGGCATGATTAATCAATCGCAGGACAATGCGCGCGTCAGTATGAATGATTTTAGCGTCTCTATATAAAGCTGTAGCTTTTTTCCGTGACCGCCGACGCTCACTTAGCTGTTTTACAGCCGACAGTCGACCGCTAGCCATGGATGACGCTGAAATTATTGACGAAATATTCGCGGATAGTGGTTCAGAAATATCCGATGACCAGTCCTCCTCATCCACATCAGAAGAAAGTGAAGAAGAGTTTGTCACACACCCACCAAGGTCATCAAATAAGCAGAACTTCAGGTAGGCCTTAACTAAGACGTAGGCCTAGCTGAAAAACTTTCACATAACTGTTCCAATTGGCTAACGTTACTGATTAGAAAGAGCCAAACAATCATGTTTTTGTATATTTCTGAATGTAGGCCCTAGGCCTACTTTTTATGTTTTTTCTAAAGGGTGTTGGTGAAACTGAAAGTCGGATCCTCCAGACCCTACATTGTAGTCAGACTTTCCTGGATCCTCGAAGAAAATGTTTTTCTTCAAAGGAATGATGGATGGAATGGCATTTCAAGAATATTAACTGTTCAAGTTATTTCAAGAATTAGGCCTACCTTACGTTTGAATGTAGGCCTAATTAACTTAATTTGCCAAATATTGCAGGTGAAATGGGCTTCTTTTATGTAGGATGGATCTAGTAAGGTCCGACTTACGTTGACATTAGATCCGGGGAATCTGGTTTTACCAATTGCCTTTCTAACGAAATTCATAATAGCACATTTGAATGGATGCCAGTCAACTCGCCCCTGGCAACCTCGCCTCACAATCTCGCCCTTACAAACTCGCCCCTGACAAACTCGCCCCTGCTGGTACAAACTCGCCTCTAACAAACCACCCCTCCATTAAAGTCGCCCCTGACAAACTTCGCCCCCCTGACAAACTCGCCCTCGGCAAACTCACCCCGAAAAACTATATTAAACCAGTCTCAATAGCGTGAGATGAGTCACAAACTTACAGGGGCGAGTTTTCCGGGGACGAGTTTGCCGAGGGGCGAGTTTGCAGGGGCGAGTTTGTTAGGGGCAAGTTTGTACCTGCAGGGGCGACTTTGTCAGGGGCGAGTTTGTAAGGCGATTGTAACAGGGAGGCGATTGCCAGGGGGCGAGTTGACTGGCATGCATTTGAATTAATCTGATTTTTACTATGCAAGAAAAAGACATGAATAAAATCACAAAGTTTGTCCCAAAAAGTGTGCAGTATAAATGCAGAGTCGGCCTAACTTCTGAACTTCTTGCACCATATCAAAGTGAATGAATGATGAGGATGTCACTTGCTCTACCGTAGAGCAATTGGCATCCTCTAGCAAGTTGCATCATCTTTTGATCTATCAAAAGAGCATTTTAACATTTCAGTGCCATGTAATGTTTCGAGTCAACTCTGTCCCAGGTCAACTCCGGTCCAACTCGGTTAGTGTTCGTGCCCAAAACGTTACAGCACCCTCTTCGACCAAGAATACAGCCTATATTTACTTTAATTGGCTTGCGTTGTACCATCTGGACAGAGTTTACCTTGGACAGAGTTGACCTGCACCCCATCTAACCATATCGAGTGTATGATTAGATAACACAGGAAGGTCATACAAATTGCAAGCACCTGGTGTGCTGTCATTTTCAAGAAAAGTGGGACTATGCATAAATTTCCGATGATGGTTTTGCTGAGCATTGCCAAAAAGTAACAACCCAAAAGCTCATTACACCCAAATCATACAGTGCCCTTCCAGTAGTATGTTAAATGCCGTATGGGGACAAAATATAAACTGAGAAAAGTGGGAATGTAAGGCCCACCAATTTAAATAGATGTATGACATCATAAAGAATTGGTGACGTCATAGTAATACAGTGGACATATAAAAATGAAAAATTCACCAGATTATCTCTGAGTATAATAAAGATGGCGACAAAATATGAAATAAGAATAGAGTAACTGTGCCTCGCGAGTGGCTTTTTATGATGATTTTGTTTTACCAACTAAAAGCCACTCGCAAGGCACAGTTACTCTATTCTTTATTTCATATTTTGTCGCCATCTTTATTATACTCAGAGATAATCTTATTTAGTTTTTTCATTTTTATATGTCCACTTTTTTAAATTTTCTATGATGTCACAAATTCTGTTATGATGTCACACCTCATTTAAATAATTGGGGCGTATTTACACGTCTCCCGATTCTTTTCTCAGTTTTATACATTTGTCCCCATACGGCATTTAACATACTACCTCCTCCTATTGTGTCGGCCATATCTGAAAATGGCTAATGTTGTATTATGGTATCATCAAGAAAATGTGCCTTAATTCCATATAGCACCATCATACATAAGTTTCTTAATCACTCATACTTCAGGTCTGGATGGCATAAAGCAAACTCCTCCTATACGAAGCGACCCCCATGAACTTTTACTGAAGAGACTGGATGTACTGAAGATTTCAGTAACCTCTCGCCTGGGCAGATCTTTTCAACCGTTCTTCTGTCAGGCAGTTCTGGAAGTTGATGGTGACAGAGACCAATCGCTATGCTGACCAAACGCTGGGTGCAGATGCAGCCAATCATCAGCATGCCTGGACCCAACGGATATCCCTGAGATGATGGCATTTGTGGCCTTGCTTCTGTGCGTATGGGCATCAACAAAGCGCCACGCTACGCCATGCGCACTGGTCCAGGTCTGAAGTTCTGCGAAGTCCTGTGTACTCATCAACTATGTCTCGCAACCGATTTGACGCACTCCTGAGATTTTTCCACGTTGCCAACAACAGAGCTGAAATGGATGATGACTCTCCCCGTGACAAACTGTGTAAAGTTCGCCCGCTGCTTCACATTGTACTGCCATTGTTTCGTCGCATATATAAACCTGGACGAAACCTCTCGCCAGATGAGACTATGATAAAGTTTAAAGGCCGCATCGGTTTTAAACAGTACATGCCACGCAAGTCTGCTAAGTTTGGATTGAAATGTTTTTCATTGAACGAATCTGAAACCGTGTACACATGTGCGTGGAAGGTGTTCACTGGTTCAGAGCCCACATCGTACCAATTGCAGACATCCTCAATTGCTTATGCAGCAGCAAACCATCCATCTAACCTTTCAGCATCTGGCAAAATAGTCATGGAACTACTGCAAGGACTCGAACATAAGGGACATTTTGTTTTCATGGACAATTGGTACACCAGCCCGGCTCTCGTCCACAAGTTGTCACAGCTAGGTTTGGAGCTCGTGGAACAGTACGATACACCACCCAAGGGATTCCGGAGAGTGCAAACCCAAAGAAGTTCCGCATGAAAAGGCGATGACCCGCACTTTTACACAAAAGCAGGGCAACTATGTGTTGTTTTGGCAGGATGCAAAGCGTGTAACTCTTCTGACTAATTATGGTGACTGCAGTATGGACACTAAAGAAATTCGCAGCAAATACAGTTCCACTGGACTTCGTGAAATCAAAACCTGTTCTCGTCAGTGATTATAATAAATACATGGGTGGAAGTGATCTAGCATCGCAACTGTGTCAGTATTATACACACCACCATAGATCGCTGAAATGGTGGAAAAGAATTTCGTGGCCATTCTTGACATCTGTTTGGTGAACGCTACTGTCGTCTACAACCGAATTCCTACAAACCAGCACTTGACGAGCTTGATTTCCGCGTGAAGGTGGTCAATGAACTTCTTTTCCACCTGAAGCACAACCGAGCAAAGCACACCAATGAGCCATCGTGTCTTTCGAGTAGACATTACCCTGGGAGAAGTGAGCCCAGCAAAAGGCGCAACTGTGTCGTTTGCAGCACACAAGCCAAGCGGAACAAACTCGTATGATTTGTAAACAGTGTCAAAAGCCAATGTGTGCTGCCATGCTTTGAGAAGTTTCACAGTGTGTGATAAACATTTACCCAATGTAGTTTGGCTTGTGTCCCCCCATTTCAATGTTGCTCACCCAGCAAAAATGCAACTGTGTCATTTGCATCACTAAAGCCAAGCGGTAACAAACTCGTATGATTTGTAAACAGTGTTAAAAGCCAATGTGTGCTGCCATGCTTTTGAGAAGTTTCACTGTGTGATAAACATTTACCCAATGTAGTTTGGATTGTGTCCCCCCATTTCAATGTTGCTCACCCAGCAAAATGCAACTGTGTCATTTGCATCACTAAAGCCAAGCGGTAACAAACTCGTATGATTTGTAAACAGTGTTAAAAGCCAATGTGTGTGCTGCCATGCTTTGAGAAGTTTCACAGTGTGATAAACATTTACCCAATGTAGTTTGGATTGTGTGGGCGCCCCCATTTCCATGTGGGTCACCCAGCAAAAAGTGCAACTGTGTCATTTGCATCACTAAAGCCAAGCGGTAACAAACTCGTATGATTTGTAAACAGTGTTAAAAGCCAATGTGTGTGCTGCCATGCTTTGAGAAGTTTCACAGTGTGATAAACATTTACCCAATGTAGTTTGGATTGTGTCCCCCCTCCCCCATTTCAATGTTGCTCACCCAGCAAAAAATGCAACTGTGTCATTTGCATCACTAAAGCCAAGCGGTAACAAACTCGTATGATTTGTAAACAGTGTTAAAAGCCAATGTGTGTGCTGCCATGCTTTGAGAAGTTTCACAGTGTGATAAACATTTACCCAATGTAGTTTGGATTGTGTCCCCCCCATTTCAATGTTGCTCACTCCAGCAAAAATGCAACTGTGTCATTTGCATCACTAAAGCCAAGCGGTAACAAACTCGTATGATTTGTAAACAGTGTTAAAAGCCAATGTGTGTGCTGCCATGCTTTGAGAAGTTTCACAGTGTGATAAACATTTACCCAATGTAGTTTGGATTGTGTCCCCCATTTCAATGTTGCTCACCCAGCAAACATGCAACTGTGTCATTTGCATCACTAAAGCCAAGCGGTAACAAACTCGTATGATTTGTAAACAGTGTTAAAAGCCAATGTGTGTGCTGCCATGCTTTTATAAGTTTCACAGTGTGATAAACATTTACCCAATGTAGTTTGGATTGTGTCCCCCCCCCCATTTCAATGTTGCTCACCCAGCAAAAAATGCAACTGTGTCATTTGCATCACTAAAGCCAAGCGGTAACAAACTCGTATGATTTGTAAACAGTGTTAAAAGCCAATGTGTGTGCTGCCATGCTTTTGAAGTTTCACAGTGTGATAAACATTTACCCAATGTAGTTTGGATTGTGTCCCCCATTTCAATGTTGCTCACCCAGCAAAAATGCAACTGTGTCATTTGCATCACTAAAAGCCAAGCGGTAACAAACTCGTATGATTTGTAAACAGTGTTAAAAGCCAATGTGTGTGCTGCCATGCTTTGAGAAGTTTCACAGTGTGATAAACATTTACCCAATGTAGTTTGGATTGTGTCCCCCCATTTCAATGTTGCTCACCCAGCAAAAATGCAACTGTGTCATTTGCATCACTAAAGCCAAGCGGTAACAAACTCGTATGATTTGTAAACAGTGTTAAAAGCCAATGTGTGTGCTGCCATGCTTTGAGAAGTTTCACAGTGTGATAAACATTTACCCAATGTAGTTTGATTGTGTCCCCCCATTTCAATGTTGCTCACTCCAGCAAAAAATGCAACTGTGTCATTTGCATCACTAAAGCCAAGCGGTAACAAACTCGTATGATTTGTAAACAGTGTTAAAAGCCAATGTGTGTGCTGCCATGCTTTGAGAAGTTTCACAGTGTGATAAACATTTACCCAATGTAGTTTGGATTGTGTCCCCCCATTTCAATGTTGCTCACCCAGCAAAAATGCAACTGTGTCATTTGCATCACTAAAGCCAAGCGGTAACAAACTCGTATGATTTGTAAACAGTGTTAAAAGCCAATGTGTGTGCTGCCATGCTTTTGAGAAGTTTCACAGTGTGATAAACATTTACCCAATGTAGTTTGGATTGTGTCCCCATTTCAATGTTGCTCACCCAGCAAAAATGCAACTGTGTCATTTGCATCACTAAAGCCAAGCGGTAACAAACTCGTTTGTTTTGTAAACAGTGTTAAAAGCCAATGTGTGCTGCCATGCTTTGAGAAGTTTCACAGTGTGATAAACATTTACCCAATGTAGTTTGGATTGTGTCCCCCATTTCAATGTTGCTCACCCCGCAACACATGCAACTGTGTCATTTGCATCACTAAAGCCAAGCGGTAACAAACTCGTATGATTTGTAAACAGTGTTAAAAGCCAATGTGTGTGCTGCCATGCTTTGAGAAGTTTCACAGTGTGATAAACATTTACCCAATGTAGTTTGGATTGTGTCCCCCCACCCCATTTCAATGTTGCTCACCCAGCAAAAAATGCAACTGTGTCATTTGCATCACTAAAGCCAAGCGGTAACAAACTCGTATGATTTGTAAACAGTGTTAAAAGCCAATGTGTGTGCTGCCATGCTTTGAGAAGTTTCACAGTGTGTGATAAACATTTACCCAATTGTGGTCCTTCTCTCTCCCCTCCCCCCTTTCAATGTTGAAGTGACAGGGCGCACACCAGCAACACAACATTGAAAATGGGGGGGGGGGTAGGTTGGTGGTAAGCAATCTTGAAATGGGTGGGGTGGGTATGAGCAACCTTCATTTAAACTTGACTACTGCTACAGTAAAATCAATTTTGTGCAATTACCGCAACATTCCTTTCACCTGAACCTAAAATATATCACCTATTACGTTGGGGTTTATGAACCACCCATAAACAAAACAAGCATTTGTTTTATTGGTAAATATTTTTCTTGTCATAACTTGTGGAGTTATTTGTTGTCATTGCAAGAGTGGCCTTTCATGATGTTGTTGAGTGAGGGCGCTATACACTGAAAATTGTTAAAAAGTCTCTGGTAAAGAACTGAACATGCTATGCAAAAACCGGTAGCAACCAAGGCATGACTGATCAAATATAGCTCGGTATTGAAAGGGATATTGTCCCTTTAAAGTATTGCATGTTTCTGGTAAAAGTCATCAACACATTGGTCAATAGAGGACAGAATACTTTTTAAAAGATTATAGTACTGTGCATATATACCAATCTGTTAAATTATTGCACGTTTCTGGAAAAATCATCAACAGTTTCAAGCACTGGCCAACAGAGGGCAGTACATGATTCGCATGTCTTGCACTTAAAAGTAACACAGTACAGCAGGACTATGGGAAATTCACCACGTGCAACCTACATGCGTAACAATCCCTAAATTCTTTTGCCCCGATATAAAAATAATACATAATAATGAGGTAATATTGGCAGATTATCCCTTATAAAAAAGTGCCATACATACCATTTGGTTACCATTCGGTATGTCCAATAACACCACTTATATAAATGGAGTAATAATTATAATAATAACTAGAGGTATAGAGTTTGTTAAAAACAAACTTGGGGTGTTCGAGTGTGCCTCATATGTACGTGATGACGTCATCACCTAAAGTTGTTAAAAGACAAGAGTACTTCAGGAGATATGAGTTTTCATAATATGTAATTAAAATACCACATATTGTGTTATACTGATTACATTAACTTCCGGTCAATCATGTGACGTCATTCATACTTCACAAAATTTTTCCTCATAATATTGGTGTCAATATATATATATTTGCCCCGTCCCCTGACCAATAGACGCCAGTGATAGAACCCATTTGTAGTATAGCTCGATCGTGTTACTAACTCAAGTATTATTCATCTGATTATATATATATATAATAATAATAATAATAATAATGTATAGATTTATATAGCGCACGTATCCACCAACTAAGTGGCGCTCAAGGCGCATTATATTATTATCCCTGCTCATAAGGCTCATAAGGCTCATAAATCATTCCTGAAACCATCTCAGCTCCCTGGGGAGTATACAGCTCAATTGCTGCCATTTCTAGCGCATATAGAGCAAACCATCTCTGCCTTCACAGGTACCCATTTAACCCCTGGGTGGAGAGAAGCAATTATGGTTAAGTGTCTTGCTCAATGACACAGGTGTCACGGCCGGGGCTCGAACCCACACTCTGCTGCTGGCAACACCAGAACTTGAGTTCAGTGCGCTAGACCGCACGACAATCCACTTTACGTGCATTATACAACACACGGGACCTACGGCTTTACGTCCCATCCGAAGGACGAAGCAATTATGGTTAAGTACCTTGCTCAAGGACACAAGTGTCACGACCGGGGCTCGAACCCACACCCTGCTGCTGGCAACACCAGAACTTGAGTTCGGTGCGCTAGACCGCTCGGCCACGACACTCGTCCTGATTTATATATATAATCAGATGAATAATACTTGAGTTAGTAACACGATCGAGCTATACTACAAATGGGTTCTATCACTGGCGTCTATTGCTCAGGGACGGGCATATATATATATATATATATATATATATATATATATATATATATATATATATATATATATATATATATATATATATATATATATATATATATATATATATATATATATATATATATATATATATATATATATATATATATATATACAAGGCGACTCAATAAAAAGGTAATCCACAAATAATGGGTTAATATGACCAGGTTATGAGGTTTATGATTATAAACATGATTGCATCATGAGGTAGGAGCTATTAGCTTTCCATCGATACCATCCTTGCATTCATGCAATCACACATCACTGAGCACCATTGTCTTGAAAATGGAACATCAAATTCCAAAATGTGCAGGTTGGTGAATAATGGACCCAATGGTCAAACATCCAGAGGAATTGGGCTCATATCCAAACAGAGACAAGATACGTAGGTTACAGGACACACATTTAAATGATTGAAGAAAACATATCTTATTCATGATAATGATTTTATTTGATAAGATCATTAACCCTTTAGGCACCAACACCTTCCACATGTCCACCTCCTCTCTCCACACAAAGTCCACAGCAACGATGCATGTCTTGCACAGCTCTTCTCACCATAGCTGGGTCATTGCGCAGAATGTTGACTTTTATTTGATCTTATCAAATAAAATCATTATCATGAATAAGATGTTTTCTTTCATTCATTTAAATGTGTGTCCTGTAACCTACGTATCTTGTCTCTGTTTAGATATGAGCCCAATTCCTCTGGATGTTTGACCATTGGGTCCATTATTCACCAACCTGCACATTTTGGAATTTGATGTTCCATTTTCAAGACAATGGTGCTCAGTGATGTGTGATCGCATGAATGCAAGGATGGTATCGATGGAAAGCTAATAGCTCCTACCTCATGATGCAATCATGTTTATAATCATAAACCTCATAACCTGGTCATATTAACCCATTATTTGTGGATTACCTTTTTTTTGAGTCGCCCTGTATATATATATATATATATATATATATATATATATGTTAGTTCCCACCATAGGGGGAAACGGAAAAAACAGCCGTTAGGGGGAAAATTCACAAATCAATTTATAACAGCACAATGCAAAATGTCACTGGTATGATACGTATGTAAAATACATGCACAACTGTGCCCGGATGGTAGTACTCAGTACTTTTTCAGATAGCGTGCGGGATTAAAGATATAACTTTTTGGAGCTTCAAAAAATTTCCCCTTATGGAAAAATTATGCCACAGACCACCTTAAGGCGAAATTACTATATTTCCCCGTGTAATATCTATATTTACCCGTATGGCTGTTATGGTTCAAAGGGTGAAATATTACTCCATACGGGGAAATATCAAGGTGTATTCTAAAACTGATTAGCATCCTACACGCAATAAATGTTGTACAAAAAATGTTAGAAACATGTATTATTTTTATTAATAATAAAACTTAATTATCGCACAAGCGCGAGTGGAATACGGAAAATATAGCTCTTCAACCAATATGGACCGTGCAATACAGTAGAATAAATATCACACTGTTGTTGCCATGGATTGTCCAATCAGAATCGAGGATTCAAGTTTGCTTGAAGATAAAAAGTTATACCGCCTCACACAATGTATTGGGCACTTTGCAAAGACAATAAAAAATTAAACCAACAACAATGATTCACAACTATCAAATACAAAAGTAAGAGATTTCCAGAGTGATCATTGAAGGCCCGCATGGATCAACAGAGGATATGATGAATTGGATTTGGAATGACGGTCATTGTATGTGACCCACAACATTCACTTGTATGCAACAGGCTTTGGACAGACAACATTTCACAAAGGACAAAAAAATCTATGGCGCAGAGTTGTTAGTCTATCCTATTAGCAAGTCCGTAATGCACACGCGTATTGATAGTACACGCATTGTTTTTGCTACTTCAGGCTCTTTACTTTTGTTCATTGTTTTCTTATGACAGAAAGTTACATCGTTAGATTTTGAGTCTTTACAACATATGTTCAGGACAAGTCCCGAGCACTTGTACTCTATTAATCCACAGTCACCATTAATTTCATATAAAATCTTTTAAAAAGTGACAGCACGATAATTATGATCCACTAACTTTACTAAGTGACATAATTACTATCCTAAAAGGGTGTATATACAGTTTAAATCAGAATATTCTTTAAAGAGATCTTGTTTCAATTTAAAACAGTAAAAGGGGTACCGTAGTGTACGCGAATGGGAAATGTATGTCACATTATATTTCCCCTTAACGTTTCTGAATGATAGACTAAACGGGAATTATATATCGAATGGGCGAAATATCAACCCATTATGAATGTAATACATATCTCCGTAGTCGTTTAATTAAATTGGGAGATTAAAATCAGTCTTAGTGATATTGAAAATCACTTAGGCCTATACTTGTATGCCGATGGAGGCTTTGCAGTATTGTTTAGCAAGATCTACGGGGACTTACGGTCATACAAAACTGCTTAATCACTAAAAAATGGAATCAGGTCACCCAAAAGGAATGTGTATGGGTCAACTTAGAGATGGCTGAATGAAAATGATCGAAATGATGTTGAATAAAGTTATCACAAAAATGATTTGTACATGTAGGGGAAATGTCGGCCATATTACGCCTATATACATTGGATTGTTAGATTTCTCCTTAACGTGTCTGAATGATAGTCTAAAAGGGAATATAGATTGAATGGGGGAAATATCGACCACACCATGCCGTGATGAATACCTGTAATTAAACAGTGAGATTGAAAATCAGATTGAAAGTCTTATACTTTGTTTTGCGTCTCATCTGACCGAAAACAGTAAAATATAAAGTAAGAAAACGATATAGGTCTTACATCAAGGGGAAAAGTCGGTATTTTATTTGATTGTTATATTTCCCCTTAATGTATCTAAATGATAGACTAAAGGGGAATTATATCGAATGGGGAAATATCGACCCACGGTTAATCATAAACAGTGGGATTGTAAATCATTCTAGTCATTGACTAAATCACTTGTACTTATATTGTTATACCCATCCGAGGGGGGCTTTGCAGTCTTACGTTCCCAGTCTTAAAGAGATCTTGTTTCAAATTAAAACAGTAAAAGGTGTAGTGTACGCAAATGGGAAATGTATGTCACATTATATTTCCCCTTAACGTTTCTGAATGATAGACTAAAGGGGAATTATATATCGAATGGGCGAAATATCAACCCATTATGAATGTAATACATATCCCCGTAGTCGTTTAATTAAATTGGGAGATTAAAATCAGTCTTAGTGATATCGAAAATCACTTAGGCCTATACTTGTATGCCGATGGAGGCTTTGCAGTATTGTTTCAGCAAGATATATGGGGATTAACGGTCATACAAAACTGCTTAATCGCTAAAAATGGAATCAGGTCACCCAAAAGGAATGTGTATGGGTCAACTTAGAGATGGCTAAATAAAAATGATCGAAATGATGTTGAATAAAGTTATCACAAAAATGATTTGTACATGTATGGGAAATGTAGGCCACAGAAAAAAACAACTTCTTATTCAAAACAGGGCCTAAAAATGTGTTAGAATTCTTAGGCAGGATCGATGTAAAAATCAGCAGTGAGTGGTTTACCCAAATTTTGAACCAATTTTCATGATTAAACAATACGCTCCACGTATTACACAGCGATTGATTAATTGCTAATGCTGGATCCAGAAATTTTTGCAGGGGGCCTTTCTTTTTCTTTATGTCCAATAATAACCCCCTATTATGTTTATTTTTATTATTTTGGTGACAGAGCAGGGGTATTGGACCCCCCCCCCCCACCCCTCTGAATCCGCGGTGAGTGGTACGCAGTGAGTGGTTTATCCAAATTTGGACAAGCTGGCTGAATTTGTAGATGTCATACCACAAAGCAAGCTATACGTCGGGGACTACTGTAATATAAAAACACTGCTTAATCTCTAAAAATGGACTGGGTCACCCAAAAGGAATGTGTATGGGTCAATTCCTAGATCCGCCCCTGCTTTGGGTGCACCCGGAAAAACATGTACCCACCCCCTCCTCCCCCGTTGAGCAACAGTTTGGGAGGAGGACGCTAGCCCGGCTTATTTGAACCCCAAGCCGGTGTAGATACTTTGCCCTACATTTGCATCAATATTGACATTTGATGGAGCTATAAAACGGACCTTGTGTTCAGGTACACACTAGTCATCAGTGTCAGTGAGAGAGCAATCAGGACCATGAGCCAAGTGCTTACAGAGTTCAGACTCGGGCTCAAACTGCTTATAATAAACTACGGGAAATTTATGTTTAGTATAAAACTTGCTTAATATTGCCGACCTTTTTTAATAGTATGTTAATTAAACATGACTTCATCTGAAATATAGTATTCTCATATCTGCAAGCATGCGTGATTTTTCAATGTAAATTAAAAACTTAATACAGTCTCACACATACAACGTGGTATTTATAGTAAGACAGGTGACACATGTGGACCACTGAGTAGTAGTCTTGAAAGAACTGGAGGTACAACTCGACGTTTCGATCAGTATGCTCTGATCGTCCTCAGGAGAATCTCCTGACGATCTTCTGACGATCTCCTGAGGACGATCAGAGCATACTGATCGAAACGTCGAGTTGTACCTCCAGTTCTTTTCAGAACTAATTACTACTCAATTGAGATTCCACATGGTGTCACCGCAATTAGTCTTACTTATCATCCTCACCATGCAAAGCTACAAGTTTTACCTGTGGTATTTTATATTGCAATTATAGTGTTAATAATGGATTTAATGATCACATTTTCAAACTTCCTGCTGGATAAACCTACCCAGTAGTATATATATGCGATCCTTATAATATTTGTCCGGTCTTTTGTTTATCGTCCAAAACTGTCTAATTGGTAGAGGAAGCTCAAAACAATTTGCTGCGCTATTTTTTCTACATGCTAGGTCATGACATAATGTATCATGTCCTTTTCAACATGTTTAGTGTTGTTAAGCTGCAATGTTTTTATTTGATATTGGTAGTGTGAATGATTTTAACCGCGAACCAGAACCTGATTGGTCAGTACATACACCCGAGAAAGCATTCAACGGTCAAGCTACGGAAGAAGCCAACTAAGTTACCGCCGAGCTTATGTGCGAGTTTGCGGCGGGCTCATGGATGTCTGTGTCGGTCGGCGCTGATCGGCCCTGGTAGTATGATGGTACAAGAGATCTCAAAACAAAAAAATACCAAGTTATGTACAGATTTTGATGAAACTGAAATAATTGCCAGTGGAATAATCGCCAATAGATTAGATTTCTGAGAAAAAGGATTTTTTAAATCCAGATACAGGAATGAAATTCATACAAACAATCATCATGGGAATTTACATCTTCACTTTATACCGGTAGTTATTACAGCCTGGAAAAAAAATTGATATGCAAACATTTTTCACCGTACAATTTCTACAGCTATAATTTTGATTTTTACAGTTTACGCTGGACAGTAGGCCTAAATTTGACTGCCAATCCTCTTAACAGTTCAGCCTGACCGTCCTATTATTTTTCAAAATTTGAACCAAGTTAATAGTCGCTGATGATCATTACACCTTTTCCTCTGCTATGGAATGTTGATTGTTTTAAGAATAGTTCAATTGTCCCGTCATATGGTGATATGGTGATGATCCACTGTTGGCGCAGTCAGAGATTTAGAAGTGCAAATGAGGGACAAGGTGGCAATCATAAATTGGGGGGGCCGGGAGCAAAGTAGATCACTTCCCGATTTTCAACCTCATCCATTCTCATGAAAGCAGTCATTATGTTTGGGCAGTTTTGTAAACAGTCTGTTCGGGAACCCCCCCCTGAATTCGGTTCGATTTAATTAATATTCTTTTATGGATAAACTGAGATGTTGGGAATGGGAGAGGGAAGTTACGGGGCAGAAAATATAATTTGGGATTTATCACTTGCCGGAAAAAGAAAGAAAAAATCGCGCCGCCACTGATAAAAAGTGAGGGATTTTTAATTGAAAAGATCATAATAATAATAATAATAATAAAGATTTTTAGCGCGCACATATCCACCCTGCTGGGCGCTCAAGGCGCGGAAACAAAGAAAAAACATTAATACAAACAATATACAACACACTAAAAACCAAAGGTGCAAAAAAGGTGCAGACCCACTAAAAAAGGTACAAAGTTGCACCTTTCTCTAAAAAAAGGTGCAAAGTTCATTTTTGTATGAAAAAGGTGCAACTTTGCACCTCTTTGAAGATATACGAAAATGGAGTGAAGTTGAAGGTGCAAAACTGCACCTTTTGGAAATAGTTTCTGTGGATATTTGCGTTACATATATTTTTATGTTGTATAGATAGCGTTACATAGATTATTTGAATAGCTAATCGCTAATCATTAAATGTTGAACCTCAAAGGTGAGTATTTGAACCTTTACATGGGGTGCAAACTTGCACCCCATTTTTGGGGTGCAAATATGCACCCTAAAGGGTGCTCGTGGTGTTGCATTTGTTAGCACCCCAAAAGGTGGACATTTGCACCTTTATTTTTTAGTGTGAATGATAGCATAGGGAAAACAAAACAAATTATGTACCGAGATACATGTACCTACAATGCAATTACAAATATACATCATCTTTGAAGAGTTGTGACATAAGATGAGTTTTAAGCATCGACTTGAATCTGGTTATACTATGACAAGATTTGAGTTTAGTTGGAAGATGATTCCAGAGTCTCGGAGCTGCGACAGAAAACGACCTATCACCCCAGTTCCGTTTTGAAGTTGGTTCCTTGAGGAGTGACATGTTGCTGGAGCGCAAATTGCGTGATGGAGTGTAGACTTTAAGTAGTTCAGAAATATAAATTGGAGCAATGTTATTAAAAGATTTGTGAACAATTAGCATAAGTTTAAAACAATTCTCTGTGAAACAGGAAGCCAGTGCAGTTCTTTCAAGATTGGCGTGATATGGCATGACTTTCTGGACAAAGTCACAACACGAGCTGCTGTGTTTTGTATGTGCTGAAGACGAGATATTTGATTCTGCGGAAGACCGTAAAGGAGAGCATTCCTGTTATCGAGCCGTGATGTGACAAATGCATGTATAATTTGTTCAGCAGCACTTTTATTCAAGTATTTCCTAATTCGGCTTATATTTCTGATATGAAATGATGATATGCGAACAATGTTGGAGATATGTGGTTTTAAAGTCATTGTCGAGTCAAATATAACACCCAAAGTCAAAGTAAAAAATCCAAATCGAAAGTCTTGAGACTGGCAGGCCGAGGGCACAACTTGTAACAATTCATAAACTTGACGCGTCCTTTCACTAATGATGTAGGTTTACATTTAGCATGAAGTATCCCTCTTGATATTAACTGCAATTCACTGAAATCATTTTAAAAATCAATTGATTGTGGAGGTCGTTCCTTTTAAAACAGTTATAGTGATGTCAGAGGATAAAGAAAACTTACAGTTAAGATTTATAAAAATACATTCAACGACTAAACTTCTTGTAGACTGGCACAAGTTTATTAAATACCGCCCTCTTTTAGTGGTAAATTTGCATAATAATCGTTCACTCATTATTTTAAATCGAATAAAATATAATTAAAATACTTAAAAACTGTTTAAAAGTTAATAACTTGTTATATGTTTTACAAAAAGTACTAGACAACGATAATATAAAGAAATCAAACATGTCCAGTCAATTTCAGTTTTTCATGAATTTCCTATTTTCTCCCGAAGAAAGCGCGTAGGAACACTAAGTATAGCTACCTGAAATATTTTTCATTTTTGGCTCAGTTTGGAAATGCGGAATTCTGTGTTTTTATACCGATAATTAATTTATTTTTAATTAAAAATTTGTTTAAAATCTTTGAATTATATATCCCGATATCCTTGCTCAGTAATTTTGTTGAATAAGTGTTGAGGAAGCTTTCAGCGGCAGGTAATCAATTTTGAAGCTTCTCTCCTTTCTTGTATCCATCCTTGTTCTATTCGTCTCGTATTCTTTCGAAACCAACTCTCACACTTTATGATGGAAAATTACACGAATTACTAATTTGTTTCCGTTCTTTTCTTCTGATATATGGACTTTGTTGTGCTTTCTCTTCAAGTACAAGTGTCGGGGATGGATTGCAACATCATCGACTATAAACCCCTTCATTTTTTATCAAATATTAATAATAAACTTTATTTTAATTTGTTTTATTGCACAAGTATGACAGCGAACTTACATTGTATAACATTGTTGATGGTATTCAAGATACATTAAAATGTTTGCACTTACGTTGTTGATAAAATCAAATCCTCTATAGGAATTAATCTCTAATTTCCAACAGTATTTGAGATTTCCTTTCCATAAACAAATCTATGCGTTTTGTTTTTATTAAGTTGTTTTTAACATTAACAAAAACAAAAGTGAGACCATCAACGGGTTGCTTTCTGTTAATATCTGTGGATTAAACATGATAGAGTATCAGTTGAATGCGCAAAGAAGTAAATACATTGATATTTCTTGGAAGAAAGAATCAACACACAATAATTGTTTGCATGAATCAGGTTTATTGCAATCACAAGAACAATAGTTAATATATTTATAAAAGATAAAACTTAAAACATGTACCAGTTTCTTATTGTTTTCTAAAAAGATAATCAGATGATTAAATTTCCTCAATTGATGTGATATACATAGACAAAAAGTGAGTTGAAGTCCCCTGTACAGTATGCATATGACAGTATACAACAATACTTGTAAATACTTTCTTCCTCCAGGGTAAGATGGTACAGCTCATACAAACAGTACATGTACATGTACATGTACACGTACACTACAGGGCTCCATGTATGCATGGTTATGCACTTGCATCACCATGGAGGAACTGAAGGAAATAAATTACTATTTTTGTTGCTCTATTTTCAGTCACATGCACAAACTTAACAATAATAAACAGAAAGTATAACACTACAGGAGCAGCAGTCAATTTTTCTTTGTTCACCCAAAATGTATCTAAAAATTTACCCAGTCAGTTTCCCTTGTGATTACAAATTCATACGTATGTATTCAGTTATTATCATCCAGCAAACATGAATCCTCAATGTCGATTGGTCAATTACTAGCATAATATATTCCCATAATTCTACTGCCAAGAAAGACATTGCACTGCATATTGAATGCAGTGCGTGTACACATAGGCGTATCTTCCTTTTTTGCTCACAATACCACAAAGAATTACACTAATAAAATGGCATATCAATCAATAGGAATTCTAGCAAGTCATTTCTGTCATACATAGCCTGAATGATTTACGAAGGACATGATCAAGTTTGCAGCTGGATGATAAATTAAATTATCACATGCGCACTCGTGGAATACGGAAAAATGTAGCGCGTCTGCTCCCATATGCAACTCGAAATGGGACGCAGAAGCGCTATCTTTTTCTGTATTCCACGAGTGCTTGTGTGATAACTAATACTTATTCATATGTAGGCCTACCTGGGTTGCTAATTCGTAAGCATATGGATTACATTCGTAGGTATACCATGGAGGAAGGACGGTATACGGACAGTGGCATAGTGATGGGATCTTCAGTTTGTGCTGTCGTTGCAAAAAATACATGTAAATTCCCCTTCCCCCATTGTACAAATTAGTAAAAATCTGTGCAGAGTCTTTCTTGAAGGCTAAATGACCATAGTAATCCAATACTAATCCTTAAATACGTACATGAATAAGTAATCTGTACGTACAAATTTTTAATCAGTATCCGCAAATACATATTGTTATTATAATTTTTTTTACCATGTCCTATACACTTCCATATTTTATGTCTAAAAACCCCTCACATAAACAAAATACAAAACATGTTAGAATGCGACCAACAGTTTACACCATTTTCATTTATCTCAATACATGCTTGATCAAAACATGGAGGAAGGAAAATCAAAACTACTGTATTATTTGATCTATTCACATTAGTGACTACGTTTTCATATTAATGCATTCACGCCTCCATGGTTCATGAGAAGATCCGCAATTATGTAACGGGGACCTGACCTCGAGCTAGCTTCGCTGTGCTTCCTCCCCCGCTCCACCAGCAGTGGCCTAGGCATTTGGCTTGAATTAACCGGTACAATCAACACCGCAAACAACCAATACTTAGCTTTACACACAGATCAATCTAATGGCATGGAGGCAACACAAATCTGTGCATACCAAAACCATGCTAGTTTAAACTCATGTTGACAGAGTGGTGTTTGGAATCTACATATGTAGATATGTATAAAACAGGCATGCGTAGATTGTACACTGTACATCTTTGTTCACATCACCTCTGAACATAACTCGCTATTCAAGCCATTGAATTGTTTGTAATAATAATAAATTGATTTCATAATTTAATAATTCACCCAGTCAGTTTCCCTTGTGATTTATTACTTGATAATAATAATTTGACATACATTAAATAGTCATATAATTATTTTAAACCCATGTAGGCCAACATCAATTGCAAGAGAAAAAGCAATCAATACAGAAACAGTTGTGTCACAATGTATGGTGTATTTGATTGAAAATGCAGTATGACTGTACATATCCGCAAATCCAAGTCAATCCTCAGTTCAATCTATTGTATTTGTATATGAAGGCCTACATGTACTGTACCATAAACCTTCATGTACTGTACCATAAACCTTGTTTCTCGAGAGAGGGTCTAGTCTGTGCAAACATTACCCCAAGGTTACTGTGTGGTCAACCATGGGTCAACATAAAAAGTCCCCTGTACAGTATGCATATGACAGTATACAACAATACTTGTAAATACTTTCTTCCTCCAGGGTACAATGGTACAGCGCATACAAACGGTACATGTACATGTACATGTACATGTACACTACAGGGCTTCATGTATGCATGGTTATGCACTTGCATCACCATGGAGGAACTGAAGGAAAGAAATTACTATTTTTGTTGCTCTATTTTCAGTCACATGCACAAACTTAACAATAATAAACAGAAAGTATAACACTACAGGAGCAGCAGTAATTTTTTCTTTGTTCACCCAAAATTATGGTGTTCTATAATGGACACCTACGCGGCGCCTTTTTTTTTTTACGCGGCGACTTTTTTTTTTTGGACGGCGACTTTTTTTTTTTGGACGGCGACTTTTTTTTTTACGCGGCGACTTTTTTTGGGGGGCGGCGACTTTTTTTTTTTGGACGGCGACTTTTTTTTTTACGCGGCGACTTTTTTTTTTTGGCGGCGACTTTTTTTTTTACGCGGCGACTTTTTTTTTTACGCGGCGACTTTTTTTTTTTGGACGGCGACTTTTTTTTTTACGCGGCGACTTTTTTTTTTTGGCGGCGACTTTTTTTTTTTGGACGGCGACTTTTTTTTTTACGCGGCGACTTTTTTTTTTTGGCGGCGACTTTTTTTTTTTGGACGGCGACTTTTTTTTTTACGCGGCGACTTTTTTTTTTTGGCGGCGACCTTTTTTTTTGACGGCGACTTTTTTTTTACGCGGCGACTTTTTTTGGCGGCGACTTTTTTTTTTGGATGGCGACTTTTTTTTTGGGACGGCGACTTTTTTTTACGCGGCGACTTTTTTTTTTTGGACGGCGACTTTTTTTTTTGGGACGGCGACTTTTTTTTTTACGCGGCGACTTTTTTTTTTTGGCGGCGACTTTTTTTTTTACGCGGCGACTTTTTTGTTTACGCGGCGACTTTTTTTTTTGGACGGCGATTTTTTTTTTTACGCGGCGACTTTTTTTTTTTGTGGTGTTCTGTTAAATCACTGTTTAACTGTTAACAGGATAATCTCGAAATTTGTATGCTTGGACACCAGGCTTCGTGACACGTCCTTGAAGAGATGTGGTGTCAAAAGTCAGTTCACAAACTCAGTATCGTGTGTGTCCACCATTGGCGTTGATGCAGGCTTGACAACGACGACGCATAGACGACACTAAGCGATTGAAGAAAGCTTGGGGAATGTTGTTCCATGTCTGAACCAACGCTTGTCCCAATTCAGCTAACGTCAATGGCTGATTCTGGGCTTGACGTAAACGTCGCTCCATTTCATCCCAAGCGTGCTCGATAGGGGCAGGTCCGGAGAAACAGCTGGCCAGGGGAGTACCGGAATGTTCTGCTGTCTCAGGAAATCTGTCACAACACGAGCGACATGTGGACGGGCATTATCTTGCTGAAGCGTGATGTTACGTCCTTGTCTTTGAATGAACGCTTGCACATGAGGCCCAATGATCTCGTCCCTGTATCTCAGACCTGCATCAACGCCAATGGTGGACACACGATACTGAGTTTGTGAACTGACTTTTGACACCACATCTCTTCAAGGACGTGTCACGAAGCCTAGTGTCCAAGCATACAGATTTCGAGATTATCCTGTTAACAGTTAAACAGTGATTTAACAGAACACCACAAATCATTGTATTATCTTTTTTTCATTAAAAAATAGCATAACTTCAAATGATGCACAGTTACTTTATTCCGGTAGTATATATATATATATATATATATATATATATATATATATATATATATATATATATATATATAGCCTACCCAAGCAGTTTTGCCATCATTACCGATATTAATGTTTGTACCATCCTTTCATCTCCCCACATAACATCAGCATGTTGATCTATTTTCAGAGCCACTACTTTATTATGTTTGTTCCCCGTGAGGTTTTGATCAGTCTAAAAGCCAAGGAATTTGACATGATTGATGTTTTTCTCAGTAAAGAGCTTAAGTTTAGAATGATCATATATGTTTTGGAGAGGACAAAGCAGAATAAAATTCATATGTATATTGGATGAGATACACAGTATATAGCAATAAACAAGATGCATAGAAAAAAGTTATTATAGTAATGATTCTGTACTCGTAATCTTACGAAACAAATATTTTACAGGCCCCCGATAATTGTGTCTATTAACAAAATATTGCTCAGTTGACAATTAACATGTAAACTTAAACAATAATATATGATACATTTAGATTATAACGTCTACATCTGATTATCATTATAACAACAAATTAGTAGTATCAATACAAAGACAAATGTTATAGTTCTTTCAAAAGTGAACTATTTGCAGAAAATCGTTGGTTAGAATCAAACAAATTTTCCTCACGTTAGGCTTTAGGCCTTATCACTTATTGCCGTATAAATGTATTCTCAAATAACTTACAAATTGTTGGTAGTCAATAAATTAATGTTTTTTAATCAACGTTGTTAGATTGTTTGATACATCCTATTATAAATGTTGTTTTTATATCAAGAGAGGGCGTAGTTTTTGACAGAGTTTAAGTCTGGTTCCCATTTACAATGCCTCCGGAAGCAACAAGAGACGTGCGGTGTAGCAGACTATTTTTTGGTTAAACGGCAGAATTAAGTAATGTCTAAAACCTATTGGTTTTAGATATTAATTATATTATTAACTATACTGAACAAAAAAGTACTTTCATAGGCCTATTAGAGAAAACAGCAATTGTCCAGCAACTCAAAGCATTGTACGAAATTTTAGGACTTTCTCAAACATATGCGAGCACAGTATTATTAGTTTTTTGGATAATTATTTCTATATGTATGTATTTTTTAATCTTTTGATATTTTCTCCCAAAATTGGAAGTCTAAAGGCGATGACTTCGTTAAATCTGATTTCGTTGGTGCATTGTATTGACACTATTAATGTTTGTACTGGATCTTCACGTGAGGTAGCAATCGTCTTTGACAAACAGTCGCAACAGTGTTTTTGGACGATGCTCAGCATTTAAAAAACAAAACAAAAACAAAACAAAAAATAGCTTTAAAACGATTACTAAACTAACGTTTCAGCAAATCTATCACATTTTAGGGGAACTTTCATATTCTTTTTCCAACAGGACAGCACATAGGCTAAGTACCTCCAGATGGTACCGAAAATTAGCTGGATCGTGGACTATAGGCCTAGTACCTTAATAACAGTTGATATTAAACGTTAAATCAGTATTTCTAGCGTTGCACTATGCAGTCCATGCAGCACGAATACATTTTAGTAGGGCCATCATACCGCTGAAGCCGTGTCAAGCTTTCCAAAGAAAACAAAATGATGAAGATGATTGTTTGGGGGACAAGCCAATATATCATTTTCTCACAAAAATAACATGGGTCCCATGCCTCTTGGAGTTTCCTAGCGCGGTTGTACTTTATTCTAATAGAAATAATGTTTTAAAAAATATGTAAAAATTGGAAAGCTTGGCCACTCTGATAATATTTGGCCACTCTGATAATACTACCATAAGCCTTATAGCATACTGCACCTGACGAGTCATGCTATTTTTTTTAATAAATAAAAAAAGGCTGTTTAAGAACTCTTATTGCCGGCTATCACCTTCTCCTAACCCTTATTATTTTCTTTAATAACCCTTTTTAATAATTTTTATTTATTTGTCTTGTTTCATTTTTATTTGACATTAATCCACTTTTACATCGATCCACAAAACATTTATTTATTTATTTTTTTCAATATTGTCCATCTTTATTTTACTATTATTGTCATTTTCATCATATTTTTTAAAATTAAACCTTAGAACACACAACCCTTTTTACCCTTCTTAATCAGATTTTACAACTTATAATAAATAAATCATACAACATATCTAACATTAAATATTTATATCCACAACCCTCTATATTTTTTTAAAATAAATTTTCTTCCTTTCGTGCCGAGTTTGACAAAGTCTGAATCTTTATAATCAGTCGTCACTCTCATTCTACGCACTTCTTGGAATAGTTTTAATCCATTTGTCCACGGTGATAGAATTAACGTTTTTGCATATCGTGAGATATGTTTAAGGCTAAATAAACCTTATGTTTATTTATAATCAAAACTACATAATCAACGTATACACCAGTATTCAGGGACGTGCACAGGGTTGTAGAGGGGCAGGGGCTCAGAGTCTGAAAAGGGCAGTGTAATTCCATGCGAGCGCGCGTAGCGCGCGAGCTCAAAAAAAATTGGGCGTTTATTTATTAATAAAAACGCATAATATGGTTTTTAACATTACAATCAGATCAGATTATGTTGATGACTGGTTTTCATTTACAATCTGATCTGGTGGTGAGTGAGCCTATAGTCAAGGACCAAGTCCACCAAGTCTAATTATCCCCTTAAGTCTCAAATTTATAATAAACGTATCATATCACCTGATATTTGCACAAGAAAACGGAGCTCCGCCTAGTCAAACAATCATAAAGTGCACCAATAACACAAAACCGAAAATGAACATGTATTGGGGCAAATAGCTTACCTACCTAATGAAGTAAGTGTAGTAGTTGCTTTGAAGTAGGCTAACTGTAAGACATAGGTCTCGAGTGGGAGCGGGATGTCAATTTCGTGTTTCAGTGATAGCGTGTGCCTGCCTATCAAAGACGTATAGGCGCGCGCGGCTATGCGTGAAATCTAGTTTCGCGGAGGGGCACATGCAGGCCCGTGCACAGGAATAGTAAGGGGCATCTCTGCTGACCTAATATTTATTCTAATTTTATTCTATCCTGACATCTTTCAACTGGGCAGGGCAGTCTATGCGCAACAGGAACTTAATAATTCATTCAAAAAAACAAAAACAAAAAAACCTTGGGCTAAAAAGGGCACTTTTTATACTAGGCAAAAAGGGCAGGGGCTCAAGCACCCTTTGGGACCTATGTATGCACGTGCCTGCTAGTATTTACGACCTTGAGGTAAGCCGTTTTGGTGATTAAAGGACTAAGTTTATGACTTGTACAGTGAAAGCTGATCAGTTGTGTTGGCATGTAGCATCGTCGGTGTCACATATTCGATGTAGATCGTCTTGGTTTTGCGAGGATTGTTGTGTTGCATTAGTCTATAAGGACCCTGATCATACCGGATGAACAGCAAGTATAGCATGTGCTAAATTTTGGGAATCGGTCGTCGCTCATCATGAATATAACTTGGACAGAGTCTGATTTAGATGATGATATTTCAGTTCCAGGCGGTAGTAACAAGACTTGGACAGAGTCTGATTTAGATGATGCTATTTCAATTCCAGGCGGTAACAAGACTTGGACAGAGTCTGATTTAGATGATGATATTTCAGTTCCAGGCGGTAACAAGACTTGGACAGAGTCTGATTTAGATGATGCTGTTTCAGGCGGTAATGTAACGTTCACAGACACCTATTTCGAAACAAGATTTTGACGTTTCCCGTAACTCGGAACCCCAACCAACAAGCTCACATGGAAAAATCGATGACTTATCCAATGTAAAGCCACGGAGTGCATCGACACCAGTAAAGAAAGGACGAAGACCTTATGAAGGATGGTCACCACTTTCAATACTGAGACAGTCCTGCACTTGTGGCAAAAAATGCATGAGGAAACTAAGTATGAACGATATCAGCTTATGTCAAGACGAGTTCGTCAGTATTAATGAATCCGCACAAAGACATTTTATAATTGAACAAATACGCCGACACGCCTTGATTTCTGAATCATGTTTTGACATTAACCTAGTAATTTACGGTCATACAGTCTGTAAAGAAGCATGGATGAAGGTCTACGGTGTGTCGTTGTCGCGGTTTAACCGGTGTGTCAAGCTAGTAAGGCAGGAGAACCACAGCGTTGACCACGGGAACACAGGGAGATCTCGTCTTAGAACTAAGTCGACGGAGAGCATCGGTTGAATGGACAATTTTTTCCAAACTGTTGGGGATTACATGCCTCACAGAAATGTTACATGCTGAGAATTCATCTTCAAAAGTATGTCATTCTTTACCTTCAAAAGGGCCGTCTCTGTACTGTGATGTTTCCTACCGATTGAAATGGTGGAAATAATGAATGCCTAGCCATATGATTATTAATTTGAGCACACACTGCACTCTCAGTAAGTTTAGACAAAAACTGCAAGTTGGTGATTGGTCGGTAATTTTCTAAAGCTGGGTCAAGGTTATGCTTCTTTAACAAAGGAATAACCAGTCCCTCTTTCCAGCAGTCAGGAAAAACGCCAGAAGCAATAGACAAATTTATGATACTGCTAAGCACTGGCAGCAGAACATCAAGACAATCACTGACTAGCTTAGTTGGCATTGGATCAAGGTAACAAGACTTCTTTGTAGATTTACTGACAAGTTGCTTAACCTGTTTCTCAGTTAATGTAATGAAATGATCAAACAAAATGTCATCAGATGGAATAATATTTGGAAAATATACGAGCTGTGTGATAAGGTTATTTTGAGAGCATGTACATCACTTAGGATAGTTGAGGTAAACACATGGTGTTACCGCAAACCGAAATGATATCATTATTATTATTATAAAAAAATCATACAAACATATTAGCATGATCGGTAGAAGTGTTCAGTATAAAGGAACTACATCGTTATCGTTTTCAAGTCTTTGAATGATTGTTGTGGTACAGCCAAGCCTTTGAGAAACCTGGCCAGGCCTAGGCGACCTGGCCTCATAATCTGTCTTTTTTTTAGTCCTAATTCTGTAACAATACAGTACCTGCCAATCAACATAACCTGAGCTTCTGGAGGGCCTAGCCCAGCCAAGTAAAGCTCCTTATAATGGCTGCAGTTGGGAACAAAATTCAGCTGAGGTGTCAGTAAAGTCTGCGTTAACAATTAAAGCTATTTGATATACAGTGCGTATCAAAAAAAAGGTAATCCGAATTCAGGGCGTTAATATGCCAAGGTTATTTAGTTTGACAATTTACATGTAGTGTACCAAAGAAGAGGAACTCCTCAGCTTTCCATTGATACCTGTATCGATCCATTGCTGTCACACATGGCCGAGTACATTGTTATTGAAAATGGCAAATTCAAATCGCATTTTTGCAAGTTTGGGTAATCAGTTCAAGGCAGTCTGAAATGGACGCATCACTTGACTGCCTAGATGATTATGTAAGATTTTTAAGCTGGTGCGGTAATCGTCTGTTACGACATCCTGTTCTTCAAGTTGGGTATTTAAGAAGGGCCTGGGTTTAGGGACAGGGAGTTGGAAAGATGGTACAACTAACGACTGAACAGCGAGTTTTCGTGATTACAACATTTCACCAAACTCACAGTGTGCAGCAAACTCGCAATGCTTTCAGGGAACGTTTCCCAGAAAGGGAGCCCCCAGCAGCCAAAACCATCTGGGCGAATGTTAGAAAATATCAAGAGTATGGCACTAGGCTCAACCGCAACAAGGGGAATTCTGGCAGGAGGCGCACCGGGCGATCAGAAGGGAACATTGCAGCAGTAAGGCAGCAACTTTTGGAGCATCCTAGGGACACCAGCGGAAGGCGAAATGGGCTGAGATTGCCTTCGGCGACATTCAACAGAATCACCAGATTGGACCTCCACCAGCATCCATATCGGATTCACATCCGACATCAACTTACGCCAGGAGATTTTGCTAGAAGGCTGGCGTTTGCCAGATGGTTGATAGCCCGTACCGAGAGAGATGTCAATTTTCTGCGGAATCTCGTAATCGGCGACGAAGCTGCTTTCTCCATGAACGGCAAGGTCAATACGCATAATGTTCTTGAATATGCACCAGCAAGACACCCCCAGAATTCAATTTTGAGGTTAACATGAGTCGACAAAAGTGGACTGTTTGGTTAGGACTTTGTGGAAGTGGTCAGCTGATCGGACCGTTTTTCTTTCAAAGGAATGTCAATGGTAACATGTATCTGCAGATGCTCAATGATAACGTTTTACCGCAGCTGCAGGAACACTTTGAGCGACAGGTTCGTGGGGTCTTCAGACAACTCTGGTGGGCCCAAGATGGCGCCCCAGCACATCGCCTTATCGCTGTCCGAGATCGTCTGAGGGAACTCTTTGGCGAACGAGTCATCGCCGTCAACCATGAGGTGGAATGGCCACCAAGATCACCTGACCTCACACCATGTGACTATTTCCTTTGGGGACATTTGAAGAACAAGGTGTTTGCAACTCCTCCCCGTGATCTTGATGAATTGCAGGGCCGTATTCGAAATGAAGTGGATGCTTTACGCAATAATCCGGCTATGGTGAGACGAGCAGTGCAGGACATGCTCCGTCGCTGTCAGCTTTGTGTCGAAAGGGGAGGTGGACATGTTGAAGGTGTGGGTGCATAAAAGGGCAATGTTGGAAGAGATTCTTCTTGAATAATGTCCAGTCATTCCTAAAGAAAATCTGGTTTATCATACTGACTTTCACTAATTATCCTGCCTTGCACTGATTACCCAAACTTGCAAAAATGCGATTTGAATTTGTCATTTTCAATAACAATGTACTCGGTCATGTGTGACAGCAATGGGTCAATAAAGGTATCAATGGAAAGCTGAGGAGTTCCTCTTCTTTGGTACACTACATGTAAATTGTCAAACTAAACAACCTTGGCATATTAACCCCCTGAATTCGGATTACCTTTTTTTTATACGCACTGTATATTCATTAGTAAAGGGTCTTTTGTGCTCAGCTAGGGGATTATATAGGCCTGGGCAAAGCCTGGGCCTGGCCGGGCTTCTCAAAGGCTTGGCTGTACCATGACTTTGGCCCTCCTCCCTTAGTGTGTGTAGTGTGTATAATGTGCCTTGGCCTACACATAGTTATGAGGATAATATTTCCCCTTTTCGAGCAGATTTAAAGAATCATAAAAAGTAATAATAATTTTAAAAAAATAATAATAAAATTTAAATAAATAGAGAATTAGGTGATTGCTGCATTGGCTGCCAATATCATATTGTATTATTTATAAAATATTGCTTATCGTTTTCAAATCTTTGAACGATTGTGCACCATTATATATATCTGACTTGTTGAAACGTTATGCCCCTCTCGCAAGTTACGTTCCAGTGCAAAATATTTGCTGGCTGAACAAAAGTCAAACAATTCTTGGGGTGACAGATCTTTTGAAGTTGTGGCTCCACGCCTTTGGAATGATTTACCTCTGTACATTCGTGAATCTCAATCTGTTGACTCCTTCAAGAAAAAGTTAAAAACTCATCTTATGTGTATTGCCTATAAGGACTACTAACATTCATTTATGCATTTGGTATATTTTGTTTAGTATTATATTGCATTTGCTATTGTATTGTTACGCTATTGTATGATTTCTTGTTTACTGTAAAGCGCCTTGAGCACTTCTTGGTGGATATGTACGCATTATAAATCTTCTGTATTTATTATTATTATTATTATTATAAAGGAGAACATCTTACCCAAACTCCATTTACCCCCGTGTTTGGCCGGTTCCCACCGGTTTTATCCCTAGCAGAAGATTCCTGCCGTCCAGTGATAGCTATTGTCAAGAAATTATAGGATTAGTTCAGTTGTGGTTGCTGTTTCTTTTGTGTATCCACAAAGCCCACATGGATTATGAGGGGATTAACTCCTGAGTTAAGTGATCTCATTGTTTGGCTACTAGGATTTGGCAGATAATGAGCTCATTATAATACCTGGAGGTTGGGGAAAGATGTCCTCCCTAATTAACACATAATATATTATCATACCCCAACTGCAGCTTTATTCTAAATTTAGTGATTCTGAACCATAATACTATTATGCTTTATTTAAAACAAAATTGCACGTGTATTTGTTTGCCGTGTTTATTACATGAATGTAAATATGTGTAAATATTTATTTAACAATTGCAATTGATGTTAGTGCATAATATTGTGATTGAAACATTTATCAATGATTGAAATACCTTTGACTATGTTGTAATCTGCATTGGTGTGCAAAACCTGTTAGCACCCCCCACACACACACCCATTGTGGAAACATTTGGCAGCGCAACATCCCAGCTATACATTAAAAACACTCCACATAGGACAGTGGGGAGTGGAGAGCTTTCTTGGTGAGATTTCTCAGTCAGATTGTATTATTGCGTCAGGAATGTCAACAGTTTTGCTCACCGTTGTAGACTTCGTAGCAATGGTTACGTAACATGTTCAACTGTTTACATACCGTGAGAAAACTACATCCATATCAGTTATTGCCGCCAGAATATTACCTCAGATATCTTGTAAAACTGTTACATGAGCCTGATATTATAAAGTCTATATTCAACATCCCAGTGAGATATTTAGATGTTGTTTACAATAATTCTACGCATCAGTGCAACAAGGTTGTATCATAGTCGTATCAACAAGGTCGTATCGTTTTTACAGAGTTCCAGGATGAACCCGCAAAACCTATGGAAGAAGGTACGACGTTGTTTCACTCAATTGTTTTAATAGATGCAAATTTATGCAATATTGCACGTACGACCTTGTTGTTCTGACAGGACGAATTAAAGACGTCATCTTTTAGCAATATTTGAAATCAATTGGCCTCTGCATAATTGTTTGGAGTAGCAATGCACAAATATAATTATTATAATGTTTGGATAACTGGTATTACAAAAGATTACAATATGTTGTGGCATAACCATTTAAGTGACATTTCTGTATAAAGAATAAACTGAAATGCAGCAGTATAACGTTTTCTAAATATGTTAAGGAAGATTACACTTTTGGTACATTGCCCCCCACAAGTGTGCTTACTTTCTTTGATTCAAGATATATTGAACAACCGAAAGTTTCAACTTATTTCGCTATGAAAATAACAGTGAAATGCATTACAATTGTTTGTTTTCACTTCAGTGCTATCAATAATTTGTTTGAAATAATATGTATTAAAAATGATACCAACCAACATAAGAATAATTCAAAGGATATTTGAGACCATTATCGGCCTTAAAACAAGCCAAATTGATGTCAAACTGTTACCATAATTATTTTATTTGATATTTCAATAAGTGTAACCTCCCTTTCGATAGATGTTCAGTGTAAACACCAATTGTAAATTTATGTAGATATGCTTAAGTCCTAACCACTCAGCAACAACTTTTGAGTGTTTGATTAATTAAAAGTGTATTATAAAACTCTTGACATGTTTGAATTACTACTTTTGTCTCGTTGTCAATGTGGTATTTTTTTTATTACAAATGCTATTTAGGGCCATCGTTTAAGAAAAACAAATCTTCAAGTAGACTCGCATAGTCAAACGTTTACTGCTAATATCAGTGTTTTATGATTGTTTTTGTCCCAGTGAAGTTTCTCCCAAATGTTGACCCTGCTTGCAAAGCTCTAAGAGACTTATTTTTTATACTGTAAAAACCGGGGTGTTAAAAGCATACCCTAAGTAAGACTAATTGCGGTGACACATTGTGAAGTTCTCTATTGAGTAGTAATTACTTCTGAAAAGAACTGGAGGTTACAACTCGACGTTTCGATCAGTATGCTCTGATCGTCCTCAGGAGAATGCCGGACTCTGGGAAATGCTGCTGCTTAAGTAGGCTGCTGGAGGATCACGCGATGACTGGCTGCTGGAGGATTAGTGCGTTGGAGCGTGCAGGCGGGAACTATTGGGACTGGGATCCTAGGGGATGGGAGAGAGGAGTGTGTGCTCACTGAACTGAATCAGTTGTTAACAAGCACACCATGTGTGTCAAATTGAGACTTTTAAGGTGTTCACATTGGTTGATATCCAATAATTATGAATCAGTTGTTAACAAGCACACCCTGTGTGTCAAATTGAGACATTTAAGGTGTTCACATTGGTTGATATCCAATAATTATGAATCAGATGTTAACAAGCACACCATGTGTGTCAAATTGAGACTTTTAAGGTGTTCACATTGGTTGATATCCAATAATTATGAATCAGTTGTTAACAAGCACACCCTGTGTGTCAAATTGAGACTTTTAAGGTGTTCACATTGGTTGATATCCAATAATTATGAATCAGTTGTTAACAAGCACACCCTGTGTGTCAAATTGAGACTTTTAAGGTGTTCACATTGGTTGATATCCAATAATTATGAATCAGTTGTTAACAAGCACACCATGTGTGTCAAATTGGTTGATATCCAATAATTATGAATCAGTTGTTAACAAGCATACCCTGTGTGTCAAATTGGTTGATATCCAATAATTATGAATCAGTTGTTAACAAGCATACCCTGTGTGTCAAATTGGTTGATATCCAATAATTATGAATCAGTTGTTAACAAGCACACCCTGTGTGTCAAATTGAGACTTTTAAGGTGTTCACATTGGTTGATATCCAATAATTATGAATCAGTTGTTAACAAGCATACCATGTGTGTCAAATTGGTTGATATCCAATAATTATGAATCAGTTGTTAACAAGCATACCATGTGTGTCAAATTGGTTGATATCCAATAATTATGAATCAGTTGTTAACAAGCACACCCTGTGTGTCAAATTGAGACTTTTAAGGTGTTCACATTGGTTGATATCCAATAATTATCAACACCAATGTGTGTGTTTCTGCAATGGTGGCAGCAGTATTATGTAGGAACGACTGGTTGTTTGCATGTTATATATTCATCACATATTAATTTTGTTCGAGTATTTTTTAGCATACTATACACAATGGACTATGCCCTCATTCGATTCAGTTGCAAGCTATGCAGTTGCAAAATGATGTTAAATGATGCTCGGCTAGTCACAGTTGAAAAAGGTTTCATGTTGCATACTTGTTTTCAAATGTGACACGGCGGCCATTTGTCTTTAACACCATAGCCTCAAAATACCGCCCTCTCGCAGCTCTCAGGTTTTAACTAGCGAACTCAGGCGCGACGACTCGCATGAGGGCGGTATGTTAGGAAATTATTTTAGGGTGATTGTCAGGTAGATAAATAGCCACGATCTCAGACTTGTAATAAACTTTTAAAATGTCGACGTTTGAATTGATGTTAAGAGTTGATTCGCTTGCTGCTGTTGCTGGTTCTAGTAAAGAGAAAGTACATGGTACATCATTGGTATTTACCAGATAATCGAAAGTAAAGTTGATACAGGTATAAATTATAACCGTATTTAAGGGGATTTTAACTATACATGTAAGTTACATGCATTATACGCATGATTGACCCGCTCCTGTAGCTAGCTAGCGCTCACACAGTATCCGCCGTTAGCGGCGCTGTTCACGATGGACCTAACTTCAGTTGCGAGTGAACGCCCTCTATCGGTGGACTTGCCAAAGTCGTGTACAGATACGACGCAGTACCGTCTTGCATAAAAAAAAAATCACTGTTTGTTAAATATAGACCAAAATACAATTCTGAAACTTTCATCACAAGCATTCCAGTTCCTTTTTTCAGTTTAAGCTCAAAATAAAATTGAACAGAAAAAAGTGTTAGGATTACTTTATTCAGACGGTCGAAAATGTCTCTCTCATTGTCAAATTTAGGAACACTGAGGGCCTCCTTCATTAGCTGACCTCATTGGAAAAGCGTGTGATTCCTTGTATTATCAATATGCATATTCATTTCCCATACATTCTTGTGTGCCCCCATTTTAGCTTTCTCCACCACTTTCTCTAGACCCTGGATTTACACCTGTGTTCATGAAAACAAACATTCACGCTGACAAAATTATGGAGTATAAAGAACAATTTGTCTAAATATACTAGGTAAAACTTGTAGCTTTGCATGGTGAGGAGAATGAGTAAATCTAATTGCGGTGACACCATGTGAAATTCTCAATTGAGTAGTAATTAGTTCTGAAAACAACTGGAGGTACAACTCGACGTTTGGGTCAGTGTGCTCTGATCGTCCTCAATGTGCTCTTATCTCCTGAGGACGACCAGAGCACACTGATCCAAACATCCAGTTGTTTTCAGAACTAACTACTACTCTATTGAGAATTTCACATGGTCTCACCGCAATTAGTTTTACTAAATATACTAATTTGATAGCACATGAGACCAACATAATTTCATCCTTGATACCATGAACAATGTGTGACCCGACCGTACGAAACGAGTCATGCTCGTGTGTGGTCGCAAAATCAAATATATTTGTAATTATTATGTGCCAAACACTAAACCAATGGTTCTAAATCATACGTTTGTTTGTTGATCAGTGAGGATTTGACATCATGATATTGTAATGACATCATCACTGACAATGACATCATTGTAATGACATCATCACTGGCAGAGTGTTTCTCTTTTAATGCACAAATTGTAAACACAAGTATTGTTTTAATTAAACACACCGTGTAGACTAGTTATACATCAATCTTTCACACTTAAATTTTAATGTAGCGAGATTTGAACAATTCTGGCATAAGAAATTAACCTAAAACTTCATTACGTACACATTTTTCAAATTAATTCAATTTGTTTTTGATATTAGAGAATACGTACAAAAATACACACTCAAATTGTTAAATCAAATTTCTAAATGATTACAAAACACACGTGATATTGTAAGCAACATTAGAACATAATGAAGCCAGAGAGCTTGTAGTGAACTTCCTTAGAACAAGAAATCACACAGTATGCTTCATAGTGATATAATTTCAAACACAAATGCAGCAAAGACGTTCTCAATCAAATCACCGATAAAGGTGATAAAATACAACCATATTACGTATACATGGTGTTCTTTGTTGTTGCTGTAACAGTAAACACAGCTATTGTATTCAGATATACCAGTGATGCTCTCAGCCCTTTGTTTGTTTAGATATGCATGTATAATCAAGTACATTCTAATTTTAGATGCATACATAACTAATTAAAAGACCGATGCTATTTCCTATATAACAGGTACACAGTAATACATCAAACATCTGCAAACCTATCAAAAACAATTTCTAAGAATAGCTTTTCGCTTTATATGAGATTTTAACACTGCATACTTTTTATTTAATTGTTTATTTGCTTTATATGAGTTTTTAACACTACAAGAGACACTGGCCTTACATTTGATGAACTGGGTGCGGTGATGGCTAACAAGACTCAATGGCGAAACAGTGTGGCATCGATGTCGATTGCGGTCGAAGGATAGATATATAGATAGAACACTGCATACTATAATATTGCTATGCGCAATATGACATTTGAATATAATTAAAAACAAATTACTTCATAATCAAAGTTTTACCTTGAAAATACCTTTATTGTATCAAATATTGAAGCATCAACAAATTGTTGAACGGCTGTTGCCTGTTCCTACTACAAATATACATCAAACAGCCACTTTACGATCGCATCAATAACACATACACATTCAAATTGTGAAAGGTTTATGGTGAATTTTAACGCACACGAATATGATTGTAATTATTATTTGCCAAACACTAAACCAATTGTTTTAAATCGTGTTGTTGTAATATTCCTATGTATGTTGATCAGTGAGGATTTGTCATCATGATATTGTAAGTATATTGCAATGACATCATCACTGGCAGAGTGTTTCTCGTTTACTGCACAAATTATCAACGTAACTTAAATTTTAATGTAGCGAGATTTGCAGAATTAAACATAGTGTAGAATAGTCATACATCAATCTATCTCACTTAAATTTTAATGCAGCGCGATTTGCAGAATTGTGACAGAAGAGAAGGAATAATGTTTGCGGCGTCACCTGTAACTATCTCTGCAGTAGTTGTACTATTGTGTTGGTTTGTGAAGCACCAGTGTTAGTATAAATGGGCGTGTCGATCACAAAACTCTCATTGTCTTCAGGGGAAATTTGAAAGCAGTTGAATTGTAATGATTTTACCGGCCATTTCCTAAATCATTACACTGTAAAGTATGGTGCTTAGAATTTAGAACACATGCCGTTTAGGAATTAGACTTGATTTCAAGTCTGAGATCGCGGTTATTTTTTGTCTGCATCAGCCACGCAAAACGCCGTTTACCCCGACTGGCAACCACAGCCGGCCCTAACTCGCGATCTCAGACTTGACCCTGTTGTGTTTGTGGGATATTCATGTATTCATAGCTAAAATTTACATAATAATACGGATGCTAGAGAGATGGCCAATCAGGAAGCCACAAAAACCTTGTAGGCCGCGTCTATTACTAACAGGTTACAATCGCTTAAAATTCTTTCTGTAATATTCATTCGATATTAAATTTGTATAGTGCTTGGTACGTAAATAGTATTTGAAATGTATAGGTAAATTTATAAGATCTTAGAGTTGTCAAAAAGCACCAAATAAAATACATAATTCCGTCTCTACCAGAACGTCTTACCTACAGTTTAAATGGAATCGTTGAGTACATCTCCTCCAACTGCATGTAGAAGGTTTAGTTTGAATATTCATGTTATGGAAGGCTTTCCGACCAATCAGATTGTTCCGTCCACTTTTGGACTAATTCGCAATAGGGTATGTACAAACCTCGAACAACATTCCCAAGTCTGTGATCGTAGGTTAATGTCGGAGGTTAATACACAAGAGGGCGCTATTTAATGCAATACTATAATTGGCTTCAGGCAGACAAAAACCATGATCACAGACTTGGAACCAAGTCTATTTAGGAATGCGTGTAATTGCTAAACGGCCATCTGTACATGTAACAAAGCTAAATGTGTATAGCTTTTTGACACCTGTTCATATGATATTTAGCATTCAAAAATACATCACAAAAGCACAATCTAAACATGTTTTAGGCTACACACTGAAAAAAAAGTGAGTACAGCCTAAATGTGTTTCAATCCTAAACACCGTTTTTTTTTACAGTGTAATTTTTAAATGGGTAATTCTTGTGCAAATCAAATAACATTTAAAAAGGGCCATGAAATAATTGTCAGAATAATAGTTTTATTTATACCATAACGAGTCTGTGGAGGTCACCATCAAACATTGAAACCCGTATATCCCGTATTCCAGAGATTTTACCGTAATTCATCCCTAATTTGCCATAGTGACCAATCCCGAATTAAGTTTGCATAGTGGCCAATGCGGAATTGGTCGCTTTGCCAATTACCAAAAAATAGCCAGTTAGAGCATTCGTCATTTGAATGCATGCTCTATCTCCAAAACTATAAGGAATACATGCATGTGGATTAGATACAATGGTAGGTCTCTTCCTGAATGTACTAATGGGCGGGAAAACTTAAAATTGAAAAAAGTCGGATTGGTCACTATGGCAAATTAGGGACGAATTTTCATCGGAACATAAAGGAAACTATACTTTAAAAAATAATCAGAATAATAGTTTAAGAATAAATATAATTATAAATTAATTTATGACGGCACCCACTATAAATTCACTTGGGAATCTTTACTGTAGAACTACCCGTCATTGTGATATCGTTAAAGTATATTACAATAACATTATCTTTCCTAGAATGGTTGTCTTTTAGAGCGTGTTTCTTTTCTCTAGTCGTATATCAATCAATAATAATGTAAAGGTACATACTTCACACGCAAGCGAAGCAAATAACTGTAAGGTTGACAATGAAATCGCTCTATTTCGCCATTGTTTGACATAAAAGTTGCTGACCTAGCTTCGCTTTTGTATTCACGTGAAATATGAACCAGCTTTAACGCAGTATATTATCAGGGTTCAAAATATTATAATGATAACTCCTGCTAAAATTTATAAAATTTACAACCAGTTTCAAATATTGTATTTTTTTTAAATTGTAATCCTTTTTAAAAGCAAAACACAATTAAAATTGTGGCCAGTTGTCCAAAGAATGGTTTTTAATTATTTTGAGGCTAGACTAGAATTGAGCTTCAAATCATTTATTATCACGAGATAGAGTGGCTGGGTTGGCCAGAACTTGTTTACAAGTGCTGCCAAAGTATTACCTTGGTCTAACTGATTTGTCCAGAGGCATTGTGTTCTTGGGTGTTCGTCTGGTAAGGGCATTGGGGAAGGCATGTGTTCCTTCCCGGTATAGTTGTTCAGTTTAGTTTGAGCAGTTTTATCGAATGGTCGTGCTATTATTGTCCTTGTCGGTTATCTTGTCTACTGTCATGCCTTATGGGGGCATACGTTATGTATACAAGACAATGGTACGGTCCTCATTAACACTGTGTTTTTTTTACCGTTTTCCATGCACACAACCATCCATTGTTCCCAGCAACTTATATTATCACCGTTTGCTTTTCACCGCATACTTTAATTATAATTATATCGTGTATACAAGTAATATCGATATAGTGAACTGCCGCAGTGGTCAGTCAACTGGAAAGAAATATCAAGAAATGTTGTCGTTTAATTTCTAGGCAATCACCAGCGTTTGCATATACTAATCAGTTTACTAATTAACAACGAGTTTTTACGACACGAGTGGGTATGTCTACCGTAACTAAACGATACGCAGTGCTTCTTTCATGCATGACAGAAAATTTGTTTAGATTGATGATCACAAAAATAAGAAGAGTCTACACTCAGAACAGATAGTAAACAAAAGTTAAGTAGAACAAGTTAAGTAAACAACAACTTAATTTAAGTAAAAACACCGTGAAAAATAATAATTATTATTATATTAATAATAATAATATACTTATATGGCGCACGTATCCACCAAACTGGTGCTCAAGGCGCATTATATTATTACTCCTGCTCATCAGGCTCATAAAATCATTCCTGAAACCATCTCAGCTCCCTGGGGAGTATACAGCTCAATTGCTGTCATTACAGCGCATATAGGGCTAATCAAACACAACAACCAACTCTGCCCTCACAGGTACCCATTTACCCCTGGGTGTAGAGAAGCAATTATTGTAAAGTGTCTTGCTCAAGGACACAAGCACCATGGTCGCGGTTAGGCTTCGAACCCACATTCTGACGACTCGGCCATCAGAACACAAATCCGATGCACTAAACCGCTCGGCCATGGCACTCCATAAATAATACAAATCTATTTTGTAAATGTAAAAATACATGACTCCAGAGTAAAAATTAAACTTGACCAGAGTTGTGTAAGTTTTACCTATGTTATAAAGAATAATTTCACAGTTGTTGAGTAGAATTTTACAATGAAAGTGTATAAAAATTCAAGATGGAGAACACGAAGGCGAACAATCTCACAGCAGTGGGAGTTTCGTCAACTGATTGAGGCGGTTCTAGGTAAACGATTGTTGAGCAATTAAGTTATCCATCTCATTAGCAGCGGCGTAAAGAGGACTTTTCAATGGGGGAGCACGGGGGGTATTGCCTTTCAGTGGGGGGGGGGGGGCAGGGGGTATGGGTTTACCCTTTTCTTTTCTTTTTTGGGGGCACTATTGGGATTTTTCGTGGGGCACCTGGGGGGTGGGGGACTGCTACGCCACTGCTCATTAGTTATTTAAGGCATATTTAAGGTTATGCGTGAATCGTTTGTGGGTGAGATATCCGCGTGTACTCGGCATGCAGCTCGTGATTTTCACTACGCGTTTATACAGGTACAGTGTACTGAAGTCGTGTACAATACATTATGCATACACGCCCAGCGACGACCGCTTCGTACAAGTCATTGTGCAAGTATGTGCATACATGTAGTGTCACAACCATTATGAACGGTCAATATTCTAGCTGTTGCCCTTCTAGCGAAGAATTGAGGCTTAACCTGAACTAAGGAGAAGAACAGCATTTTAAAACTCAACATTTGTTTAACCTTCAAATACCTCAAGTAGTTGAGGAAATCCTTACAGTTATGACTGGGCCAGGTAAAAAAACAAAACTCCTATAGGCCTATTACCAAACAATAATGTAAGAAAGACAACATAAGAAAGACTAATTGCGGTGACACCATGTGGAATTTTTTATTGAGTGGTAATTAGTTCTGAAAAGAACTGGTGGTTACAACTCAACGTTTCCATCAGTATGCTCTGATCGTCATCATGCGAGATAGAAACTATAGAAATATAAACGAACAAACAAACATTCCAGCAAACGAACAAACAAACATTAAAAGGAAATGAAATTAAACGAGTAAACACATTAGCGATACAAGTTGATATTATAACTCGAACTTCACTTCAAGAACAAATGAATAAATGAAGAAAACAAGTAAAAACTGTTTAGGACTTTACAAGTGATTATTGGCAAGAGAAAAAAATAATAAATACAGAA
>CM055817.1:25053162-25175970 GCA_029582265.1 Zoroaster sp. YZ-2022
TTGAGATATGATTTTTTTAAATATTAAATTTTGACTTCCGGTTTGGACAGGAAGTAAGCTCAAATTGGGGTCACCTTTATGTAAATATTTTTCGACAATTAACAATCTATACAATGGTGCAAAAAATGTCAATTTACCTCTTGTGGTTGTTGAGATATGATTTTTTTAAATATTAAATTTGACTTCCGGTTTGGACAGGAAGTAAGGTCAAATTGGGGTTACCTTTGTGTAAATATTTTTGGACAATTAATGATCTGTACAATGGTGCAACAAATGTCAATTTACCTCTTGTGGTTGTTGAGATATGATTTTATAAAATATTAAACTTTGACTTCTGGTTTGGACAGGAAGTAAAGGTCACATTGGGGTCATGTTTTTAAAAATATTTTTGACAATTAAGAATCTGTACAATGGTGCAAAAACTCTGAATTTACCTCTTGTGGTTGTTGAGATATGATTTTTTTTAATATTAAACTTTGATTTCCGGTTTGGACAGGAAGTAAGGTCAAAATGGGGTCACCTTTTTGTAAATATTTTTTTACAATTAACAATCTATACAATGGTACAACAATTTCAATTTACCTCTTGTGGTTGTTGACATATGATTTTTTTAAATATTAAATTTTGACTTCCGGTTTGGACAGGAAGTACGGTCAAATTGGGGTCATGTTTTTGTAAATATTTTTCGTCAATTAACAATCTATACAATGGTGCAAAAAATGTCAATTTACCTGTTGTGGTTGTTTTTATATGATTTTTTTAAATATTAAACTTTGACTTCCGGTTTGGAAGTTCAAATTGGGATCACTCACAACGCGTGTTTCATCTACTTGTTAAGTTCTAAGTACATGCCAAGAGTCAAGTTCATGTGAAGTTTGCAAGTATGTGTTTTTGTAGACAATCGATCCGGAGAAGAAGAAGAAGGAGAAGAAAAAAAAAACTAGATATAAGTTTTTGTCACAACAAAAACAAGGTGTTCGGTTGAAGTTAAAATGGTTACGTCATCAATTCGAAGTGTTGGAGAAGTCAAATGTTAACGTCTGTTGAAGTTCTCGCGAGAAGTTTATTTGAATACAATACAATACTGAATTTAGAAATTATTTAAATATTAAACTTTGACTTCCGGTTTGGACAGGAAGTAAGGTCAAATTGGGGTCACCTTTGTGTAAAAACTTTTGACAATTAACAATCTGTACAATGGTACAAAAATGTCAATTTACCTCCTGTGGTTGTTGAGATATGATTTTTTTAAATATTAAACTTTCACTTCCGGTTTGGACAGGAAGTAAGGTCAAATTGGGGTCACCTTTGTGTAAATATTTGTTGACAATTAACAATCTGTACAATGGTGCAAAAATTGTGAATTTACCTGTTGTGGTTGTTGAGATATGATTTTTTTAAATATTAAACTTTGACTTCCGGTTTGGACAGGAAGTAAGGTCAAATTGGGGTCACCTTTGTGTAAATATTTGTTGACAATTAACAATCTGTACAATGGTGCAAAAATTGTGAATTTACCTGTTGTGGTTGTTGAGATATGATTTTTTAAAATATTAAACTTTGACTTCCGGTTTGAACAGGAAGTAAGGTCAAATTGGGGTCACCTTTGTGTAAATATTTTTCGCCAATTAACAATCGATACAATGGTACAATAAATGTCAATTTACCTCTTGTGGTTGTTGAGATATGATTTTTTTTTAAATATTAAACAAGATTTTTTTAAATATTAAATGTTGACTTCCAGTTTGGACAGGAAGTAAGGTCAAATTGGGGTCACTCACAACTCGTGTTTCATCTACTTGTTAAGTTCTAAGTACATGCCAAGTTTCAAGTTCATGTGAAGTTTGCAAGTATGTGTTTTGTTGTAGACAATCTATCCGGAGAAGAAGAAGAATAAGGAGAAGAAAAAAAGAAAGAAAAAAAAACCGAACAAAAACAATAGGTGTTTCGGGTGCATACCCGAACACCTAAAAAAAAAGAAACGAACAAAAACAATAGGTGTTTCGGGTATATACCCGAACACCTAATAAAGTAGAGCTTACCTTCAGTACTATTCGCATTTAGAAAAAGTGACAGAATTACCAGCATTCCCACACAAAAGGCCATTCTGAAAGCTGTTCAAGTCACCAATGTAGACCATGAGTCGACTCCAAGGCACTGGCTGTTGCAAGTTATCAACCTTGTAGATTACACTGAAATCGAGTGTATATATACACACAGGATCTTGAGTAAACACAATTTATTCAGGTGTCAACCGTACAGGGCACAATATTGTTGGTCAAAACCCAGTGCAGAATCAGTAAATAAAAATCCCTCTCAGAAACTACACAAAATGTCCAGATGTAAGTCTACTCAGTTTGAGCTCCAACCCAATACTGACTATGATCTATTTCATTTCTCAATATCAAAGGCCCCTGCGTGTGGCCGAATTTGATTGGTTAGTTATCATGACGTAATTGCCGTATCTAACGCAATGATAGACAGCGCGCAGCGTGTACGCGCACGCACGTACTATATAGAAGACTTCAAGAACACTTGGATCAATATATATTTAATCAAAACCCTTTGTTGTCGTATTTCATATACGCGTGAAATATACGGAAGCGTTAAAGGTGCAATACCGTCACGATCAGAGCAGACTTCCAATACAGCATGAAATCGGTGTCTTCGTTTAAGATGAACATAGTGACTGAAAATTACTGGCTCATTTATGCAACAGCAACAGTAATATTACCTTATAATGCGGGGGTATTATTTTAAAATAAGCACTCCGATTCCATGCCCTGTTGATCAGCACATTATTGTGACATAGCATAACTCGCTCCATCCACTCGGTAAAAAAAAGCAACAAACGGTTGTATATATTAAAAGATGGATGATGTACATTTCATAACATACGTGTAATTTGATATCAGCAACCGGAGTGGTACAATTACAATAGGTGTCTAAACTGTAGTGGTCAAAGGTGTTTATATTTGGTAAGTTGTCAAACATTAGAATGAATACTAACAATGTAAATATATTTTCATTAGTATCACAACAACATGCTGAAACTTTCACGAGACTGTTTTCCATTATTTATATCTTGATTCTTACGAAGTATCATGTTTGTCCAGTAAGAACTGACAAGACCCAGACATTTTAGTTAATAACAGAATGTTGGTGGTTAACCATTTTTATTGACTCCAAATATATTCAAAGAAAATCGATCCCTAATCATCCTTGGGGAAAATCGTTTTTAATTAAGAATAATTATTAGGAATACAAATGGCCGCCAGCAAGTGCACAATATACATGAAAAGGAATGTATTTCAGACACCTAAATATAAAAACACATATATGCAGGGAAACAACCAAAACAGTATGTATAAATGACATTACAAATGCAGTAGGTAATAACTCAACATTAAGACGAAAAATATGATTTTAATGAGGAGCCTCGTAGCCAAACAAAGAGATCACTTAACTAAGGAGTTAATCCACCCTAATCCATGTGGTCCTGGTGGATACACAAAGAAACAACAACCACAACTGAAGTAACGCTATAATCCCTTGACAATAGCTATTGCTGGACAGCTGGACTCTTCTATTGTAGCGTTCAGAGAGTAAACCCAGTTCAAACCTGCCAAAAACGGGCGATAAATGGAGGTTGGGGGAAGATCTCCTCCTTACTGATTATTCCAATAATTGATGCCAATGGTGGTACCGGTAAATTAGAGTGTACGACTGATAAATAAGAGTGTAATCCCATTCAGTTGCACTTTATGTATGTTGCTTTGTTTTACTCAAATAGCATTGTATACAAAAACAAATAAAGAAAAAAAGAAATAATAAAAACAAACAAAAAATAAACAAACAAACAAACAAACAAATAAAAAAAAACACAATGAGATGTCCATTTCACAAGTTGTTGACTAATTTGACCAAATTCAGTCAGAATATAAAAATGGTTGAGAAACACTTTTTTCAAATACTAGTGCAGCAATAACAGAGCTTTCATGTTTCAATTGCAGGCAATCGACAGTTGCGAGTGGTTGATTCAAAGGAATCGTGTCGTCTCTTGTCTTAACCTCGGATAAGCAAATTGTGTTTTGCATATTGGCTGTAGTTTGTGCCGGCGCGTTATAAAGCATTGAGGGTACAGGATTCTAGTCCAGAATGTTAAGTTAGATAAAATGTCACTGAAAGTAACATAGGTTGGCTTTAGATTACATTAAAAACCTTTATAATTTTTCCGAGTGGAGGTTTTGCATTGTAGGTTTATAGAGATCACATCGCTCCGCTAAGACTATATTTCGACTAAGGTCTACATTGGTGACTTGAACAGCTTTCACAATGGCCTTTTTTGTAGGAATGCTCACAGTTCTGTCGCTTTTCCTACATGCGAATAATTCGGAAGTTAAACTCGATAGTTTCATTGTTTTCCTTAATTAGTTTAATGCACAGAAGTCATTCGTCTATCTTCCATAGTCAGTCTTGTGCATACCAGCGAATTCGCAACAGTTGATAACTTAAATACAACAAGTTATGTTAAAAAGAAATAATATTGTTAATATTTCCTTTTAACATAACTTGATGTATTTGTGCTTTAAGTATACACTAATGCCACATGCTAACTAATTATTCCTAAGACACAAATATTTGCTCTCTATGGTGTTGTTTGCTCTGTAATTGCATTTGGATAAGTATGGCTTATTATTTCATTAATCAAAATTGTAACATTTTGTCAAACTTTGTTTTTTATTTATTTATTTTAGGTATGGTCTGCTCTATAGGAAGAGAACCAGATCCCAACTCAAACAATATATACCGCTGGTTAATTCCAGTTGAGGATCCATGTCAGTGTACCGAGATTCAACCAGGTGGTATGAATACTCACACACCATGCAGACACTTCAATGTGACCTACTATGACTACTTTCTGATCAGCAGCGACCCCAAAGAGATTCGAAAATGGCTGCAATGTGGTAAGTGATTTATGATTTATGTTATCACAATTATGGGTGTAACGCGTGCATCGATTATCGTGAAACAAAACTGCCACGATACGCATCACGATGATAAAGCGTGTATTGCGATACTGATGATTTTTGGATCCTTCAGGCATCGGTGAATCGTTACACCCCTATTTGAAACCGATTGTATGTGTATGCATACCCAAAACACTATTAACCAGCTGATTACATTTTGGGAATTTGTATTACAGTTAAACTAATTCAATTATTCTAGAGAGTCATACACGTTGTGATTGTGGACTTATAAATATCCCCCTTGAATCTTGACTATTAGGCATCACAGCATGTGTAGGGGTAACTTACATGGCATAACACCCTGTTATTGTTAAACTTCATCTAACCATGAAAGAATAAAGATACTGAACTTAATTTGCTTACATACATCAATTGGAAACAATTGATCAAGATGATGGTGATGGTGAAAAGTGTTTTGCGTATATGCATACATACAGACCCTATACTGTACAGTGTACATGTATAATGTGTATTATATAAAATACCCCATTATTTGAAACAAAAATCATCTGGCTATGAAAGCTATGAAAACTGAATTTTCGTACATGCATAGATAGGATAATTTTAAGATGTAAAAGTTTCAGTTACATGGGTAGTGGTCCAGCTGGTCGACAATGCATTTGAAGATTTTTGATTTTGTATTTATTTATTTATTTTTTATTATTATTATTTTTGTTTGTCTGCGAACCGATCTTTAGACCCCAGCCAAACCTCCACTGAAAGTATAATTGTTAATAACAAATAAAATATCAAAGCATTCTGACCACTCGTGAGAGCACCAGAAAGGCCCCAAAGTGGCAACAAGTCACTTATGTTGGCTCAATTGTTAGAGCATTCGTCATTTGAATGCATGCTCTATCTCCAAAACTATAAGGAATACATTCACGTGGATTAGATACAATGATAGGTCTCTTACTGAATGTACTAATTGGCGGGAAAACTTAAATTGAAAAAAGTCAGATTGGTCACTATCATGGCAAATTATGGACGAATTGTGAGTTTTGAAAGACCCCTAATTTAACAAGGAAATGTTATATACTCCTTTTGATAGCAGATTATAGCAGATTACTTGCAATTACCAGTTTGAAGTAACAAATTAAATAAAATAAAAACATTTGACCCAATTTCGAGATATAGTCCTCTGAAAGTGAAAAAAAAATCACCGACACAACTTTGAGGGAGAAAAGGGGCGTGGCTACATTTTTTAGGAGAACAGAAATGACTTGGAATTGGGATCCGAGCAAAATTTAGCTATGTGTTCATTACTCCAAAAGAGAAATCAGAAAAAAAATATCAGCAAAATCTTTAAAAAAATATAATATTCAAAAACAACAAAATCGTAATCCGTCACTTCTATCTCAAAGTGTACATTTTCAATATCTTCAAAAGGTTCACCAAGTCCTACAGACTCTATGTACCACACGCACACCTTGGCTTCGTTCGAGTGCCAAAGGAATGAGCAACATCTCTGTCAACCAACTGGAGGAAGCCTATCCGGTGGGTCATTTAGGCAAAATACCCACTGACACCGGTTTCTGGTATTCAGTGCCTGAAAGTCAGGTTGAGTTGAATTCGAGCGGGCTGACCTACTTTGATCTACCAGGGCCAATCATCACGCTGGAGATCTACGGTAAGGACGACCTTGTTGGGATGGCGGCTGCTTGCTCTGCCCTGGGAGCTCATCTCTGTACCCTGGCTGGGTTGAAAGAGGCATATTTGAGGGGATATCGTCAACCATATGCAGTTTGGATGTACTTCTCAATACCCAACCGCGATGTTCAACTTCTCAGTGATGGGTGTTGCGGCTACACAGGTGAAGAGTGTTACGAAGGCGTCGTGCCAAACACACCGAGACCAAATCCTACCGATCGTGTAAGCTGCTGTCCAGTTTTGAGTGTGGTGACCTCAGCTGGCATCTGCTGCCCCGGAAATCCTGGGTTGATAAACCCTTGATACCCCATCATCACCACGGAGAGCTACGCTTTGAATGACCGTGTTGAGATGGAGGCTGCTTGCTCACTCCTGGATGCTCATCTCTGTACCGTGGCTGAGTTGAAAGAAGTATACTTGATGGGTTATCGTCAACCGAGGAGTGTTACGAAGGCGTCGTGGCAAACACCCCAAGGCCACACTCTACTGATCTTGTATTCTGCTGCCCAGTGACATCTCAATGAATTTGCTGAGCTGCCTGGAGGCACCGAAGACCACATGTAATAAGTGTGGCAATACTACATTGGTTTAAAAAGAAATAAATAGTAATGGCATATTCATAAGGAGTGTCTAGGGATAGCCCAAAGGGAATAACAGTAACTATAGAATACAAATTTGCTAATTTGTCAATAATAAATTAATTATTTAATTCATTCCTTTGTTCGTTTATTCGGTTGTTTATTTATTCGATTATTTTGATGCTCGGAAATTTGTTTAATTCAATGTCTGTTTGTTCGTTTGCTTGGATGTTTATTTGTTTGTTTGTTTACTCGTTTCATTTAAATTCGTTTAATTCAATATTTGTTTGTTCGTTTGCTGGGATGTTTTTGTTTGTTGGTTTGTTTGTTAGTTTGTTTGTTTCATTATCCATCTGTGTCTTAGTTTCTTAGTTTCTGTGTTGTTCTTCTAATGGTCCCCTAGACCTTGTTAGTTGCCCACACTGGTGGGCCATGACCAATACCTTGCGGCTTGTGAGTCCACACCTTAATTATTTTTGATTGATAATTATCCATCACAAATGTCATGGTTGTTTTGCTTGGTCTTTGGATTGAATGTTTTGTTTACTATTTCCTACATCATTACTACTTTTGTTATTCGTTTCTAAATTTGTAATTACTTTCTGTATTTTTATTTTTTTCTCTTGCCAATAATCACTTGTAAAGTCCAAAACAGTTTTTATTTGATTTCTTCATTTATTCATTTGTTCTTGAAGTGAAGTTCGAGTTATAATATCAACTTGTATCGCTAATGTGTTTACTCGTTTAATTTAATTTCCTTTTGATGTTTGTTTGTTCATTTGCTAGAACGTTTGTTTGTTCGTTTATATTTCTATAGTTTCTATCTCGCATGATGACGATCAGAGCATACTGATGGAAACGTCGAGTTGTAACCACCAGTTCTTTTCAGAACTAATTACCACTAAATAAAAAATTCCACATGGTGTCACCGCAATTAGTCTTTCTTATTTTGTCTTTCTTACATTATTGTTTGGTAATATGCCTATAGGAGTTTTTTTTTTTTTTTTACCTGGCCCAGTCATAGCTGTAAGGATTTCGTCAACTACTTGAGGTATTTGAAGGTTAAACAAATGTTGAGTTTTAAAATGCTGTTCTTCTCCTTAGTTCATGTGAAGCCTCAATTCTTCGCTAGAAGGGCAACAGCTAGAATATTGACCGTTCATAATGGTTGTGACACTACATGTATGCACATACTTGCACAATGACTTATACGAAGCGGTCGTCGCTGGGCGTGTATGCATAATGTATTGTACACGACTTCAGTACACTGTAGCGTAGTGAAAATCACGAGCTGCATGCCGAGTACACGCGGATATCTCACCCACAAACGATTCACGCATAACCTTAACTATGCCTTAAATAACTAATGAGCAGTGGCGTAGCAGTCCCCCCCCCCCCACGTGCCCCGACGAAAAATCCCAATAGTGCCCCCAAAAAAGAAAAGAAAAAGAAAACGGTACACCTATACCCCCTGCCCCCCGTGCTCCCCCATTGAAAAAGTCCTCGTTACGCCGCTGCTAATGAGATGGATAACTTAATTGCTCAACAATCGTTCACCTAGAACCGCCTCAATCAGTTGACGAAACTCCCACTGCTGTGAGATTGTTCGCCTTCGTGTTCTCCATCTTGAATTTGTATACACTTTCATTGTAAAATTCTACTCAACAACTGTAAAATGTCTTTATAACATAGGTAAAACTTACACAAGTCTGGAGAAGTTTAATTTTTACTCTGGAGTCATGTATTTTTACATTTACAAAATAGATTTGTATTATTTATGGAGTGCCATGGCCGAGCGGTTTAGTGCATCGGATATGTGTTTTGATGGCCGAGTCGTCAGAATGTGGGTTCGAATCCTAACCGCGACCATGGTGCTTGTGTCCTTGAGCAAGACACTTTACCATAATTGCTTCTCTACACCAAGGGGTAAATGGGTACCTGTGAGGGCAGAGTTGGTTGTTGTGTTTGATTAGCCCTATATGCGCTGTAATGGCAGCAATTGAGCTCTATACTCCCCAGGGAGCTGAGATGGTTTCAGGAATGATTTATGAGCCTAATGAGCAGGGGTAATAATATAATGCCCCTTGAGCACCAGTTTGGTGGATACGTGCGCCATATAAGTATATTATTATTATTATTGTTATAATAATTATTATTATTTTTCACGGTGTTTTTACTTAAATTGAGTTGTTGTTTACTTAACTTGTTCTACTTAACTTTTGTTTACTATCTGTTCTGAGTGTAGACTCTTCTTATTTTTGTGATCATCAGTCTACAAATTTTCTGTCATGCATGAAAGAAGCACTGCGTATCATTTAGTTACGGTAGACATACCCGCTCGTGTCATAAAAACTCGTTGTTAATTAGTAAACTGATTAGTATATGCAAACGCTGGTGATTGCCTAGAAATTAAACGACAACATTTCTTGATATTTCTTTCCAGTTGACTGACCACTGCGGCAGTTCACTATATCGATATTACTTGTATACACGAGATAATTATAATTAAAGTATGCGGTGAAAAGCAAACGGTGATAATATAAGTTGCTGGGAACAATGGATGGTTCTGTGCGTGGAAAACGGTAAAAAAAACTGTTAATGAGGACTGTACCATTGTCTTGTATACATAACTTATTCCCCCATAAGGCATGACAGTAGAAAAGATAACCGACAAGGACAATGTAAGCAGTACAGAAAATAGCACGGCCATTCGATAAAACTGCTCAAACTAAACTGAACAACTACACCGGGAAGGAACACATGCCTTCCTCAATGCCCTTATCAGACTTGCTTGATTTTAAATTGACACTTTCAGTGTATCAAAGGCTTATTTTGAAACCATCAAGCCTCATCAGTCAAATTCAATTGAAAACTGTATTGTCATTCGTCGTGTTAGGATCATAACTAATTGGTTTCGCATCACAGAATGCAAATTGATTGTAGCGATACATATCAGTGACGAGGATGATGGTGCACCATTCATTACAACTTTATAACTTGAATAATTTGCTGCACAACGTTGTTTGTTTACTGTTATTTTCATTAGATTTTCTAAGAGGCAATTTCCCAAATGTTGTCAACAATTGCATTTGCGTCAAGAATCATGAACAGGTTAACATCAATCATGATGATTTATCTGTTCACATTCCTCTTGCTTATAATGAAATTGCTGCCGTTTGTTTACATGAAATTAATTAGTTTCCCATGTCTACCCTCAAAAGTAATGGAAGTAATTTATCATCATGGTTTTATATTGCAAAGATCGTGTTTCACCGCAAGTCTCTGATATTTGTGCGGTTTATTTGGCGGGACTAATTGGTTTTGATACATATTAATTGCTGTTTTATGCCCCAGTCACATTTCCGCCGGGCGCCGGGCGGAGAGGGGGTATCGGGCGGTCACCCGATGTCCCGGCCATCGGAGACAAATCCCGGATGTCTCAAATTGCACTTGGTCACGGTCACATTAGATACGGGCGCCGCACGGCAACAAATTAGATTTCCGCCGAGTAAGTCGAACGGACAACGGACGGGGACCGTAGGGTGGCCCTACGGACATCGTCCAGGCACCGTACGGAGGCCTTGAGGCACCCGGCCGATGTTTTCCGCCAGGTGAACGGGGGGAGGCCGGACGTATCCCGCACGATGCCCGGGCGGGCGTCTGTGGCCGGTTTCAACTGCTTTCAGGCGCCCGCACGATACCCGCGCGGGCGCCGGACGGGCGCCGTCCTGAGAGCCGGGGGGCCGCTTGGGCGCCGGCCTGGCGCCGGTGACTAATCGGTAGGCGCCCGCACGGTTTCTTGATACCGCTCGGGCGCCGTACGATTACCCTTCGGCGCCCATAAGGCCATCGGGTGGACCCCCCGGACACCGTACGGTCCAGGTGGCCCCCGAGCCTTTCCTAATCTCTTAATTAATCCTTTGATGACCGTACGATGCCGCCGGGTGTCGTGGGGTGGCCGTTAGGCTATCGGACGGCTCCCTTACGGGTCCCCTGCGGTTCATTTGCGATGAGTTAGGTCGAAAAAAAGTCTGCCGGCCATCGGAAAATTATAACTCCGCGTTAAAAGTTGGCGGCGGCCCGTGCGGCGTGTTTTAATCGGCCGATAGCTCCGATTGATCCGCCGGTGACCGTAAGATTTCCCCGATTCCCGTGCGAATTTAGGCAAAAAACTCGCCGGGCGGGCGCCTTTCCTACAATCGGCGTAAATGTGACTGGGGCATAAGTCATACGGTGCTAACAGTGTATTATGGGACAGATTGTTGCAGAAATCACACGAATCGAGATAAGAGAGGAGGGCCAAAGTCACGGTACAGCCAAGCCTTCGACAAGCCTGGCCAGGCCTAGGCTACCTGCCCCCCTAATTGTCTTTTGTGAGTCCTAATCCTGTAACAATACAGTACCTGCCAATCAACATAACCTGGGCTTCTGGAGGGCCTAGCCCAGGCAAGCAGAGCTCATTATATAGGCCAGTAGGCAGGGGCAATGCGTGGGCTTGGCCGGGCTTCTCAAAGGCTTGGCTGTACCCTGACTTTGGCCATTGTCCCTAAGCTTTAACAAAATAATCCCCAGCTTGCTTCATATCAAATCAAATAACTATGTGTCAAGTTTGGTCATTGTGTTATACAATATTGAAATAATGAAACGTTTAAAAATATTCAAGGCAAATTAAACCTTTAAAACCTTATACTAAACCTGGATGTAGGTAAATGTACAAATGTATGTACATTTACATCAATGATGCTTTACCTCGTTGTTTTAGCTCGTCCTTTTCTCTGACCTTCATTCAAAGTACTTCGAAAACAATATCATTTTCAGTTTAAAAACATTTATTTTTTATTTTTTATTTTTTTTTATAAACGTGGTGCTGTATGCTGGACTCCGCTGAGGCATCACTAACTCTACCAGTATTTACAAAAAATTATGTTGTGTACAACCACGTAAAAGGCCTGTGTCCCAAGTTGTGTGATCCCCGCTACTGCTGTTACCCAGGTTGTTTGCATCTGAATCGGGGCTTGATCCCTGGCCACTCAGCAGATATGGTTGGGCCTCTGACCTGGCCCCATAGAGCAATAGATAATTGGCATAAGTGGACCGCACACCAACATAGTGCTGGTTAGCTCAGTTGGTAGAGCACTCGTACGGTATTTGAGAGGTCACGGGTTCGAGTCCAGCATCAGCAATTTTTTTCAATTGTTAAGGATTTTTTTAAAGGTCTGGTAGACGACATGGAGTAAAGATATTCAGGGCATAAATTTCTGCGGGCGAGTATAAAAATTGTGGAGTTACTAGCCGCAATTGGCTAGGCTCGATAACTACCAATGCTGTGTCTCCAACAAAATAGTTGAGGTTTTAGCTTACTTTTGTTATACTAGAGAGAGAAAAAACAGTGGACATGCTTGGAGATAAATTTGATCAGCAAGCTTTAAATCTTTTGTAAGGAAACAGGCCTATATGCAGTACCCAAAATATTTATAATTGATTGAATGCACGATATCAAAATGAACATCGACTTGTTTACGTAAATTGTCTGCACTTTTTATGATACAGAAGATAAAAAGCATTAAAGGGAATATAAAGTGCAATATTATATACATGTTTTAACATCTATCCAAGCTTCTGGATAATTGAAACAAAACGGGAAGTCTATTTTTGACGAAAAGTGAAGATTGAGTATACTGTTTAATTTCAGAACTAGATGCTTACAAATTACAAACAAAGAATAACTTACCAAACTAACTACTCAAACGTTCTGAGAATGTTTAATCTAAATATTGGTACATTTTCAATTTGATAAAAAAGATCATCATAATGATAATTGTAATCCACTATGAATGCTATTTATTTGGTCTGTCTCATTGCTTTAGGTCAGAAACTCCAAGGGTTGATTCTTCATCGAGCCTTAGGACCAATGGATCGTGACGTCACAGAATGCGATACTGCTAATGTCAGTAGCGAGGAGTATGAAATTGGTGGTGATCAGAGCTTGCTGAAGATGGGAATTGTATCTCTGACCTGGGAACATGTGAGTCTCAGAGTGTGACATGGTCTCTCTGGCTTAAGATCAACAGGTCATCAGTCTTCACTGGTACAGCAGCGGGGTATTTCCTAAGCTCTGGGGGACAGACAGGCAAAGCAAGGGGTGTTGCCTTTTTGTATCATAAAAACATGTTCTGGTATGATGTACGCACCAAAAATAAACATACAACTCATAAATATAACACCTTTAAGATACCGACAAACAAATGGTTTCATTTGACCTTAACGGTGAATGCCACCAGTGGCACTACACAGTTATTTGTCAATGGTACAATTGTGGCAAGTGATGAAACCATTAATGAGACTAGGACGGGTTCAGATGGTTGCACTGAGCTGTACATAGGCATGACCAACCCATGCGAGAACTTTGCTCTGTTTCCACCTAGTGAGTATGGTGGGGCTGCTGCGTATAGCGATCTGATGGTGTTTGACGGTCTCTTGAATCAACAACAAATAGACAGTATTTATCACGGGAATTTCTGGATACAAAATTGAATTTGGATACTTTGGGGATTATTCTCATAATATAAGTGCTACTATTCATGATAATGCCATCAACCATAAGAGTCAGGTAGAGCCAATCGTTTGTACAGGAAAACAACAATAATAATTATTGTTATTTTACTTTAAAATAAGATGTTATGTGTGTAGAGTTAATCAGTAATATTTAATTAATGTATTTGTATTTGTATTTATTTTTATCAATTTGTTTACGGAGTCCTTTGGTTGTTTCATCTTGTGTTTTCCCCACTCTGTGCGCACAAGACCTCTATCAGTGAAAACAAATCCAATTTCCGAGTCTATGGAAATCCGTGTACTTAAATAATACATGCCCATCGTCAGTAAAAAAAAAAAAATTCCCTGGAGGTAATAGTACACGCTAACCAGCGATATGACGATTCCACTTGAGTGAGACTGACCTCTGTTATACTGACTGGATAGAGGTTGACCCATTGGTATCTAATACATTAGGTACACCACCGTGGCACCATTTTACCACTCTACATACATAAAGACTACAAAAGGAATACACATGCAATAGGAAGGCTGATTCTGGTGCAGCATTGCAATGTGTGGTTTATGAGAGTGGTAACATGACATCCAGTGGTTGCAGTGTGACCTCTATCCAGTCAGTATAATAGAGATCACTGATTGCAATGTGTGGTTTATGAGAGTGGTAACATGGCATACAGCGGTTGCAATGTGAGCGCATGACCCTCTGTCCAGTCAGTATAATAGAGATCAGTGTTTAGGGACTCTATCTGATTGCTATAGAGCGCCCTAAATACTAACTGCTTATAATAATAATAGCAATAATAATGTGGACTTATATAGCGCACGTATCCATCAAACTGGTGCTCAAGGCGTATTATATTATTACCCCTGCTCATCAAGCCCATAAATCATTCCTGAAACCATCTCAGCTCCCTGGGGAGTATATAACTCAATTGCTGCCATTACAGCGCATATAGGGCTAATCAAACACAACAGCCAACTCTGCCCTCACAGGTACCCATTTACCCCTGGGTGGAGAGAGTCAATTATGGTAAAGTGTCTTGCTCAAGGACACAAGCATCATGGTCGCAGTTGGGATTCGAACCCACATTCTGACGACTCAGCCATCAGAACACAAATCCGATGCATTAAACCGCTCAACCATGGCACTCCATGTAGATTACCGCCTACGATCGTGGAATCTTGGTGTATGTGTCAATGACAGTTGCTCCATGACAATACCACAAATTTACCTTATTTTTGTGCACAAACGTCATCAACGATGCGCACAATAATACCACATTCTCTCTATGACAGTCAGAGAATTATTACGGTAAAGCCGGGCGCGTCTGTAAATATTGTATGCGCGTACGTCAGCACTATTTCATAATGTTGATTAAATATCGGTTATAACCAAATATACATTACTACATAACGTTATTCAAAAAGTGCATGAGCTGTTCATCACTGTTCAATCACTATTGATCAATATGGCAACAATAGTGCATTGCGTTTTGCGTCTTTTTGCAGATTATGTAGGTATCCGCGGAATGTTTCCAGTAATCCATTGGTAAAGAACATAATAATTGTATTTAATATAAGTTATCTGTGGATCGATCATGTCAGATGTACACGCGCACACAGTAGCATGATATACACGTATTAAAATTAATATACACACAACACTCACTTGGCGCCAAAATGGCTATCATCAAGACACTGGTTGCAATTTCACCGCTAGAGGGCTCCAATATAGTATAGATAGCACAATGTTAACTTTGTTGTGTAAATCATACATTTGTAAATTGTAATGTATTGCGACATTGAATTAAATATGTATATTATATATGTCAAGCGACATTCAATTAAGTGTATAGTGTTGTAGTTATATGTTCTTGAGTTATTTCGTTTACACAATGTAATGATCTCTTTTTGGGAAAAGTGATGGCTCTGAGAAGAGCCGGGTGGTTTGTTCTCAACGTTTCGACTAGTCTGCTCTAGTCATCGTCATTGTCATCTAGAGCAGACTAGTCGAAACGTTGAGAACAAACCAACCGGCTCCTTTCAGAGCCATCATTTTATTTCCAAAAAGGATCATTATATGGTGTACTCAAAAGAACTCAAGAACATCTCCACCATGCAAATCCACAAATCCTACGTTATAATTATAACAAGCAGCTTCATTGAAGGAACAGTATCGTCAAAATCAGAGCAAACTTTCGTCAGAGTATGACTCGGTTTCCTAGTTTTAGATGAGCTCAGTCATTGAGTTCATCTAAAACTAGGACACCAATTCCATGTCTATCATATCAATGTCTTTTACTCTAAACAAATCTGGTAGTATCACTAAAAAGTTACAACTCAGGTGAACGAATAGTTAAGAAAAGTGCAATCGTTTAATGCATTCTGGAGATATAACACAAAATTAAAACAATAATAATACCGTATGGGTCATCCCCCCCCCCCCGCCTCGCCCCAAGGCCTAATATGGTTAGGTACAATCGTGTGAAAGTTTCAGATTATTGCACTCTGTCGTTAATGAGAAAGTACTAAATTGCTTTTAAAACAATTTATTATCATGTATAATGTTCTCGAACGTTCAGTCAATAAAATATTATACTTGTGTAAACAATAAACTATTTAATCTCAGCAATACACTTGTAACCGATTGTTTAATGAATTAGTATCTAGATAATGAATTATTTGTATTTTGTTGACTGTGGAATATTAGTTTATTGTTTATTGTAGAGAATACAAATTAAAAGTTGACAAAAATAAACAAACATTAACTGTCAACTCATTTAATGTAATCAATTCCCAAAATTTACAAATTTTACCAATTCCCAAAATTGTTAAACTGGCTTAGAATGTTTGGAGTACCTGTAGAGGGCGCTTGTACTGAACTGCTGCCGTGAATGAAATGAGTGGTGCAGTTTTTTTTTCCGTTTGTGGTGATTAAATTAGTATTTTTGTCTTTTTGATGTGGCTGTATGTCTTTATGTGTGACTACTAACACTAACCATGCTGTTTTTCAAGGAATTCAAAGAACGGGTGAGAAGTAAAACTGTGCTTTAAGTTACTGTGTTTTACTCCAGTTAGTATTGACTGTCGGCATAGGCCTTTCTTCAGTGGCAGTGTAGGGTAGGATGCACTCCAACAATACCGGCAGCATAGGAAGGCATCAACGCCTATACTACAGCTCACAAACATTGCGCAATATTCGGATGGGTATGCAGGACTTCACAATAGACCCATGGTTGATGAGCAAACGGAAAGAACAATCAATACAACGAAATACAGAGACACACGGGCAGGGATACAGAAACGAATCAGGAACACACAGCCGTCTAATTTTAGCTTTCCGTATGGATTGACAGCTAATGTGAATAGTATTCAAGGAAAATGTATACATTTGGAGCAAACTGTTACCAACTTATCAACTTGTGTTTTATTACGTTACAAGAAACGAAGTTACAAACTCCTGACAAAGCGTGGCCAAACGAGATTCCACAACACCGAGCGCCGGATGAAGCATTACACATGAATAATTACTTCATGTTTCACCATGACATTCAGTTTTCTGCAAACGGCGGTGGTCTTATAACGTATATTGCAAAGAACTGGTCAGTATGCTACCCCAAGGTATGTTCTACTATTTCAACACCAGATATTGAGCTTCTTGCTGTTAGGACACGACCACGATACCTTCCAAGTGAGATATCAAATATAACTATTATAAATTTATATACAAGGCCATCGTCTAACTTTTCAATAGCAGATCAACAATTGAAATCAACAATTACCAAGCTTCAGAAGGAAAACCCTCGATCATATTTGGGTAGAATGTCGTATCTGGCCGCCACTATTTTTCATTAAATATAACCAATAATGTAATCTTACCTACCTGGTAAGGTGGAGAACATATGGATGATGATGGACATATATACTTCAAATTATTCCAGGATATTTATTTCTTGAAAAATCAGGCATTTTTGGTATACGATGACTTCCTCAGTCATGTCAGTCTGATCTTGTAAACTCCACAATTAGTGACCAACACAGTCATTGTACATGCGTAGTGGCAACTATAATAGGATCCTTCTATTTTCTGAAGGGGAGGATTTTTTTAGAAGAGAAATCAAGTCCTGTTCTGTTCTGTACCACCAAAAATCGATAGAATGATTTTTTTAACTGGTTAGTGGTTGCAAAAAAAAAAAAAAAAAAGCCCTTACAAAGTGGCGGCCGGATACGACATTCTTTCCTCATATTTTATAATAACTGTAGATATAAACCGAGAACACATTGATATCATCAAAACAATGAGTTTCAAAAATCTTGTAAACTTCTGTACTTAACGCATAGTCAAATTCTATATTAGATGCAGTGTATGTGAAAGGGGCTGTTATTACACAAAGAAACTGCACCCAATATCCACTTCAGATCACTGTAGTGTTCTAGTTATACCTAAGTATACTGAGAAACGCCGTGTAAACAAAACTCAACAACGGAAAATGGAAAGGGATTTATCAAGAGAGAATGTTATGACTATGCAAGAAATGATCGAAACAACGGACTGGAATGTCTTCCGAGAAAGTTGTGATGATTTAAGCGAATTAATGAAGGTGGTCTCAAGTTATATTGGCTTTGTCAGTGACGTATGTATACCATTAAAGCGACTGGCACCCATAGATATGATGAAACGAATACCCCCGGACAACAGGATTAAACAACTGGGAAAAGATAAACAGAGGGCCATTGAGGAGGGGAACAAAAACCTCTGGAATAAGATACAGAGAATAATAAACAAGCATGTACATGATATAAGAAGTAACACTTTTGGACAAATTAAAGGAAACTCTCGTACATTTTGGGATATTGTAAAATCTATAAGAGATCCAAACAAAGATGGCAATACTATGCGTATCGATGGAGATCTAGGGAGGGAATTGATTGAACATTTTGGACAATTTAATTAATGACTCTGTAAGTAACGACATCCCATTATGTTTACCTGAATGGATTTCCTGAATTAGATGTTAATCTAGTATCTCGCCAATTTAATAAGGTTAAGAGAGGTGTTGCATGTGGATCGGACAATATTCCTTGGTGGGTATTTAAATGCTTTTCTAATGAATTAGCCCCCGTATACACATCATTATTTCAGGAATGCATAAAAAATTGCGAAATTCCAAGATTGTGGAAAACAGCATTAACATCCCCTGTTCCAAAAGTGAAGACCCCAAACATGTAAATGATTTTAGACCAATTGACTTGGCGAGTATCGCATTAAACAGCATGCAAAAGCTTCTGCTGCCACAGTTAATGAAGAGTATTGATCAATTTGGGGATAAACGTCAATTTGCTTACAGAAAAGGTGTATCATGTACTGACGCTATGCTTTTACTAATTCATGAAATTGTGTCGCATTTAAATAGCAAGGAAACCACTATATCAAAGGTGCTATTCCTGGATTTCTCAAGTGCATTCAATACCGTCCTACGGAATCAATTAATTAAGGACTTATCTGGATATATTACTGAGCCATGGCTCATACATTGGATGGCTCACTTTTTAAAGGGGTGGTCACGACAAGTTAGATTGGAGAATGGGTTGTCAGATATGTCTGAGATAAAAGTTGGTGTGCCTCGGGGGGGGGGGGTCCATTATCTGCTTTACTGTTTACTATATACACTGATGAAATTAAATCTAATGATCACATCTCGGTCACAAAATATGCTGATGACACTGCAATATAATGTAAAGTATCCAAAAGTTCTTTTGCCAGTGACCAATTGAATTATCAACGATCTGTTAACGATATAGTTTCAACATGTGATCAAAATAATTTGTTGCTCAATCCCAAAAAGTCGAAGGAAATGTGCTTTGCAAACATAAACATAAAGCATGAAGGCCTAGTGTCATCAAAATCATAAAGTGTCAAAATACAGGGGTCTGAGGCTGAGAAAACGTCGAAAATTTACTATTTAGGGGTATGCATTGACGACAGACTGACGTTCAACTGTCATATATCAAAGGTATTAAGCAAAGTGTACTATATCGTATCTAGTTTAGCTTATATCGTCTCATTTTAAGGAGCGAAGAAAAATGTATTTAATTCTGTCATACTGCCGCATATTAGTTATGCTGTACCTGTTTGGTATCACTTTATATCATGTAAAGATGAGAATAGAATAATGGAATTTCTTAAGTATACTGCACATATACTGAAAGCAGATTACCATTCATTAAGAGAAATCGTGAATACTTCTGCTAAGACTGAATTCATAAGAATAACCAAAACCACCCATTACATGCTCCACTTATGAGTCTTTTAGTCCAGCAGAAACCTTAGAAATCCCCATATCTTGCCAAAATACAGAATTCAACTGTTCAGAAATTATTTCATTTATCGTGCTGCAATATTTATTCAGTTTGATAGTTTGGAGCCTCTAATATAATTTTCTGTTTGTTCATTTTATGTATTAACCTTTTAAGTAAGTAATCTTAACAACTAATACTTGATCACATATATGTATATTTTTAAATGTAGGCTATGTTGTACTCCTTTTTATAAATATGTTTGATATTTATACTGGTTTCAATAAATCAAATCAAAATCAAATCAAAAGTACATCCCATGCACCTTGAAACTCTCAGTTTATTGTCATTTGATTATATTTTTCTCAAATGTTTACTCTACTTGCGAAGCTCTTAGAGATCACGTTGAAATTTTCTTTCACTTTTACTTACTATTCTTTGGCACCATCTTACCCAAAAATCAACGAAAATGGTGTTCATGGTTGCCGTGGCAACCGTTTATTTCGAACATGTCCAATTGAATTACCACTGTTTTGCAAAACATACTAGATTTGTTGATACTCTAAGTGTTTTTCGGTTTGCTAACTTTTAAACTCTGAACTGGACAACATTGAGTCATGTGACCACTTTCAATGCATTATGGGGATAAAAGATGGCCGCAATTATATTCAAATGGTATATCAATCAATTCTTTCTGATACAACATTCAGTAATAATGTGACCCCAAATTGTGATGGTTATAGCGCCCTCTACAGGTGATCTGTGTGACGTCACAGTGTTCCATGTACTGAAAACAACAGTTATGGCCAATGGATACAAATTAAGGAAGTTATGGGAAAAATACTATTGTTTAGCAAAAATGAGGGAAAATATGTAGCGCGCCCTTATGGAGACCTGTGGAAGTTGTTATGGCCTTTCGTTAGATCATGCCAAACTGAGCAAACCTTCAAAGTTTCATGAACATCGGCTGAAGAATACAGAAAATACGGAGAGGGACACAATAAGCACTCGCCCCCTCACTGTCAGGTCTGAGAACGACAAAAATGACCGCACGACAAAACTGATTAGTGTATCAAGATCTAAAGATAGGAACTTTCCTGCCGTTCACATGGGGTATGAGGATGGAGATCTCTTCAGATCTTAGTTGGGGGAAACATATCTCTGCTATTGCTAAGTCTGCCGCTATGCGTGTTGGTTGCCTATCTCGTGCTAGGAAATTCATCCCTCCCAGTGCTCTCTTGTATTTATACAAGACTTCCATTCGACCACTTATTGAGTACTGTGCGCACCTTTGGGCAGGTGCCCCAGATTGTTATCTTCGGATGTTAGACAAGGTTCAGAGGAGATTATGTTATCTGGTTGGAGAGGACTTGGCTGTGTCTCTTGACTCTCATGGTCCCCGTAAAGCAGTTGGTACTGCTTGTCTGTTTTACAGATATATATTTGGACGCTGCTACTCGGGTATTTAAGATCTCAATGCATGAAACACGTCAATCGGCATCAGCCCATCGTTACACCCTACAGAGTACACTCTGGCGTACTCCCTCTCACGAGAGTATTTTCCCCACGGGCAACATCAGTGTGGAACTCTCTCCCATATACATGCTTTCCTTCAGTGTATAGCATCAAGACATTCAAGAACAATGTGAATGTGCATCTTAGAGTGAGTAATCAGCGTCAGGTGATGGAAAAGCGTCAGGTGGCAGCAAATTTCAACCTTTGAGAGTATTTTTAATTTTATTTAATTATTCTTTCCCCCCCCCCCTTTAGTTGTAGCCTGCACTTTGAGGGGCATTTAAGAGCCTTGTGTTTTGGCAACCTTTCATAAAAAGTAAAAAAATAAAAAAATTATAGTGTTCATTTGTAGAAAATCCACTGAATATAGAAAGTTTGGGAGAAAATATGAAGTTGCTCCTATAGTTTTATTTAAATGAATTATTTAGTTGTTGAACTAAACCATTAGTGTCACTGTTAATAGAGAAATAAATGAGGGTTAATTAATTTCATCAAGAAACACACTACGTACAATCAATATAATAAGATGATCAATCATGATCAGCGATAACACAACAGTACATTACAGGCAGACTTCCACGCCACGTTTTTGTAAACTGCAAAATTAATTTGTTGAGCAAAGGCAGCGCCGTGGAGTTTTCTCATAATCCACATTGGTGACGTGACTTCAGCAGCTTTCAGAATGGCTTTTTTTGTGGGAATGCTCATAGTGGTGTCACTTTTCCTACATGCAAATAATATTGAAGGTAAGTAAGACTTTCAGCTTAGCATGGTGAAAAGGATAAGTTAAGACTGTTTGCGGAGCTCGGAGACACCATGTAAAAATTACAATTTGAGTAGTAATTGGTTCTCAAAAGAACCAGTTGGTTACAACTCGAGGTTTCGAGTCCAGCATTCTCCTGAAAACGATCAAACCATACTGATCGAAACGTCGAATTATAACAAAGTGGTTGTTTTTAGAACCACGTACTACTCATAAAGCAATTTTACATGGTGTGACCGCAAACAGTGTTAAGTAATTCAAACATTTACATATATTTGTCTTGATGAATTTTGATGTATAAGTCAAGTTTTATGAATAAGTAGTGAAACTGCCGGTATTCTACATTTTCCTACATTCTACAAACGAAGTGCTGAATATAGCACCTCGAGTGCAATCACTATACCAGCTCCTAAAAGTGCTAAAATTAGCACTTAGGTGCTATATTCAGCACTTCGTTTTAGAGTGCATATGCAAAGTACACTTGAGGTGCTGAATATAGCAGCGCAGGTGCTAATTTTACCACTTTTTAGAAGCTTGTATAGTGACTGCACTAGAGGTGCTATATTCAGCACTTCGTTATTTAGAGTGTATTGCCCATAGTCAATATTGCATAATACGACCAGATGCATTATACTCTGGCAAATATGCACGAAGTTGGGCAACAGTTGTTTTGAAAAGAGTTCGTCAGTGTTCTTTACACGAAAAGAAAAAAACAATATTGCCCTACATCCATTGAACAAAACACTGTCTGTACTGAACAATATAATTTCAATTATTGATATTAATTACAATTTGTAACTGATACTTTATTTTATTTAATTGAATTTATTTTATTTATTTTGGTAGTTAATTAGTTAACTTTTTGTTTTGTTTTGTTTTTATTTTTGGTTTTTTTGTTTAGGTATGATCTGTTCCATTGGAAGAGAACCAGATCCCAAATCGAACAATAAATACCGCTGGTTAATTCCAGTTGAGGATCCATGTCAGTGTACCGAGATTCAACCCGGTGGTATGAATACCCACACACCATGTAGACACTTCAATGTGACCTACTATGACTCCTTTCTGATCAGCAGCGACCCCAAAGAGATTCGAAAATGGTTGCAATGTCGTAAGTGATTTATGATTTATATAAACACAATATTATTTTGTATTTTTACGCTTTACTTATTCAAATGCATTTAATAATTGTAGGTCTTCTTGATAACAATTTGAAACATCAAACCTCCCATGCAGTGTATGTCGAACTGTAGCTTCATAATGGTACAATGATCGTTTGACATTATGCGCAGAAATATTGTTGATTACCCTCAACCGAGGGGCGGACTTCTTAAAACAAAGAGCTCATTCGTGATAAGGGGTCTGGGGCCTACTTAAGGGCCTTGTATTTTTTTATTTTTTTTATTATTTTCTTTAATCAGGGCCAATAATGCAAAATTTGTAACTTGGCCCTGAATGTGATCCAGTGGTGAGTAACTTTTTTTTAAATTTCTACATTCAACAAACGATAATTTAATTATTAATTTGTTTATATATTTATTATTATTATATTTGCTTATTTTTTGGCGGAGGGGCCATCAATTAAAAATTAAAATAAAGAAATAAATTATAAAACGGCTGCCACAACAATCTCTATTCAGCACTTTGCTCGTGTTGTTTAATTATTAATTTATTTATATACACCCACTGGCCAAAAGTATAACATGCTGAAAATGATCATTTAATCCGATTTCATCGATCGTGTATTACATAGCAAGAACAGTAAAAAAGAACATTGATTTCAAAACAAAGGCAAGTTCAAAAAGTCTTAATTAAGTACCGGTAGTGTAAATAAAATAAAATAAATTATTGTAACACAGTTCTCCAAACTGAACTTTGGTGTGAATTTCAATGTTTCAATGCTTGTGGCCAGTGAGTGTATTTATTATTATTATTATTATATTTGCTTACTTTTTGGGGGAGGGGTAGGGGGCGGTTTTGTAAAAAGTTTGAAGGGGGTCCATGGATCCCTTTTGGATACATTTTATTTTATTCATAAAAAATCATTTAAGTGTTTGGGGCATGCATACATGTACACATCCACACAGCACCAATGCTACACAGTGTACATTGTATAGGCCTACCGTATATTATGCATGCTACACTTTATTAGAAAATATCGTCTGACGATGTTGGAGAAAGGATAAGATACCAAGCTGAATTTTCTTACATATATAGATAGGATACAATATTTTAAGATGTAACATTTTCAGTTACACGGGTAGTGACCCACCTGGTCAACCATCCATTAACCCTAACCCGCTAGGTACAATGTATTCTGGCTAGGAACCTTCCTGAATCCTCAAAAATCCATGCCCTTATCTTCAAAATGCACCATGCATTTTCGTTGATCTTTCATATTCAGCACTTATGGCCTGTGCTTCTTGCCAAGTACCAGTTTCCAACAGTGCTGATTTTTACTTAAAAAGTGCCCCTTGGAGGATTTGGGAAGATATGGCGTGGTTAGGGTTACAGAGAGTTTTTTTTTTTTTTTCTTCTTTCTTTCTTTTTCATTACTCCCACAGAGGTATGTTGAAAAAAAACATCAAAATCTGAGTCGGTCACTGACAAATTTTCCCCAAAAATAGGTGATTTGGCGTAGCATTGGAATCTATATTCATGTCCATGTGTTACATTCAACTAATATTACTGTGCAAAAGCTTGACCAAATTAAACAGTGTGTCTAGCCTGGGCAACACGAATTTACATTTTCAGTGTATCAAATGCTTATTTTGAAACCATCAAGCCTCGTCAGTCAAATTCAATTAAAAACTGTATTGTCATTCGTCGTGTTATGATCACAACTAATTGGTTTCGCATCACAGAATACAAATTGATTGTTGCCATACATATCAACGACGAGGATGACGGTGCACCATCCATTGCATCCTTATAACCTGAATACTTTGTTGCACAACGTGTTTATTTGTTATTTGGAGATAATTCCCAATGGTTGTTCACAATTGCATTTGCGTCGAGAATCATGAACACATTTGTATCAACCATTATCAGATATGTCTTTCCATATTCATACATGCATATTCGCCCTGAACTAGGCTAATATAAAAGCCACTCAAGGTACAGGGTTACAATAGAATAACAATATAAGTAAATAGACTCAGAGGAGCTGAATGTGGGAATTGAGATTCCTCTTGACACAGGATAGATCGTAGGATGAAAGGAAACAATGTTTGTTCCTCTTCAATCCATTGTAAATTGTTTACAGGAATAACACTTTTATGAAATTGCTGTATGAAGTCAAATAACAGTATGGTGTTAAAAATTGCATTTGCGTCGAGAATCATGAACAACTTTATATCAACCATAGACAAATTATATGTCTATCAACATTCCTCTTTAAGGTTTGCTCCTCTTAAATCAATTGTAAATTGTTTACAGGAATAAGACTTCTATGAAATTGCTCTGTAAAGGCCCCCCCCCCCCTCCATTCAAATAACAATATTATGTTATGTTTGGTCAACATATTAATTAATTGCGCACTTGCACGTCAACAGTATTGTAACCAAACAAATGCCTTTTTTTTTTCACATGAAAGTAATTATTTTTCTCTTTCTTCCTTCGAACAGTAATGGCAGTAATTTATCATTAAAGGTTGTATGGCTTGTATCACTAAATAATGCAGGCTGCTGTTGACTCAACCTTGTGCCGCCAACATAATTTGAAGAAAAAAAATACAAAGCTTTCGTTTCATCATAAAATCTCTCATATTGGCGCCGTTCATTTGAAGCGACTAATTGGTTTTCAAACGGATTAGTTGCTGTCATGAGTCATATGATGTTTACTATGCGCTACGCGTAATTATCTGTTAAGAGGGAAAATGTGAAGGAGAGAATATTTATTGTTGTTGAACATGCCTCGACCACCGGAACTTGTCCCCATCCTCCTGCCCCCTGTAGTTACGCCCCTGTTTAGAGGGAATTCCTAGTATCTCCCTCCTCCTGCCCCCTGTAGTTACGCCCCTGTTTAGAGGGAATTCCTAGTGTCTCCCTCCTCCTGCCCCCTGTAGTTACGCCCCTGTTTAGAGGGAATTCCTAGTGTCTCCGTTCTCCTCCTGCCCCTTGTAGTTACGCCCATGTTTAGAGGGAATTCCTAGTGTCTCCATCCTCCTGACCCCTGTAGTTACGCCTCTGTTTAGAGGGAATTCCTAGTGTCTCCTTCCTCCTGCCCTCTGTAGTTACGCCCCTGTTTAGAGGGAATTCCTAGTGTCCCCTTCCTCATGCCCTCTGTAGTTACGCCCCTGTTTAGAGGGAACTCCTAGTGTCCCCCTCCTCATGCCCCTGTAGTTACGCCCTTGTTTAGAGGGAATTCCTAATGAGTGTCGATAGTCAGAAACAAGCTTAAACTAGACTTAATTGTTTTGTTATAACAAAAAATAGGTGTTCGAGTTAACTTTCGGTTTAATCAAGTGAGCATTTGATGACGTCATAATCATAATTGTGAAAATGTCTTATGTCTTTTATCACGACAATATCAATTTCATCTTCAAAATACCTATATATTTTGTGTTAGAATGTGTTGAAAATGAAATTCCTGTTTGTACCAGAAGTAAAGATCAAATTGGGGTCACCTTTGTGTAAATACTTTTCGACAATTAACAATCTATACAATGGTTGAAAGATTGTGAATTTACCCCTTGTGGTTGTTGAGATATGATTTTTTAAAATATTAAATTTTGACTTCCGGTTTGGACAGCAAGTAAAGGTCAAATTGTGGTCATGTTTTTGTAAATATTGTTGACAATTAACAATCTGTACAATGGTGCAAAAACTGTGAATTTACCTCTTGTGGTTGTTGAGATATGATTTGTTTAAATATTAAACTTTGACTTCCGGTTTGGACAGGAAGTAAGGTCAAATTGGGGTCACCTTTGTGTAAATATTTGTTGACAATTAACAATCTATATGATGGTGCAAAAATGTCAATTTACCTCTTGTGGTTGTTGAGATATGATTTTTTTTTAATATTAAAATTTGACTTCCGGTTTGGACAGGAAGTAAGGTCAAAATGGGGTCATCTTTTTGTAAATATTTTTGACAATTAACGATCTGTACAATGGTACAAAAATTGTGAATTTACCTCTTGTGGTTGTTGATATATGATTTATTTAAATATTAAACTTTAATTTATCGTAATTCGATATCTGATGACCTCATCATGACGTCACAAATTTTGTTTCATCTACGTGTTAAGTTCTAAGTATATGCCAAGTTTCAAGTTCATGTGAAGTATGCAAGTGTTTTTTTGTAGACAATCGATCCGGAAAAGAAGAAGAAAAGGAGAAGAAAAAAAAAACGAACAAAAACAATATGTTTTTCGGGCACGTACCCGAACACCTAAATAGAGCTCAAATGTTTGTTGGAACAAAAATATGGTGTTTGGTTAACTTCCGTTTCAATGAAAAGATCATTGATGTCGTCACAATAAACAAAAAAAATTAAATGTCAGAATTTTGTTATTATAAAATTATATAAATTCTATCTTCAAAAGATACATAAATTTGGCGTTAGAATATTTACAGTTTGAACTTTCTAATTTGGACCGATGGCTTCAGCCATATAATAAGTGGGGTGTCCAATATACTGGATGTTCATTTGACACAGAGCACAATGATATATACATGAAATTAGCAATATAAAACATCGTAATGCAATGTATAGCGGTAAATTAGATTGAACGTAGGCATCCGAATTATGATGTAATAAAATTAAAGATTATTTTGAGAGCTATAAATATGTGTAGAAGTTATAATGTAGTCATATATCTGACATAGGTCCAAGGGCACCGGGGTGATTATTGTGTGTTTTTCAGTTGCATGGTAATGGAAGATTATAAATTATTCATAATTATTGTTCAATACCCCCAGGAACACCGATAATTGAAAATGTAATCCTCTTTAACCATGTTACGGGGAAAATAATTGTTAGTGTTACCGCAATTTGACATAAATTATGTACAACAAATCTGCAAGGGCAGTATTGAAATAAACATAAATTAACCCCCCCCCCCCCGCAAAAAAAAAAAAGAAATGAAGGGAAACTCGCAAAAGGCTTAAAACCAAACCGTTATTTATATATAAAAGTATTTATGTTCTTCTTTCGAACAGTGAAGGTGTAACATATTTGGTATTACCAATTATGTCATTGTAACAAGGCTTACTGGCTTTTCAAGCTGGGGCTACCTGTCAGCATAATTTGATACATGAGGTTATCAAATGGGTGTGACTATTGTGTGTTTTTCAGTTGGATGGTAATGGCAGATTATAAATTATTCATTGTTGAATACCCCCAGGAACACCGATAATTGAAAATGTAATCTTCTTTAAGCATGTTACGGGGAAAAATAATTGCAATTCCTGCATGCGGGAGAGGGAAATATGCCATCTCACAATCATTATCCTTGGCATTTTCAACTGAGTTTAGCCTATATCCAAACACAGTTTGTCGCATAGCTGACAAAGTGACGAATCGGCTAAAATGCTGTTTCAGTGTTAATTATTCTCATCTGTTTACGCTCAGAAAATCATGTGTTTCATTAAATAGATGAACTTTAGTTTTCATTTTGTTTCAAAGCTGTAAAATTGTGTATTTTCTTTGTACAAGCTTTCAAACTTATTTGTCACGTCGTCGGATAGTAATATATACGGTGCGTGCTTCATCTCCACACAAAGTGATCCTATTTGACACCCGATTAGTCATTTTCTGAGATAGCATTGAATGTTGTGTGCCGCTTCGCGCCAAGAATGATCTTCACACACACGTTTATATTTTTACCATGCATACACAATTATACATTGTATCCAAAATCGTACCCGCAGTGTGCTACTTTACACGTTGAAAATGTGTTTTCAGCGTTGCGTTTTCACGAAGGGACAATCGTCAAAGCGTTTTCACGAAGGGACAATTGGGAAAGTTGCTTTCATTTGAGCGTTTTCTCGAAGGGATCATTGTCTTAAATTATTAATTACATTGTGACTAATCGTCCTGTACTTGAAAAGTTGAAACATTTTGGAAAGTTTGAAATCTGTTATTTCACTTAGGGCACACGATTTATTAGTATGTTTCATCTCGAATGTGACATGATACGTTTAAAATATAGGTGATACTTAAAGCTCGATGCTGTGTGTCCAAATTGTCCCTTGGTGAAAACGCAAATTGTTCGTTAGTACCCATTTTACCCTTGGTCAATTAGTGTTATTTAGACACTGTAATTTTGTGGGATGGAGATTTCAATGAAGTAATTCCAAACGTCTAAATAAATCACTCGAAAAAAATAATGTTTTTTTTCCCAATTGGCCCTTCGTGAAAACAGTGATGAAATGTACTAGTATGTGCATATCATGTGTATCATATGAATCCCTAAATTGCGTGATGTGTATGTGCGCTGCAACCAAAGATCGGATAGCTAAGCAGGGCGATAATTACATCTATTATGGGTCTACTTATACACAACACAACGCCAGAATAAAATACTACGCAAGCCCATGGTGAACTCCATTCTGAGGACGCTACTAATGAATAATTCATAAACTTCCAGCAAACTGATAAATCTGTGTATGCAGATTGTAAGCAGGGCTCGTGTATATTTGTTTTAAAGGTGATACCATAATGCATCACTTACATATTGTGTTAAATAGTAACATTACTCTACCAAATCGGTAAACAAATAAAAACATAAGACCACATAACGGACTGGTAAATGCCACCTTGGTGTCGCCAGTGCGTTGTGCGTTGTATTCCCTGTGCGTTGTATTCCAAGTTGCATCTTGGGAGACGAGTAAAGAATAACCATTGCAAAATTATACGATCAAGCCGTTTCGACGCGCATTGGTCAATGCTATGTTTTAGATATATTTCATTGGATTCAGTGTTACCGCAATTTGACATAAATTATGTACACAAAATATGCAAGGACAGCATTGAAATAAACATCAATTAACAAAAAAAAATTAAGGCAAACTCTCAAAAGGCTTAAAACCAAACCGTTGTTTGTATATGAAAGTATTTAGTTTCTTCTTTCGAATTGTGAAAGTGTAATATATTTGATATAACCAATTATGTCATTGTAACAAGACTTGCTGGCGTATCAAGCTTGCGCTACCTGTCAGCATAATTTGATACATGAGTTTATCAAATGTTTCTTTCCACCGTTAAGTCTCATTGTTGGCGCGGTAATGTTCGTTATCATATAAAACAGGCTAATGGATTCTGCTACAAAGACTACTTACTGATTAATTGCTGCCATGAGGAATTTGATGAGGATAACATTAACAGTGCATCGGGGTTACGGCGTAATTAAACAACACGAGCAAAGTGCTGAATAAATATTGTTGTGGCAGCCGTTTTATAATGTATTTCTTTATTTTTATGTTTATTTTATGGGCCTTTTAATGTTTTCGTGATGAATTGGTCTTGCGTCAATTTAATGTTATGATGGCAATCACATTGCGCCATGTGTTACAACATAAGTACCTTTCAAAAGAAAATGCCGAAAGTAGGCCCTATATTAATTATATATTTGTTTCTCTTTAGGAATTAGTTGTTTTAGGGAATATTATCGTCGCATTTTTCTCATAGTGACGAATCGGAAAAAAGTGCGTTACGAGTAAATCATGGTTTAAGTCGGACACATTTTCGCTGTTAGTTTTTTGCTTTATTTTTTTCCAAAAAACACATTTTGTTTTATCATCCAAGTGTTAGTAAGTACCTGGTTGGTAATTTACTGTGTTTACTTTGTTTAAAATGTTTATTTTCTATGTGTAACGATGGCTTGAACTTATTCGTCACTATGACAATAAATTAATGTGCTTGCCTATTCGTCACTTTAGCGCACGCATAGCGTATAGACCTATACTTATTCGTCACTATGTAGAAAACAAAAAAAGCTGTTTCTCCACCCATGGGTTTGTACATGTTTGTATGTGTACATACTCTATAAGGCCAATATTACGAATAATTATCGACAAGCGAATACACTGCGTAACGATGTAATTACCTTAAGACGTAAATACCTTAGATCCATGGTTTTTCTTTGTCTTACACTGCAAAACAAGCTAAAAACATGATATTTTCTACAGTCTGTAGTCTGTCAGTGGTTATGGCTGGACCAGCCGTCCGCGCACTGTAATATTGTATGTGTACAAAGATACAGTGGTTACCAACCGGTTAAACGGATTCGTCACTATGAAAAAAACGTATTTGACTGTTTTGCTTATTCGCAGCATAGGGGATCTCTGTAACTCTAAAACCAGGCAGAATTATGGTTTAAAACCTTCACAGATGAAATTAGACACTCATAGAACCCCAGAACTGTAAAATCCCAGATTTCACAAAAAATGCCGATTCGTCACTATGAGAAAAATGCGACGTTATCTATGTTCAATAGACAATATCGTCACAATCAGAGTAGACGTTCAACAGGGCATGGAATCGGTGTCCTAGTTAAAGATGAACACAGTGACTGAAAATCACTGGCTCATTTATGCAGCACCAACGGTCATACGACCTTATCATGTGGGGTATTATTTTCAGTCACTTAGTTAATCTAAAACTAGCACTAACATTCCCTTTATTGTCCCTTTAAGTGGTAAAACCTTTCAAATGTCCCATGCCTAAAAAAATGTTACAAAATGGCGCTATTACAAGTTTTGTTTTAGACATAAGTGAACTAAATCAAATGAACATTGATACAAAGAAGAACAACAACTACAACACTGAAATGAAATAATAATTCGGAATTATGTTTTTTGTTCTTCGGAAGCTGACTTATCACTTGTAAATGCACTGTGTACGCGCACTGTTTCTTCAGAGATCGTCAGTTTGCAGAAGTACATGCGCGCGTAGTACCGTACTGTTACATAAGCATACGCCAAAAGAGTGACGCACAATGCTCCCTTAAAATCCTTCTGTGACTACAATGTTCAAAATCAGTCAAAATGTTGATATACTTGCCAGGGTATATTTATTGCACTCAAAAGTCGAACACTGTCAAACCTTACGTGTAGTAAGTACATTTACAGGTCAAAATGAGTTGACTGTTTTTGACTGGTAAAAGCATTGTCTGGTATTGTTGAGGGTCGTAAAAACGACAGTAAAAACAGTTCAAAATGCCCCTGTGTGCACATTTGGGTCAACAGTCAAAACAGGCAGTTGAGTGATCACAATGGCTACTTCCCACTAAAGTTCAGCTAACTTAGGAGGGTTAAAGCAAATTTGCCCTTCGTTAATTCACATGTTGTATTTTTACCGCTAGAGGCCACTGTGTGTACAGAGCGGATAATACGATATGTTCAATTGTACAGGTGGAATGAAAAACAAATATACACTGTAGGGGAACCCACGTAACATAGCTATGAAAAGCTAATGTTCATATCGGCTGGGATTGGTTCCGGATGAAATTTCAACCTAGAATCACTGAAATTGATGTTTACCCATGTACCACTACGCTACCGTGACTACTAACAACTTGCATGAGCCGTTGAGGGCATATGTTTTAAATCTCTGTTCATCTATAGGCCTACGGCAGCGACTTTATCCTGCGTGCTGGCGTGTTTTGCAGTTGACGTGCGTGTGTTTGCAATATCTCCAGCGATCATTGGTTCGCAGAAGAACACAAATTGGCTATCATGAAGACACTGGGTGCAATTTCAGAACTAGATGCTTACAAATTACAAACAAAGAATAATTTACCAAACTAACTACTCAAACGTTCTGAGAATGTTTAATCTAAATGTTGGTACATTTTCAATTTGATAAAAAAAGATCATCATAATGATAATTGTAATCCACTATGAATGCTATTTATTTGGTCTCTCTCATTGCTTTAGGTCAGAAACTCCAAGAGTTGATTCTTCATCGAACCTTAGGACCAATGGATCATGACGTCACAGAATGCGATACTGCTAATGTCAGTAGCGAGGAGTATGAAATTGATGGTGATCAGAGCTTGGTGAAGATGGTTCCCGCTCCAGACGTAGTTGCCCACGCATGTGCAGTGTACGCACCTGTTGAGTCCTATCTGGTTATTGGAGATTTCAGTGGGAATTGCATCTCTGACCCGGGAACATGTGAGTCTCAGAGTGTGACATGGTCTATTTGGCTTAAGATCAACATGTCATCAGTATTCACTGGTACACAAGCGGGGTATTTCCTAAGCTCTGGAGGACAGACAAAGAAGGCAAGGGGTGTTGCCTTTTTGTATAAAATTAACATGTTCTGGTATGTTGTACGCACCGAAAATAAACATACAACTCATAAATATAAAACCTCTAAGATACCGACAAACGAATGGTTTCATTTGACCTTAACGGTGAATGCCACCAGTGGCACTACACAGTTATTTGTCAATGGTACAATTGTGGCAAGTGATGAAACCATTAATGAGTCTGGAACGGGTTCAGATGGTTGCACTAAGCTGTACATAGGCATTGCCAACAAATGTAATGAGGGGATTTTACCTAGTAAGTATGGTGGGGCTGCTGCGTATAGCGATCTGATGGTGTTTGACGGTCTCCTGAATGACAAACAAATACTCAGTATTCATCATGGAGATTTCTGGATACAAAACTGAATTTTGATACTTTGAGTATTATTCTCATAACATCAAAGTGCCACTATTCACCATGATACCATCAACCATGAGGTCAGATAGAACCAATCGTTTGTACAGTAAACAATAATAATAATTATTGTTATTTTACTTTAAAATTAAGATAAGTTCAGTGTGTAAAGTTTATCAGTAATATTTAATTAATGAATTTTTTTTTATTTGTAGTTATTTTTGAGCAATTTGTTTACGGAGTCTTCTGGTTGTCCCCACTCTGTACACACAAGACCTCTATCAGTGAAAACAAATACAATTTCCGAGTCTATAGAAATCCGTGTACATAAATAATACTTGCCCAGCATCAATAAAAACCTTTCCATGGAGGTTATAGTGCAGGCTAACCACCCATATGCACATGCAATAGGAAGGCTGATTCTGGTGCAGCATGACCTATATCCAGTCAGTATAATAGAGATCACTGATTGCAATGTGTGGTTTATGAGAGTGGTAACATGGCATACAGTGGTTGTAATGTGACCGCATGACCCTCTATCCAGTCAGTATAATAGAGATCAGTTTTTAGGTACTATATCTGATTGCTATAGAGCGCCCTAAATACTAACTGCTTATAATAATAACAACAATAATGTGGACTTATATAGCGCACGGATCCACCAAACTGGTGCTCAAGGCGTATTATATTATTACCACTTCTCATCAAGCCCATAAATCATTCCTGAAACCATCTCAGCTCTCTGGGGATTATAGAGCTCAATTGCTGCCATTACAGCACATGTAGGGGTAATCAAACACAACAGCCAACTCTGCCCTCACAGGTACCCATTTACCCCTGGGTGGAGAGAAGCAATTATGGTAAAGTGTCTTGCTCAAGGACACAAGCACCATTGTCGCGGTTGGGATTCGATCCACATTCTGACGACTCAGCCATCAGAACACAAATCCGATGCACTAAACCGCTCGACCATGGCAATCATATGGAGAAGTTTTGTCTCATATGCGAGCGCCCTCTATAGTCGAGATCTCCGCTGCAATGATTAAACAATAGCGGATTTTAAAAAAAAACTCGTAAAAAAACTAGTAAACATTTTCTGCAGGACCACCGTCAATATTTAAAGGAGAAAACATTACTTTTTCATTTGATACAACTTTGTATACGGTATTTGAAACTTTACCCACCGTACTTGAACCAGATTAGGTCGTCAACATTAACCGCACATAGAAAATGCACTGGTAAACCCCTCACGTTTGGAAATCTACATTTAGCCCATTAGTTGACATCGTCCCAAGAACAGTCACAGAAACAAAACTTAGTTATAGTAGAATCATTCCCATTGGTTAGATTGTCTGATTTCAGAAAATTACCCACAGTACCCATCCAATCAAAAATGCTGTCAAATCTCTAATCAGGAAAACAGGTCTTGAATAATGATGAGCTAGTGCAGACGAAACCATTATTTGGAATAGGGTATACATAGTTTTATAAAAAACTATCACTCGTTAGAACATAAAGCCGGAGGATTATATATATTGTTACAAACTGAATTTGTGGTTATATTTTTAACTCAAGTGTAATTCTACATTAAAAGTTTTGATTGAAACTCAAAAATAATTGGGGTACATGTATCCACCACATGCACAAACTCACCTACCACACACGTACACACAGCAACAATAATGCAGGCAGCATGCGCAGAAGCCACACGGACGCACGTCGCGCAATGTAATTTACATATTATAGCGCCCTCGCGCAGACAGTACAAACGGAAAAATTTAACAACTTCTTCATATGCCATGTAGATTACCGCCTACGATCGTGGAATCTTGGTGTATGTGTCAATGACAGTTGCTCCATGACAATACCACAAATTTACCTTATTTTTGTGCACAAACGTCATCAATAGTGCGCACAATAATACAACATTCTCTCTATGACAGTCAAATAATTATTACTTTAAAGCTGGGCGCGTCTGTAAATATTGTATGCGCGTACGTCAGTATTAAGCCTATTTCATAATGTCTCAAAAGTCGGAACGGTAGGAACGTTCTAATTGGATCGGTTGAGTGTTCCAGCGTGCATACATGGAACGGTCCGTTGGACCGCCAGAACGTTCCATTGGAACGTTCAAAATGCTAACGCGCGTATTCACTCGTGTAGGAATGTTCCCGTAGTTCGGCACACTGTCGCGGTCCAGCAGAACGTTCTGGCGTTCCAATGGATTGCGGGCGTGTGCCAACGGGAACGTTCTTTTGCGCCAAGAACGTGCCCGACTTTTGAGACGCTCCGTAAAAGACATTGACATGATAGGCATGGAATTGGTGTCCTAGTTTTAGATGAACTCAGTGACTGAGTGACTCTGACGAAAGTATGCTCTGATATTGACGATACTGTTCCTTCAATGAAGCTGCTTGTCATAATTATAACGTAGGATTTGAGGCTTTGCATGGTGGAGATAGATGTTCTTGAGTTCTTTTGGGGACACCATGTAATGATCCTTTTTGGGAAAAGTGCTGGCTCTGAGAGGAGCCGGTTGGTTTGTTCTCAACGTTTCGACTAGTCTGCTCTAGATGACGATGACGAAGAGATCATTACATATTGTGTACCCGAAAGAACTCAAGAAAATATAATTAGAACACTCTACACATTTAATTGAATGTTGCATGACATATATAATAAACATATTTAATTCAATGTCGCAATACATTACAATTTACAAATGTATTATTTACACAACAAAGTTAACATTGTGCTATCTATATTTAATCTTAGCAACACACTTGTACGCGATTGTTTAATGAATTACTATCTAGATAATTAATTATTTGTATTTTGTTGACTGTGGAATATTAGTTTATTGTTTATTGTAGAGAATACAAATTAAAAGTTGACAAAAATAAACAAACATTAACTGTCAACTCATTTAATGTAAACAATTCCCATTTGGGTAGGTGCCCCAGATTGTTATCTTCGGATGTTAGACAAGGTTCAGAGGAGATTATGTTATCTGATTGGAGAGGATTTGGCTGTGTCTCTTGACTATCTTGGTCACCGTAGAGCAATTGGTACTGCTTGTCTGTTCTACAGATATATCTTTGGACGCTGCTACTCGGGTATTCCCTTCGAGGAGGGAGACCTCCACTTGCTACTGGCAGAAGTTATTTATTACATTGTTTTTTCTAGAAAAAAAGCCACAGATGCCTGGGAGTCTTTGATATCCTAAAGTGGACCATTCCACATATCTTAGAAGGGGTGTCATCTGTTCAATATCATTGATGTCTTGCCGACAGCTGTGCCAGTCTCTACAGTTTGCATAACCCCCCCCCCCCCCCACACACACACACACCCAGACCGTTGTTGCTATCACTATGTGGACATTCCTTTGTTTTCCTGTACTTAAGCACAGGAATTTCTTAAAATCGTTCCAATTTCACACAGAAGAGTGTTTTGAAAGCGGTTTTCGTTCTATTTTTCCCTTTTAATAATATCCTTCGATTTAAGTCAAAGAACCTGCCTAGACAAATCTCTAATTTCAGAGATATTCGTACTTTTCCAAAGTCCAAAAACGTTATGTGGACGTGTGTAAGTCCACACAGTGCACAGAGTTCCTACACTGTGTGGACATTCTTTGTTCCGAAGTCCACATAGTGTATGCTACGCCTGTGCACACACACACACACACACACACACACACACACCCCAGACATTGTGTCTCGGCTTCTGCCACATGGATCTTATGGATCTTATGTGATACCCTGCCTAGATATGGAAGGGTAACTGTGGCGATGTGACGCAGGTGGTGAGGAGGCTATAGATCTGATCTGGTGTGAGTTCGGTACGTTCTTGGAGTGTGGAGTCGTGGATGAGGCGGTCTTTGGCGATCTTACACGCTTCTTCAGTTGGGACACTGGTAAACAGTGATACAACATCGAAGCTGACCATGATATCTGCAGGTTGAAGGGTAAGGGTCTTGATATGCTTGGTGAACTGGTCGGAGTTGGATACATGGTGGATAGAGTTGCCCACCAGTGGTTGAAGGAGTTTGGTGAGAAATTTCGCAGTGCTGTAAGTAGGTCCTCCTCTGGATGATACGATGGGACGGAGAGGGATGCCATCTTTGTGTATCTTTGGTTGCCCAAAGAATCTTGGACAGGTGGAGTCTGATGGTCGTAGTTGTCTGTAGAGTTTGTAGGGAATGGCTCCTTGACGCTGAAGGTTCAGTAGTTGACTGACGATCTTGCGTTCAACTGCTGGTGTGGGATCTTTGTTGAGGATGCGGTAGGTGTCGGTGGATAAGATGCCGTTGACCTTGGAGTTGTAGTCAGTCTTGTCCGTGACTACTGTTGCGTTGCCCTTGTCTGCAGTCATGATGTGTATGGATTGATCTTGCTTGAGACTACGGAGTGCGGTGTGTTGTTCTTTGGAGAGGTTGGGCTTCGGTGGCTTGGCTTGCTTGAGTGCTAGATGTAACTGGATGCAGACTTCGTCTGCAGTTGTCTTGTTGAGGTGTTTCAGTGCGGGTTCCGTGGATTGGATGATTTCTGCTACTGGGGTGTGCTTGGGAGGCAAAGCAAAATTCATCCCTAGGGATAGAACTTTAGTCTCTGCTGTTGAGAGTTTGCGTTGACTAAGGTTCACCACTGTCTGCTTGATGAAGGCTTGCTGTGAACGTAGATGAGGCTGGGTCCTGCGTGAAGGGACGGGTGTTCTGTGGTGATGGCTTGGGCGGGAGAGATGTTTGAATTTCTTAATTTGAGTGCCGCGTGCATTCTTGTAGGCGTGGTTACTGGATGAATAGGTCAGTTGTTCAATCTTGAGGAGATCTGGGGGCTGTACTGTGTTCTTGAGATGTTGGTGAATGTCAGCCAACTGGTTATCAATTCTTGCCAGGATGGATCTTGCACTTTGGATCTGTAGACGAAGGAGGGCTTCACTTGTTGTGTGGATAATGTAGTTCGACTTGTGGTCCCTGATGGGATCTCGTATCCGAAGGCCTTTAGGAATGATGTTGGAGTCTCTGCAGTGTTTCAGGAAAGCTAGGTTGTTAATGAGTTTCGAACGTCGGATGGAATAACTTTCGAATGTCCTGACACGACTAGTGATCAGCTCCCCGTAGAGCGAGGTAATGTAAAACTTGAAGCTATGCATGGTGTAGACAGATAAAGAAGGTAGGTTTGCGGTGACACCATGTGATGAAATCTCTTTTGAGTAGTGGTGGCTCTGAGAAGAGCCGGTTTGTACTCGACGTTTCGACCAGTATGCTCTGATCGTCTTCTGGAGAATGCTAGACTCTGTGGCTGTGTGTGGCCTTAAGTAGTGTTGGCTGGGATCCTGGGTTGAATGGGTGTACTGATGCGTGGATGATTTTGGCGCTTCTTTGTGGAATGTGCTAGGAGTGGTTGCCAGATATTGTTGATGTTCATGCCGATGTATTGTGGTACTGTGTAGCGTCTGTTGATCTCTATTGCTTCTCTGATTCGTCTTTGGTGCCATTTGTTGATCTTAGCGATGAGTCTTGAGTCTTTCCACTGGATGATGTGATCTGTTTGATGTGAGTGTTCTACGATGGATGATTTGTCGAATTCTCCCCGTGGGCCGTGTGCGATGTGTTCTTTGAGTGTGGTCTTGAGACTTCTTCCTGTTTCTCCGATGTATACCTTTCCGTATTCACAAGGAATGCGGTAGACTCCAGCTTGAGTAGATGGATCTTGTTTGTCTTTGTGTGATTGAAGTGTGGCTTGGATCTTGTTGGTTGAGCTGTGGAAGACTTTGATGTTGGCTTGGTTGAGGATGCGTTGGATCTTATGTGATAGCCTGCCTAGATATGGAAGGGTAGCTGTGCCGATGTAATCTTGAGGAGGATCTTGGTTCCATCGTGAACTTAATGCTGGGATGCATGTTTTTACTTAAATTAAGTTGTTGTTTTCTTAACTTGTTCTACTTAACTTTTGTTTACTATCTGTTCTGAGTGTAGACTCTTCTTATTTTTGTGATCATCAATCTAAACAAATTTTCTGTCATGCATGAAAGAAGCACTGCGTATCATTTAGTTACGGTAGACATACCCACTCGTGTCATAAAAACTCGTTGTTAATTAGTAAACTGATTAGTATATGCAAACGCTGGTGATTGCCTAGAAATTAAACGACAACATTTCTTGATATTTATTTCCAGTTGACTGACCACTGCGGCAGTTCACTTGTATTACTTGTATACACGAGATAATTATAATTAAAGCATGCGGTGAAAAGCAAACGGTGATAATATAAGTTGCTGGGAAGAATGGATGGTTGTGTGCATGGAAAACGGTAACAAAAAACAGTGTTAATGGGGACCGTACCATTGTCTTATATACATAACTTATTCCCCCATAAGGCATGACAGTAGAAAAGATAACCGACAAGGACAATGTAAGCAGTACAGAAAATAGCACGGCCGTTCGATAAAACTACTCAAACTAAACTGAACAACTATACCGGGAAGGAGCACATGCCTTCCCCAATGCCCTTACTAGACGAACACCCAAGAACACAATGCCTCTGGACAAATCAGTTAGACTAAGGTAATACTTTGGCAGCACTTGTAAACAAGTTCTGGCCAACCCAGCCACTCTGTCTAGTGATAATAAATGATTTGAAGCTCAATTCTAGTCTAGCCTCAAAATAATTAAAAACCATTCTTTGGACAATTATTTTGTGAAACTGGCCCCAATTTTAACTGTGTTTTGCTTTTAAAAAGGATTACAATTAAAAAAAAATACAATATTTGAAATTGGTTGTAAAGTTATCATTATAATACTTTGAACCCTGAAAATATACTGGGTTAAGGCTGGTTCATATTTCACGTGAATACAAAAGCGAAGCTACGTCAGCAACTTTTATGTCAAACAATGGCGAAATACAGCGATTTCATTGTCAACCTTACAGTTATTTGCTTCGCTTGCGTGTGATGTATGTACTGCACTTTACAGTATTATTGATTGATATGCGACTAGAGAAAAAAACAACACGATAATGTTATTGTAATATACTTTAAAGGGGGACTGACATCCTTTATTGTGTGTGTACTTAAGGCGTTTTGTAATAAAATATTGTTTTTGAGACCCACCTATGTCTATTTAATCATTGATTTCTGAGTAAAAGTATTTTAAAACAATGTTTGAAGTGTTTGGGGATGCAACCCCGCCCCATGGTGGAAGCTTCATTTGCATAAGATGTGTGACGTAAGGTCGGGAAGATCCGATGTGTACATGATGTACATGTACATACAAACGTTTCACACACGTAGCGTCGATTTCATTTCATCCGTGAATTTTTGTTTCCGGAACTAATAAAATGCCGGGAAGATGCAGCAACACCACTACAGACAGTGTTAGCCTTCATCTGTTCCCAAGTGACCCAAAATATCGCCGTATTTGGACGAGCAAAATTCGACTGACAAGAGTAAAGTGGTCAGGTCCAGCGGCTCACATAGTTTTGTGCAGCGATCATTTTGAGCCGAGTTTTGAGCCGAATTTCTCTTCCTGACATGACGTCACGAACAGCTCCTCCGTGCAGGGCGTAAAAGTGGGGGCATTTTAACAATGGTAAAATAACACTCTCAAAAACAATGAAAACACAAAACAAAAATTGTATTGATCTTTTACTGATATAAAAGAATAAAACGATCACATATTTAACTGTTTGATTTAAATCCATGTCAGTACCCCTTTAACGATATCACAATGACAGGTAGTTTTAAAGTAAAGATTCCCAAGTGAATTTATAGTGGGTGCCGTCATAAATTAATTTATAATTCTATTTATTCTTTAAATATTATTCTGATTATTTTTTAAAGTATAGTTTCCTTTATGTTCCGATGAAAATTCGTCCCTAATTTTCCATAGTGACCAATCCGACTTTTCTTTTAATTTTAAGTTTTCCCGCCCATTAGTACATTCAGAAAGAGACCTACCATTGTATCTAATCCACATGCATATATTCCTTATAGTTTTGGAGATAGAGCATGCATTCAAATGACGAATGCTATAACTGGCTATTTTTGTAATTTGGCAAAGCGACCAATACCGCATTGGTTACTATGCCAACTTAATTCTGGATTGGTCACTATGGCAAATTAGGGACGAATTACGGTAAAATCTCTGGAATACGGGAAATACGGGTTTCAATGTTTGATGGTCATCTCCACAGACTCGTTAAGGTATAAATAAAACTATTATTCTGACAATTATTTCATGGCCCTTTTTAAATGTTATTTGATTTGCACAAGGATTACCAATTTAAAAATGACACTGTAAAAAATGGTGTACTCACCTTTGTTCAGTGTGTAGCCTAAAACATGTTTAGATTGTGCATTTGTGATGTATTTTTGAATGCTAAATATCATATGAACAGGTGTTAAAAAGCTATGCACGTTTAGCTTTGTTACATGTACAGATGGCCGTTTAGCAATTACATGCATTCCTAAACGGCATGTGTTCTAAATTCCAAGCACCATATTTTTCAGTGTAATGATTCAGGAAATGGCCGGTAAAATCATTACAAATCAACTGCTTTCAAATTTCCCCTGAAGACGATGAGAGTTTTGTGATCGGCACGCCCATTTATACTAACACCGGTGCTTCACAAACCAACACAATAGTACAACTACTGCAGAGATAGTTACAGGTGACGCCGCAAACATTATTCCTTCTCTTCTGTCAGAATTCTGTAAATTGCGCTGCATTAAAATTTAAGTGAGATAGATTGATGTATGACTATTCTACACTGTGTTTAATTATGCAAGTCTCGCTACATTAAAATGTATGTTACGTTGATAATTTGTGCAGTAAACGAGAAACACTCTGCCAGTGATGATGTCATTGCAATATACTTACAATATCATGATGACAAATCCTCACTGATCAATATATATAGGAATATTACAACAACACGATTTAGAACCATTGGTTTAGTGTTTGGCAAATAATAATTACAATCATATTCGTGTGCGTTAAAATTCACCATAAACCTTTGACAATTTTAATGTTTATGTGTTATTGATGCGATCGTAAAGTGGCTGTTTGATGTATATTTATGGTAGGAACAGACAACAGCCGTTGAACAATTTGTTGATGCTTCAATATTTGATACAATAAAGGTATTTTTCAAGGTAAAACTTTGATTATGAAGTAATTTGTTTTTAATTATATTCAAATGTCATATTGCGCATAGCAATATTATAGTATGCAGTGTTCTATCTATCTATCTATCCTTCGACCGCAGTTGAGATCGATGCCACATTGTTTCGCCATTGAGTCTTGTTAGCCATCACCGCACCCAGTTCATCAAATGTAAGGCCAGTATCTCTTGTAGTGTTAAAAACTCATATAAAGCAAATAAACAAATACATAAAAAGTATGCAGTGATAAAATCTCATATAAAGCAAAAAGCTATTCTTAGAAATTGTTTTTGGTGGGTTTTCAGATGTTTGATGTATTACTGTGTACCTGTTATATAGGAAATTGCATCGATCTTTTAATTAGTTATGTATGCATCTAAAATTAGAATGTACTTGATTATACATGCATATTTAAACAAACAAAGGGCTGAGAGCATCACTGATATATCTGAATACAATAGGTGTGTTTACTGTTAAAGCAACAACAAAGAACATCATGTATACGTATATGGTTGTATTTTATCAGCTTTATCGGTGATTTGATTTAGAACGTCTTTGTTGCATTTGTGTTTGAAATTATATTACTATGAAGCATACTGTGTGATTTCTTGTTCTAAGTAAGTTCACTACAAGCTCTCTGGCTTCATTATGTCCTAATATTGCTTACAATATCACGTCTGTTTTGTAATCATTTAGAAATTTGATTTAACAATTTGAGTGTGTATTTTTGTACGTATTCTCTAATATCAAAAACAAATTTAATTGATTTGAAAAATTTGTACGTAATGAAGTTTTAGGTCCATTTCTTATGCCAGAATTGTGCAAATCTCGCTACATTAAAATTTAAGTGTGATAGATTGATGTATAACTAGTCTACACTGTGTGTTTAATTAAAACAATGCTTGTGTTTACAATTTGTGATTTAAAAGAGAAACACTCTGCCAGTGATGATGTCATTTAATATAATTACAATATCATGGTGTCAAGTTCTCACTGATCAACAAACAAACGTATAATTTATAACCATTGGTTTAGTGTTTGGCACATAATAATTACAAATATATTTGATTTTGAGACCACACACGCGCATGACTCGTGTTTACGTGTCCGTATCTCAATACAGGCATTTGCGAGTTCCGGACTCATTTTGTACGGTCGGATCACAAATTGTTCATGGTATCAAGGATGAAATTATGTTGGTCTCATGCTATTAAATAAGTATATTTAGACAAATTGTTCTTTATACTCCATAATCTTGTCAGCGTGAATGTTTTTTTTCATGAACACAGGTGTAAATCCAGGGTCTAGAAAGGGGTGGAGAAAGCTAAATGGGGGCACAGAAGAATGTATGGAAAATGAATATGCATATTGATAATACAAGGAAGCACACGCTTTTCCAATGAGGTCAGCTAATGAAGGAGGCCCTCAGTGTTCGTAAAGTTGACAATGAGAGCCACATTTTCGACCGTCTGAATAAAGTAATCCTAACACTTTTTTTCTGTTCAATTTTATTTTGAGCTTAAACTGAAAAAAAAAAGAACTGGAATGCTTGTGATGAAAGTTTCAGAATTGTATTTTGTGTCTATATTTAAAAAACAGTGAACATTTTTTTATGCAAGACGGTACTGCGTCGTATCTGTACACGACTTTGGCAAGTCCACCGATAGAGGGCGTTCACTCGCAACTGAAGTTAGGTCCATCGTGAACAGCGCCGCTAACGGCGGATACTGTGTGAGCGCTAGCTAGCTACAGGAGCGGGTCAATCGTGCGTATAATGCATGTAACTTACATGTATTGTTAAAATCACCTTAAAGACGGTTATAATTGATACCTGTATTAACTTTACCTTCGATTTTCTGGTAAATACCAATGAAGTACCAGTATTTTCTCTTTACTAGAATCAGCAACAGCAGCAAGCGAATCAACTGTTGATATCAATTCAAACGTCGACATTTTAAAAGTTGATTTCAAGTCTGAGTCGTGGCTATTTATCTACCTGACAATCACCCTAAAATCATTTCCTAACATACCGCCCTCATGCGAATCGTCGCCTGAGTTCGCTAGTTAAAACCTGAGAGCTGCTAGAGACAAATGGCCGCCGTCTCACATTGAAAGCAAGTATGCAACATGTTACCTCTTTCAACTGTGACTAGCGGAGCATCATTTAACATCATAGCTTGCAACTGAATCGAATGGGGCATTGTGTACAGTATACTCAAAAATACTCGAAAATAATTAATATGTGATGAATATATAACATGCAAACAACCAGTCGTTCCTACATAATGCTGCTGCCACCATTGCAGAAACACACACACATTGGTGTTCATAATTATTGGATATCAACCAATTTGACACACAGTGTGTGCTTGTTAACCATATCTACATAAATTTACAATTGGTGTTTACACTGAACATCTATCGAAAGGGAGGTTACACTTATTGAAATATCAAATAAAATAATTATGATCACAGTTTGACATCAATCTGGCTTGTTTTAAGGCCGATGGTGGTATCAAAATGATTATTCATATGTTGGTTGGTATCATTTTTAATACTTGTTATTTCAAACAAATTTTTGATAGCACTGAAGTGAAAACAATTTTAATGCATTTCACTGTTATTTTCATAGCGAAATAAGTTGAAACTTTTGGTTGTCAATATATCTTGAATCAAAGAAAATAAGCACACTTGTGGGGGGCAATGTACCAAAAGTGTTACCTTCCTTAACATATTTAGAAAACGTTATACTGCTGCATTTCAGTTAATTATTTATACAGAAATGTCACTTAAATGGTTATGCCACATTTATTGTAAATCTTGTGTAATCCACACAATATAATAATTATGTTTGTGCATTGCTACTCCAAACAATTATGCAGAGGCCAATTGATTGCAAATATTGCTAAAATATGGCGTCTTTAATTCGTCCTGTCAGAACAACAAGGTCGTACGTGTAATATTGCATAAATTTGCATCTATTAAAACAATTGAGTGAAACAACGTCATATCTTCTTCCATAGCTTTTGCGTGTTCATCCTGGAACTCTGTAAAAACGATACGACCTTGTTGCACTGAGCAAAATCCATGTCTGCAACAAGGTCGTAACTATGATACGACCTTGCTGCACCATAGGTTGCACTGATGCGTAAAATTAGTGTAAACAATTACAAAACGTCTCACTGGGATGTTGAATATAGACTTTATAATATCAGGCTTTATAATATCAGGCAGAAAGGTTCATGTCAGAGTTTGACAAGACATCTGAGGTAATATTCTGGCGGCAACAACTGGATGTAGTTTTCTCACGGTATGTAAACAGTTGAACATTTTACGTAACCAGTGAGCAACGGCGAGCAAAACTGTTGACATTCCTGACTCAGTAATATAATCTGACAGATAAATCTCACCACCAAAGCTTTCCACTCTCCACCGTGTTTTTAATGTACAGATCCCAGCTGCCAACTGTTTCCACAATGGGTGTATGGGGGGGGCAACAGGTTTTGCACACCAATGCAGATTAGAACATAGTCAAAGGTATTCCATACATTGAGATTCACAGTTACCCGGATCAGATATACATTTCCCTCTAAAATCCCTTAGATCCAGGTAAGACTCCGCCTCTTTAAAACATTTACAGTTTTTGTTTAAGTGCCTCAAATCAAATGAAATTAAACTTGTTAAAGTGAAGATTGTCTCATCAGAAGAAACAAAAAGACCACATAATCATACATTAAGCTATTATTATTATAATTATGTTATTTATTTATTTATTTATTTATGTATTTTTTTAATCCTTATTTATCAACCACCACCAAATGGCTCACGAATGAATATGATATTGTGCTCACATAAATCATAAATAACTTGCCACATTTCAGCCATTTTCGAATCTCTTTGGGGTCGCTGCTGATCAGAAAGGAGTTGAAGTGTCTACATGGTGTGTGAGTATTCATACCACCGGGTTGAATCTCGGTACACTGACATGGATCCTCAACTGGAATTAACCAGCGGTATATATTGTTTGAGTTGGGATCTGATTCTCTTCCAATGGAACAGACCATACCTAAAATAAATAAATAAATAAATAAATAACAACATTTGACAAAAAATGTTACAATGTTGGTAAGTGAATAACAAGTCCCACATATCCAAATCTAATACCATACAGAGCAAACAATGCTGTTTCATTGTCAACTATTTTGTGTTAGGAATAATTAGATAATATGTGGCATTAACGCATATTCTCTTTTAACATAACTTGTTGTAATTGTGCTTTAATTATCAACTGTTGATATCAAGATTGACTATGAGAGATCTGATAGACAAAGCCCTTTTTCTATACATTAAATTAATAAAGGAAAACAAAATGAAACTATCGAGTTTACCTTCAGTATTATTCGCATGTAGGAAAAGCGACAGAACTGTGAGTATTCCAACAAAAAAAGCCATTCTGAATGCTTATCTGGGGGGTCCTTACTAGACAAGCATTGCTTCTTAAGGGCCTCCTTCCACTTCCACTTGCATTGAATTTCTCTATATCTTATTACTATTTATTATTATTATCCATCTATTATTATTGCTACAACCCTTATAATATTATTGTATGTTTACTTATATCCATAATGTATATTTTGATAAGTGTGGAAAATATTAAAGAACTGAACTGAACCAACGTAGCTGCTCAAGTCACCTCTACGGCACAGGCATCAACATTATAGATTTAACTGACATTGAGCATATGATAATTATGCACACGACACACTACTTATCAAGGCTTTGCTAAGGAGCGACAATGCGTATACTATACATCTATTAGGCATGCGCAAATAAAACGCCCTTGAGTGACGATCATGGAAATGCTGTGGAAACGGACGTTTGGAGGGACAATACCGGGGATCAGCATACATTGGCGGATCCAAGGGTGGGGGGGCTAAGGGGGCTGTAGCCCTCCTAAAATCGTTTAAAAAAATTATTTAAAAAAATAGCAATAAAAAAATCAGAAACAGAATCAGATACAAACGGTAAGGTATTCACCTCATGTTTCCCGTCATTTCCCTCTCACTGTGCTTTGTTTTTCTCTCCCTTTGATTATTTCATTGTAATTTTTGTAGGACTGAACAATCGTTTTTGATTCTCAGGCCCCCCCCCCCCCTAAAAAAATATTCTGGATCCACCCATGGCATAGCATGCAATCGGAATGGCAGTTTTAGATTAACTCGGTGACTGAAAATAATACCACACATAATAATGTCATATTGCCGTTGCTACTGCATAATTTTGTTGTTGTTGTGGTTTTTGGTTTACAAGTAAAGCAATACATAGTTACTATACAGACAAGAAAAAATAAAAACGGAACCATTAATTGTTATCAATCTACACGTGAAAACAACAAGATCATATAATCTTTAGAAAATGGAGTTAAAGAGACAGTATCGTCAAGATCAACAAGGCATGTAATCGGAGGGCTAGTTTTAGATTACTCAGTTACTGAGAATATAAACGTCACGCGAGCAAAGAAAAATTGGCTGATGCCAGACTCGAACCCGCGACCCCTCGAATACCATACTGAGCTAACCAGCCCCTCTGTTGGTGGGCGGTCCACTTATGCCAATTATCTATTGCTCTATGGGGCCAGGTCAGAGGCCAAATTATATCTGCCGAGTAGCCAGGGATCAAGCCCCGGTCAGATGCAAACAACCTGGGTAAAACAGCAGTAACGGAGATCACACAACTTGGTCTTTAAAAAAAATGAAACCGAGATTAATCTGTTTATTTCTCAGATACTGCTCAATTTTGTTTAAAATGGTAACCACCATCTATTACTTAATGATGTCCTCTTTCTTATGACAACAAGAAATCCATGCTACCATCACGGATGACTGAGCACAAAGTTGTGCAACGGACCATGTCAGAAATGGCTTTGCACCACATGTCTATTCGCACAGTGTTCAGCATGTCTAAAAAATAAGAACAAAGACCAGTACGTAAAGACAAAAAAAAAAATTCAATGATTAAACAGCTGGAGGCTTATCCCTGTCCCAACCTAACCCCAGTGTCCTTCAACATTCCCCCATTTCTTTCACCGAAAATTTCTGCCCTGGTTCTCATTGCTCTGACCGCATTCCTGATTACGTCTCTCTGTCCTCTTAAGATCTCAACTGCAGCCACTATTCTGGCCCGTAGGTCATTGGTGATCTATGGGCGGTGACGTGTAAACTTTGTCCTTAAGATGCCCCCACACAAAGAAGTCACAGGGCGTGAGGTCCGGGGACCTTAGTGGCCACTCAATCTCATAGTTCAAAGCAATTACTCTCATGTTAAAAAGGTGCCTTAGTCTGTTCCTAACGATAATCTGCCGATGAGGTGGAGCTCCATCATGATCATGGGCCCACCATAATCGCCGGAACACCCCGCCTTCTTGTTGCTCGAAGTGTTCCTGTAACTGTGGAACGATTTCGTTGTCAATCATCTCAAGGTACCGTTCCCCATTAAGATTGCCATCAAAGAAACAGGGTCCGATGAGTGTGCCATTTCCACAGAGGCCTATCCAAAGAGAAATCTTCTCCCTACTCATGTTGACGTCGAAATTGAAGGGAGGCAGGTTATGTATCGGTGCGTATTCACGGACATTCTGGTTATTGACTCTGTCGTTCTTAAAAAACGCTGCTTCATCCCCCATCACAAGGTGCTCCAAGAATCTGGGCTGTTGGTCAAGTAACCACTCTCAAAATCTTAGTCGTCTGGGTAGATCCGCATCAAGGAGTTCGTGACGCCTTTGCATTCTGTACGGGTACCATTGGATGTCCAGTCGCACAATCTTGTTGAATGATGAAGGTGAGATTGCTAACCCGTTCCTCCTGACATAAACATGAGGGTCTCTTTGCAGCAACTCACGGACTGCCCTGATGTTCGCATTCGATCGGGCCGTTCTTCGTCGACCAGAACGACCCTTGTTGAGGTTCAAACTTGTACCCTCCCTACGGTACTTCCTAATATTCTTTCAAATTGTTGACTTTACGGGAACAGCACGGTCTGGAAATCGCTCTGCAAATTCATCAGCGACTTGTTGAAGGCTTCCAGTTCTCATCCACTCAGTCACAACGAAAACACGCTGCGCTGTTGTGAGTTGCATCTTGCAAGGCTTTAGGTTTCTGAGCAAGTGGACCGCTTTTGAGACTGAGGGGTATGATAAAATTAGCATGCGGGCCAACATTGCGTAATTTAGGGCCACAAAAGCCCTGCACTGGGTAGTCTTTGTTTAACACCAAAACATCCATCTGGTGCAAAGCCATTTCTGACATGGTCCGTTGCACAACTTTGTGCTCAGTCACCCGTGATGGTAGCATGGATTTCTTGTTGTCATAAGAAAGAGGACATCATTAAGTAATAGATGGTGGTTACCATTTTAAACAAAATTGAGCAGTATCTGAGAAATAAACAGATTAATCTCGGTTTCCTTTTTTTTTAAGACCAAGTTGTGTGATCTCCGTTACTGCCGTTTTACCCAGGTTGTTTGCATCTGACCGGGGCTTGATCCCTGGCTACTCGGCAGATATAATTGTTGTTGTGACAAACTGTTTTATATATCATTTGATAGCAATGATAATATATTTAGTGTGTCATATAGTTTATTGACCGCGCGCGATGTTTGTACTATACATCCTGCATACAAGTGGTTATGTGTACACACACAGTCAATACAACATAATGTTTACTGCGTGCGCGCCCTCTATACGCTGTTCATCGTCACTATACCAACTAGCAATCACACCATTCTTCTAATTTTCTTCATTTAATTCTTGTTGTAGTTTCATTTACCAACACTAACTGGTACCCACTCTTACTCTGTTTTATTTTTATATAAACTTCATCAACATTTGTATTACTTTTACTAATAACACAATTGTATCAATTTCGTTTCGTAACTCTTTTTTAATCAATATAAACATCAATTTTATTTTTTTCTTGACCCCATGTCATTTTTTTTTGTTATTCAGAAATAAATACCTGCAACTTAAAAATAATGTATTTTATTATCGTTTTCCAATCATTTTTTAACCTTCTTAATCGGTTTAAAAAAAAATTATTATAATAAATCATACAACACATCTAGCATCCACAACCCTCTATATTTTTTTAGTATACATTTTCTTCCTTTCGTGCCGAGTTTGACAAAGTCTGAATCTTTATAATTAGTTGTCACTCTCATTCTACGCACTTCTTGGAATAGTTTTAATCCATTTGTCCACGGTGATAGAATTAACGTTCTTGCATATCGTGAGATATGTTTAGGGCTAAATAAACCTTATGAATTTAGCAGATGAATTATAATATATAATACAGACTAACCCTCCTACAATCAGTGAAAATTTTCAAGCAAGCCATTCACGCCACTACAAGCCATTGCTATGGTAGGCAGTGGCTCCTCATAGCTATATTGCATAGTAACATAATGCCTCATATGTCCGTTGGTTTAAGTGGTTTGTGATTGACATATTGCAGGGCATATTACTTTGTTCCAGACTCAGTGGCTGGTGGTAGGTTACTATGGAAAGTCTGTGTTTACAAAATAACTGCTGATAATCCCAATGGATGATGGAGGCTTGGTATGGTTTATTGGTCTCAATGGCTGGTGGTGATTTATTATTGTGAGTTTGGTTACAGTATAACCTGCCAAAAAATAAGGTCAACTGTGGTATACATGTGTCTTTGTATGCATGTATGAGTGTTGGCTCTGAAAAGAGCCGTTGGTGGTCGTCGCTTCGAACAGTGTACTCTGCTCGAAATGTCTAGACCACCAACGGCTCTTTTCAAAGCCAACACTCCTCCCAAAGAGATTACTAGTTACACATGGTTGTACCCGCAAGTTTACTACTACAGTTATACTAGTATAGTTTTACTATCATCCACACAGAAATTCATCCACACCTTCCATGGCCTTCAACCATCACTTACTAATACTATATAAATAGGACCTAGTTTGGTGTTAAAATGATAGCTCTATACTGTGTTTGGTATAACGTATTGTTCAATAAACTTAAAATATAATGATTATAAAAGAGTTATAATAAGTCAGCTATGTGGCATTTCATAATATTAAACCCAAGAGGCTGTGATCGCTAAGTATTATATTAATTACATTTTAATGTCATTATATTAAATGATTACACTACAGGCAGCCTACGACAAACGTTGCATTGAACTTAGCCTAAATAACAAATGCATCTGAGAGCATACTTTTAAACTTTCCAGTAATTTTCTATAGACACATTTTAGTACTTAAATCGTTAATACACTTGACTTGCCTTACCTGTATATTGTGAGCGGCTGAAAAATACCGTCTTCTCTCTAGCACTAGCAGGCACGCACTGTTGGAAAGGACGCTATCTTTGATAAGTTTGAGTATGACAACAATAGCAAACGCGTCTCCACGAACATGTCCAAAGTATTGTAACTAGAGAGGGCGCTGGTACATTTCCAGGCGATTCCGTAAAGTCCCGGACGAATGTGTTACGTCACACTCCGTCGGTTTTTCTCATAAGACCGAGGACGGCTTTCAAAACGTGAGATATTTCACTGGCCGTCATAAATATGCTCAGAGTTGCCAATTTTCACGTTAGTTCAAATAGAGGACGTCCTCGTTTTGCATCGCGTGCTCGGTTGGCGAGTATGAATTTACATGGAAGACCTCACTTTACGTAATTAACACGTACACACACACACACACGCACACACCCTCACGCACATTGATTTGTGGGGTATTCCTTTGTTCGTTCTATTATCCCTTTTCCTTATAATTCTCCTGTGGGGTACAAGATTTTCTATAGTTACCTTGTGGGGTCCAATTGTTCTATTGTGTTTTGGACCCCACAACGAATGGTGTGTACGTTCACACACACACACACACTCTCACACATGCCCACTTGTGGGGTACTCCTTTGTTTCGTTCTATTATCCCTGTTTTCGTTCTATTATCCCTTTTCTATTGAATTCCCCTGTGGGGTACCAGCATTTCTAAAGATTCTCTGTGGGGTACCATTGTTCCATTGTGTTTGGTACCCCACAACGAATGGCGTGTAAGTACACACACACCCACATACACCCGGATGGGGCCCACACACACACATTGTACATCGAAATCAATAACCGAGTCGTGGGTACGATTATGAATTGCGACCTCATACGTTCAAACATGTCCTGTACAATATGCATTAAGGATCCATACACTGTGTGCAGGTGCGCTGCCACCAGGAGTTCGGATAGCTTGCGCGGAAAAAAAATTATGCGACCAAACAGTCAAGGTTATGACGTACAATGCATTTGGTAATAACTGTCCATTTCGCTCACTTTAGGTATTTCACTAGTGTACGTGAAATACTGTTCTGATGAAGGGTTTTGGATTAAATATATTGATCGAAATGTTAATCCAAGCAATACGTGCGTGCTCGTAGACGTTGCATTATAATATGACAATTATGGCACAACAACTAACCAATCAAATTCGGCCACACTACGCAGGGGCCTTTGATATTCAGAAATAAAATATAAACAAAAGGGTATCAGTAATATCGATATTTCTTGTTGTATATAGTATTTTAAGTTTTAGTGCAACATTATATATAATAAACATGTATTTTAAACTGTAAAATTATAATCACAATACGTGTTCACATGTTTGAGAAAAACAATGAAAAACTGTTACATGTTTTACCAAAAAATGCATAATGGTAGCTTTTGTAAATTCAATATAACAAATTCAGTTTTCTCTACCATGAAAGCACTTGAGACAAAAACAATTCTCAGAATGAATGGTAGGTGTACTAACGAAACACTATGTAAGCTTTTAGATTATACGTGTAGTTCGTTGATTTGATAATCTAGTAATAGCAAAATGATGTAGCGTCTGTTTTGTTGGACTTTAAAACCGTAAATGTATTGCATTTATTGAGACGATGCTTGTGCTGTGTTTAGCGAAAATGGCTTTAGTGTTTTTCAGTTCATGTAGTATACCAGTCTTTCGTAAAATCAGACATTGTATAATAATATGAGTTTGCTTACAAATAGATCATGTTAAAACCTCCAGTAGTGCTTTATAGACAAAACATTTTCACAATTTGATTGCAAACTAATTTGATTTCATAATAATACGTATGTAAAACGTCATGTGCGAAATGGTGTCCTGTACATCACATATATGAATGTATTCAGTGTTTCAGTATAGGCTATATCGTTAGGCTATATTGTTAGATATTCTTAACAATCGATACTTTAGAATGGATTTCATATAACTATAAATACATTATGAATGTTTTAAATATTTCAGTATTGATCGATATATATAGTTGTTAGATTGCACTAAGCTTTGAGATGGTAGGTCTGATCAATTATTGGACAACAAAACACAACAATTGATTTAGCTTCTAATGGAACTGCGAACATAAGATGTTTGACAACCAAAAGTGGTGTGTGTGTGTTAATTAAATATATAAACCGATACGTAGTATATGTTAAGACCCCGATAAGCTAAAACGTATATTAAGTCCGTCATAGTATGTTGTTAACATGTGTTTTAAGTACAAATGCAATATGTACAGTCGACACACGTCACCCACTTTATTTAATCTTGACGTTTCACAGCATTGATCGTTCTTTAAAAGACTCCATTGCCTTGCTCGTTATGTATACGTACAGCATTGACCGTTTGGTTATAACATCCATTGATACTTATGTACACAGGCTGTAATGAGCGTTAGTAATATAAAACTTAAGAACTGAACTGAACTATTAGCAAATATAAACAAAACATTCGACAATGTGTACATTTAATACTAAAATAATGTTTTAAAAGTTCTCTGTCATGTGGATTGATAAAGCCGTTCTTGTTGTATTTAGTACAAAGTTAAATTAAAAATTATGAAATTATAATTAAATAATTATAAATTATGAAATATGAATTGTTGAACTTCAAAACATGATACACAATTCTGTAGCCATGTTGACATTACTTTCTACTTTATAACTCTATCAGGACTTTGTTTTTCGTTCTCGGGCCAATTCTCCTGACACGTCGTAGGTATGTTCAATTCAACAATTTCAAAAATTGGACATGTTTAAAATAAACGGCTGCCATTGCAACCATGATTTTATATGAGTGGTTCCACCAAAAATATGGGAGAAGTCAGAAAATATCGTAGGCGGCACTCAATCTTAACATTACGTCATACATAGACGCGATGTTGTTTAAACTGTCTAGGAGCATGGATGTTTTCTAATGTTTCATTCCATAGGCTGTTTCAATATAAAATAATTATTTTGATTATAATTATATCACTTGTGTTGCTTTTCTTGAAAATGGTAACATAAATTGTATTAAGGAATAGTCAAACAGTTTCCCTCAGCAATATTTTTAAAGTGAAATAAGGCGTACAATTGGTTTGTATTCAACATAGTGCATATTATTTGAAATCTTTTATATACCTCCATATTACTCACCATTTCTTTCAACGTGAATATGTTTACACTCAGTGACATTTCCCTGCACTAGGGAGAAACGAGTGCATAATAATTGTCGTTCACTATTTTCTTGTTAAAAATGTATCGCCCGAGTTTTTTCGCTATTTTGAAGGCAATTTCCAACCATTTTTTTTTTAATTTAATTTCTTTTTCAGTAGTATCTCATTTTCCCAATTAGACCAAAACATTCTTTTGCAAATGTAGGTGTTTGAAATACAATCCTTTTCATGTATATTGTGTACTTGCTGCTGGCCATTTTTATTCCTAATATTCCTAATTAAAAACGCGTTTTCCCAAGGTTGATTCGGATTTTGTTTGCACATATTTGGAGTCAATAAAAATAGTTAACCACCAAAATGTGGTTATTAACTAAAATGTCTGGGTCTTGTCAGTTCTTACTGGACAAACATAATACTTCGTAAGAATCAAGATATAATAATGGAAAACAGTCTCGTGAAAGTTTCAGCATGTTGTTGTGATACTAGTGAAAATATATTTACATTGTTAGTATTCATTCTAATGTTTGACATCTTACCAAATATAAACACCTTTGACCAATATAGTTTAGACACCTATTGTAATTGTACCACTCCGGTTGCTGATATCAAATTACACGCATGTTATGAAATTTACATCATCCATCTTTTAATATACACAACCGTTTGTTGCTTTTTTTTACCGAGTGGATGGAGCGAGTTATGCTATGTCACAATAACGTGCTGATCAACAGGGCATGGAATCGGAGTGCTTATTTTAAAATAATACCCCCGCATTATAAGGTCATATTACTGTTGCATAAATGAGCCAGTAATTTTCAGACACTGTGTTCATCTTGAACGAAGACACCGATTTCATGCTGTATTGGAAGTCTGCTCTGATCGTGACGGTATTGCACCTTTAACGCTTCCGTATATTTCACGCGTATATGAAATACGACGACAAAGGGTTTTGATTAAATATATATTGATCCAAGTGTTCTTGAAGTCTTCTATATAGTACGTGCGTGCGCGTACATGCTGCGCGCTGTCTATCATTGCGTTAGATACGGCAATTACGTCATGATAACTAACCAATCAAATTCGGCCACACGCAGGGGCCTTTGATATTGAGAAATGAAATAGATCATAGTCAGTATTGGGTTGGAGCTCAAACTGAGTAGACTTACATCTGGACATTTTGTGTAGTTTCTGAGCGGGGTTTTTATTTACTGATTCTGCACTGGGTTTTGACCAACAATATTGTGCCCTGTATGGTTGACACCTGAATAAATTGTGTTTACTCAAGATCCTGTGTGTATATATACACTCGATTTCAGTGTAATCTACAAGGTTGATAACTTGCAACAGCCAGTGCCTTGGAGTCGACTCATGGTCTACATTGGTGACTTGAACAGCTTTCAGAATGGCCTTTTGTGTGGGAATGCTGGTAATTCTGTCACTTTTTCTACATGCGAATAGTACTGAAGGTAAGCTCTACTTTATTAGGTGTTCGGGTATGTACCCGAAACACCTATTATTTTTGTTCGGTTTTTTCTTTTTTTCTTTTTTTCTTCTCCTTCTTCTTCTTCTTCTCCGGATAGATTGTCTACAAAAAACACATACTTGCAAACTTCACAGGAACTTGAAACTTGGCATGTACTTAGAACTTAACAAGTAGATGAAACACGAGTTGTGAGTGACTGATTTAGTTTCACAACAGTCAAACCGGAAGTCAAAATTTAATATTTAAAAAAATCATATCTCAACAACCACAAGAGGTAAATTGACATTTATTTTTTTTAAATATTAAACTTTGACTTCCGGTTTGGACAGGAAGTAAGGTCAAATTGGGGTTACCTTTGTGTAAATATTTTTGGACAATTAATGATGTGTACAATGGTGCTAAAAATGTCAATTTACCTCTTGTGGTTGTTGAGATATGATTTTATAACATTTTTAACTTTGACTTCTGGTTTGGACAGGAAGTAAAGGTCAAATTGGGGTCATGTTTTAAAAAATATTTTTGACAATTAAGAATCTGTACAATGGTGCAAAAATTGTGAATTTACCTTTTGTGGTTGTTGAGATATGATTTTTTTAAATATTAAACTTTGACTTCCGGTTTGGACAGTAAGTAAGGTCAAAATGGGGTCACCTTTTTGTAAATATTTTTTGACAATTAACAATCTATACAATGGTACAAACATTTCAATTTACCTCTTGTGGTTGTTGAGATATGATTTTTTTAAATATTAAACTTTGACTTCCGGTTTGGACAGGAAGTAAGGTCAAATTGGGGTCATCTTTTTGTAAATATTTTTTTACAATTAACAATCTATACAATGGTACAACAAATGTCAATTTACCTCTTGTGGTTGTTGAGATATGATTTTTTTTAAATATTAAACTTTGACTTCCGGTTTGGACAGGAAGTAAGGTAAAATTGGGGTCATCTTTTTGTAAATATTTTTTGACAATTAACTGTATGTACAATGGTACAAAAATTGTGAATTTACCTCTTGTGGTTGTTGAGATATGATTTTTTTAAATATTAAACTTTGACTTCCGGTTTGGACAGGAAGTAAGGTCAAAATGGGGTCACCTTTTTGTAAATATTTTTTGACAATTAACAATCTATACAATGGTACAAACATTTCAATTTACCTCTTGTGGTTGTTGAGATATGATTTTTTTAAATATTAAACTTAAATATCTGATGACCTAATAATGACGTCACAAATTATGTTTCATCTACCTTACTTCCGGTTTGGACAGGAAGTAAGGTAAAATTGGGGTCATCTTTTTGTAAATATTTTTTGACAATTAACTGTATGTACAATGGTACAAAAATTGTGAATTTACCTCTTGTGGTTGTTGAGATATGATTTTTTTAAATATTAAACTTTGACTTCCGGTTTGGACAGGAAGTAAGGTCAAAATGGGGTCACCTTTTTGTAAATATTTTTTGACAATTAACAATCTATACAATGGTACAAACATTTCAATTTACCTCTTGTGGTTGTTGAGATATGATTTTTTTAAATATTAAACTTAAATATCTGATGACCTAATAATGACGTCACAAATTATGTTTCATCTACGTGTTATGTTTAAAAAAATCATATCTCAACAACCACAAGAGGTAAATTCACAATTGTTGTACTATTGTACAGATCATTAATTGTCAAAAAATATTTACAAAAAGATGACCCCAATTTGACCTTACTTCCTGTTCAAACCGGAAGTCAAATTTTAATGTTTAAAAAAATCATATCTGAACAACCACAAGAGGTAAATTCACAATTTTACTAATATACATCGACTCATTGATTACATTAGTGACTTGAACAGCTTTCAGAATGGCCGTTTGTGTGGGAATGCTGGTAATTATGTCACTTTTCCTACATGCGAATACTACTGAAGGTATTAAGCTCTAGTTAATTTTTTTCTTATGTTCCGTCAATAAGCAAATTCACTATTCTCCACTCTCCAGTCTCTCATAGTCAGAAAATGGAATGTGTGTTAATGCCACAAATAAACTACTTATTCCTAACACAACACATTGGCCACTGAAACCAACCTATTGCACTAGAATTGTGTGTTCTGTATTGTATAATTACATCTAGATAAGGCTTATTATTTCATTAATCACAACTGTAAACTGTATCAAACTGATTTTGAAATAGCATTGTTTGGTCTGTTTGGTATAATTACATCTGGATTTGTGGGGCTTATTGTTCCATTAATCACAACTGTACCATTTATCAAACTGATTATGGAACATGTAGAGTTTATTATTTTATGAATCACAATAATTGATTTTTTTTATTTTTACGTTTAGGTATGATCTGCTCTATAGGAAAAGAACCAGATCCCAACTCAAACAATATATACCGCTGGTTAATTCCAGTTGAGGATCCATGTCAGTGTACCGAGATTCAAACCGGTGGTATGAATACTCACACACCATGTAGACACTTCAATGTGACCTACTATGACTCCTTTCTCATCAGCAGCGACCCCAAAGAGATTCGAAAATGGCTGCAATGTGGTAAGTGACTTATGATAACAATATCATATATCTTATTTTTACTAAGGCACTATCATTGCATTTCAAAATATATTCATCTTTTGGAATATAACTGTCCCTCCAGAAATCAGCTGATAAATCCTCCGTTTGCGTGGTTTCTGGGAATTAAAATGATTATTTTCTTAATTATACAAATGTTCTGTATGTAATTTAACCAATTCTTAATATTTTTCCCCAAAATGTTGCTGTAATATGTAAAAAAAAAACGTAAATTTTCTGACCGACTACCTTCATCCTCCATAAACCTGTGCGTTTGTTTCATCGTAGCAGCAGCAGTAGCAGTAGCAGTAGCAGTAGCAGTAGCAGTAGCAACAGCAGTAGTAGCAACAGCAGTAGCAACAGCAGTAGCAGCAGCAGCAGCAGCAGCAGTAGCAGTAGCAGTATTTGTAGCAGTAGCAGCAGTAGCACTAGTAGTAGCAGCAGCAGCAGCAGTAGTAGCAGTAGCAGTAGCAGTAGCAGCAGTAGCACTAGTAGTAGCAGTAGCAGTAGCAGTAGCAGTGGCAGTAGCAGTAGTAGTAGCAGTAGCAGTAGCAGTAGCAGTAGCAGTAGCAGTAGCAGTAGCAGTAGCAGTAGCAGTAGCAGTAGCAGTAGCAGTAGCAGTAGCAGTAGCAGTAGTAGTAGTAGTAGTAGTAGTAGTACCAAAAGAGAAATCAGAAGAAAAAAATATCAGCAAAAAAGAAAAAAATACAAATTCAAAAACAACAAAATCGTAATCCGTCACTTCTATCTCAAAGTGTACATTTTCACTATCTTCAAAAGGTTCACCAAGTCCTACAGACTCTATGTACCATACACACACCTTGGCTTCGTCCGAGTGCCAAAGGAATTACCAACATCTCTGCCAACGATGGGAACTGGATGAGGCCTATCAGGCGGGTCATTTAGGCAAAATACCCATTGACACCGGTTTCTGGTATTCAGTGCCTGAAAGTCAGGTTGAGTTGAATTCGAGCGGTCTGACCTACTTGGATCTACCAGGTCCACTCATCACGGCGGAGATCTACGGTAAGGACGACCTTGTTGGGATGGCGGCTGCATGCTCTGCCCTGGGAGCTCATCTCTGTACCCTGGCTGAGTTGAAAGAGGCATATTTGAGGGGATATCGTCAATCATATGCAACTTGGCTGTACTTCTCAATACCCAACCGCGATGTTCAACTTCTCAGTGATGGGTGTGGCAGCTTCACAGGTGAAGAGTGTTACGAAGGCGTTGTGCCAAACACACCGAGACCAGATCCTGCCAGTCGTGTAAGCTGCTGTCCAGTTTTGAGTGTGGTGACCTCAGCTGGCATCTGCTGCCCCGGAAATCCCGGGTTGATAAATCCTCGATACCCCATCATCACGACGGAGAGCTACGCTTTGAATGACCGTGTTGAGATGGAGGCTGCTTGCTCACTCCTGGATGCTCATCTCTGTACCCTGGCCGAGTTGAAAGAAGTATACTTGATGGGTTATCGTCAACCACCATTTGATACTTGGTATTACTTCTCACTACCAAACCGCGATGTTCAACTGTACATTGACGGGTGTAGCGTCTTCATAGGTGACGAGTGTTACGAAGGCGTCGTGGCAAACACCCCAATACCAAATCCTACTGGTCATGTATTCTGCTGCCCAATGACATCTCAATGAATTTGCTGAGCTGCCTGGAGGCACCGAAGACCACATATAATAAGTGTGGCATTACTACATTGGTTTAAAAATAAATCAATATTAGTGGCATATTTAGAAGGAGTGTCTAGGGATAGCCCAAAGGGAATAACAGTAACTATAGAATACAAATTTGTTAATTTGTCAATAATAAATTAATTCTTTAATTTATTATTTTGTTCGTTTATTCGGTTGTTTATTTGTTCGATTATTTGCTTGCTCACAAATTTGTTTACTCGTTTAATTCAATGTCTGTTTGTTCGTTTGCTTGGATGTTTGTTTGTTTGTTTGTTTACTCGTTTCATTTAAATTCGTTTAATTCAATATTTGTTTGTTCGTTTGCTGGGATGTTTTTGTTTGTTGGTTTGTTTGTTAGTTTGTTTGTTTCATTATCCATCTGTGTCTTAGTTTCTTATTTTCTGTTTTGTTCTTCTAATGGTCCCCTATACCTTGTTAGTTGCCCACCCTGGTGGGCCATGACCAATACTTTGCGGCTTGTGAGTCCACACCTTAATTATTTTTGATTGATAGTTATCCATCACAAATGTCATGGTTGTTTTGCTTGGTCTTTGGATTGAATGCTTTGTTTACTATTTCATACATTATTACTACTTTTGTTATTAGTTTCTAAATTTGTAATTACTTTCTGTTTTTCTTTTTCTCTTGTAAAGTCCAAAACAGTTTTTACTTGTTTTCTTCATTTATTCATTTGTTCTTGAAGTGAAGTTCGAGTTATAATATCAACTAATATCGCTAATTTGTTTACTCATTTAATTTAATTTCCTGTTAATGTTTATTTGTTCGTTTGCTGGGATGTTTGTTTATTCGTTTATATTTCTATAGTTTCTATCTCCCATGATGACGATCAGAGCATACTGATGGAAACGTCGAGTTGTACCCACCAGTTCTTTTCAAAACTAATTACCACTCAATAATGTTGAGTGTCACCGCAATTAGTCTTTCTTATTTTGTCTTTCGTACATTATTGTTTGGTAATATGCCTATAGGAGTTTAGTTTTTTTACCTGGCCCAGTCATAACTGTAAGGATTTCCTCAACTACTGGAGGTATTTGAAGGTTAAACAAATGTTGAGTTTTAAAATGCTGTTATTCTCCTTAGTTCAGGTTAAACCTCAATTCTTCGCTATAGGGCAACAGCTAGAAGATTGACAGTGCATAATGGTTGTGACACTACATGTATGCACATACTTGCACAATGACTTGTACGAAGCGGTCGTCGCTGGGCGTGTATGCATAATGTATTGTACACGACTTCAGTACACTGTACCTGTGTGAACGCGTAGTGAAAATCACTAGCTGCATGCCGAGTACACGCGGATATCTCACCCACAAACGATTCACGCATAACCTTAACTATGCCTTAAATAACTAATGAGCAGTGGCGTAGCAGTCCCCCCCCCCCGAGGTTCCCCCACGAAAAATTCCGATAGTGCCCCCAAAAAAGAAAAGAAAAAGAAAAGGGTAAACCCATACCCCCTGCCCCGCCCCCCCCCCCCACTGAAAGGCAATGCCCCCGTCTCCCCCACTGAAAAAGTCCTTATTACGCCGCTGCTAATGAGACGGATAACTTAATTGCTCAACAATCGTTTACCTAGAACCGCCTCAATCAGTTGACGAAACTCCCACTGCTGTGAGATTGTTCGCCTTCATGTTCTCCATCTTGAATTTGTATACACTTTCATTGTAAAATTCTACTCAACAACTGTAAAATTTCTTTATAACATAGATAAAACTTACACAACTCTGGTCAAGTTAAATTTTTACTCTGGAGTCATGTATTTTTACATTTACAAAATAGATTTGTATTATTTATGGAGTGCCATGGCCGAGCGGTTTAGTGCATCGGATTTGTGTTCTGATGGCCGAGTCGTCAAAATGTGGGTTCGAATCCTAACCGCGACCATGGTGCTTGTTTCCTTGAGCAAGACACTTTACCATAATTGCTTCTCTCCACCCAGGGGTAAATGAGTACCTGTGAGGGCAGAGTTGGTTGTTGTGTTTGATTAGCCCTATATGCGCTGTAATGGCAGCAATTGAGCTGTATACTCCCCAGGGAGCTGAGATGGTTTCAGAAATGATTTATGAGCCTGATGAGCAGGGGTAATAATATAATGCGCCTTGAGCACCAGTTTGGTGGATACGTGCGCCATATAAGTATATTATTATTATTATTATTATTATTATAATTATTAATATTTTTCACGGTGTTTCTAAGTTGGTGTTTACTTAACTTGTTCTACTTAACTTTGTTTACTATCTGTTCTGAGTGTAGACTCTTCTTATTTTGGTGATCATCAACCTAAACAAATTTTCTGTCATGCATGAAAGATGCACTGCGTATCATTTTGTTACGGTAGACATACCCAATCGTGTCATAAAAACTCGTTGTTAATTAGTAAACTGATTAGTATATGCCAACGCTGGTGATTGCCTAGAAATTAAACGACAACATTTCTTGATATTTGTTTTCCAGTTGACTGACCACTGCGGCAGTTCACTATATCGATATTATTTGTATACACGAGATAATTATAATTAGAGTATGCCGTGAAAAGCAAACGGTGATAATATAAGTTGCTGGGAACAATGGATGGTTGGGTGCATGGAAAACGGTAAAAAAAAAAACAGTGTTAATGAGGACCGTACCATTGTCTTGTATACATAACATATTCCCCCATAAGGCATGACAGTAGAAAAGATAACCGACAAGGACAATGTAAGCAGTACAGAAAATAGCACGGCCGTTCGATAAAACTGCTCAAACTAAACTGAACAACTATACCGGGAAGGAACACATGCCTTCCCCAATGCCCATACCAGACGAACACCCAAGAACACAATGCCTCTGGACAAATCAGTTAGACCAAGGTAATCCTTTGGCAGCACTTTTAAACACGTTCTGGCCAACCCAGCCACTCTGTCTAGTGATAATAAATGATTTGAAGCTCAATTCTAGTCTAGCCTCAAAATAATTAAAACCCATTCTTCGGACAATTATTTGGTGAAACTGGTCACAATTTTAATTGTGTTTTGCTTTTAAAAAGGATTACAATTTAAAAAAATACAATATTTGAAATTGGTTGTAAATTTTTTAAATTTTAGCAGGAGTTATCATTATAATATTTTGAACCCTGATAATATACTGCGTTAAGGCTGGTTCATATTTCACAAGAATACAAAAGCGAAGCTAGGTCAGCAACTTTTATGTCAAACAATGGCGAAATAGAGCGATTTCATCGTCAACCGTACAGTTATTTGCTTCGCTTGCGTGTGAAGTATGTACTGATTATTTTTTAAAGTATAGTTTCCTTTATGTTCCGATGAAAATTCGTCCCTAATTTGCCATAGTGACCAATCCAACTTTTTTCAATTTTAAGTTTTCCCGCCCATTAGTACATTCAGGAAGAGACCTACCATTGTATCTAATCCACATGCATGTATTCCTTATAGTTTTGGAGATAGAGCATGCATTCAAATGACGAATGCTCTAACTGGCTATTGTTGTAATTGGCAAAGCGACCAATACCGCATTGGCCACTATGCCAACTTAATTCAAGATTGGTCACTATGGTAAATTAGGGACGAATTAAGGTAAAATCTCTGGAATACGGGAGATACGGGTTTCAATGTTTGATGGTGACCTCCACAGACTCGTTATGGTATAAATACAACTATTATTCTGACAATTATTTCATGGCCCTTTTTAAATGTTATTTGATTTGTACAAGGATGACCAATTTAAAAATTACACTGTAAAAAAATGGTGTTTAGGATTGAAACACATTTAGCATGTACTCACCTTTTTTTCAGTGTGTAACCTAAAACATGTTTAGATTGTGCTTTTGTCATGTATTTTTGAATGCTAAATATCATATGAACAGGTGTCAAAAAGCTATGGACATTTAGCTTTGTTACATGTACAGATGGCCGTTTTGCAATTACACGGATTCCTAAACGGCATGTGTTCTAAATTCTAAGCACCATATTTTACAGTGTAATGATTTTAGGAAATGGCCGGTAAAATCATTACAATTCAAATTTCCCCTGAAGACCATGAGAGTTTTGTGATCGACACGCCCATTTATACTAACACCGGTGCTTCACAAACCAACACAATAGTACAACTACTGCAGAGATAGTTACAGGTGACGCCGCAAACATTATTCCTTCTCTTCTGTCACAATTCTGCAAATCGCGCTGCATTAAAATTTAAGTGAGATAGATTGATGTATGACTATTCTACACTGTGTTTAATTATGCAAATCTCGCTACATTAAAATTTAAGTTACGTTGATAATTTGTGCAGTAAACGAGAAACACTCTGCCAGTGAAGATGTCATTGCAGTATACTTACAATATCATGATGACAAATCCTCACTGATCAGCACAACACGATTTAGAACCATTGGTTTAGTGTTTGGCAAATAATAATTACAATCATATTCGTGTGCGTTAAAAATCACCATAAACCTTTGACAATTTGAATGTGTATGTGTTATTGATGCGATCGTAAAGTGACTGTTTGGTGTATATTTGTAGTAGGAACAGGCAACAGCCGTTCAACAATTTGTTGATGCTTCAATATTTGATACAAAAAAGGTATTTTCAAGGTAAAACTTTGATTATGAAGTAATTTGTTTTTAATTATATTCAAATATCATATTGCGCATAACAATATTACAGCATGCAGTGTTCGTTCAATCTATCTATCCTTCGACAGCAGTCGAGATCGATGCCACACTGTTTCGCCATTGAGTCTTGTTAGCCATCACCGCACCCAGTTCATCAAATCTAAGGCCAGTGTCTCTTGTAGTGTTAAAAACTCATATAAAGCAAATAAACAAATAAATAAAAAGTATGCAGTGTTAAAATCTCATATAAAGCAAAAAGCTATTCTTAGAAATTTGTTTTAGGTTTTCAGATGTTTGATGTATTACTGTGTACCTGTTATATAGGAAATTGCATCGATCTTTTAATTAGTTATGTATACATCTAAAATTAGAATGTACTTGATTATACATGCATATCTAAACAAACAAAGGGCTGAGAGCATCACTGATATATCTGAATACAATAGGTGTGTTTACTGTTAAATCAACAACAAAGAACATCATGTATACGTATGGTTGTATTTTATCACCTTTATCGGTGATTTGATTGAGAACGTCTTTGCTGCATTTGTGTTTGAAATTATATTACTATGAAGCATACTGTGTGATTTCTTGTTCTAAGGAAGTTCACTACAAGCTCTCTGGCTTCATTATGTCCGAATGTTGCTTGCAATATCACATGTCTGTTTTGTAATCATTTAGAAATTTGATTTAACAATTTGAGTGTGTATTTTTGTACGTATTCTCCAATATCAAAAACAAATTGAATTGATTTGAAAAATTTGTACGTAATGAAGTTTAGGTCCATTTCTTATGCCAGAATTGTGCAAATCTCGCTACATTAAAATTTAAGTGTGATAGATTGATGTATAACTAGTCTACACTGTGTGTTTATTTCAAACAATAGTTGTGTTTACAATTTGTGCATTAAAAGAGAAACACTCTGCCAGTGATGATGTCATTACAATGATGTCATTACAATATCATGATGTCAAATCCTCACTGATCAACAAACAAACGTATGATTTAGAACCATTGGTTTAGTGTTTGGCACATAATAATTACAAATATATTTGATTTTGCGACCACACACGCGCATGACTCGTGTTTACGTGTTCGTATCTCAATACAGGTATTTGCGGCTTCCAGACGGTCTTGTCACAAATTGTTCATGGTATCATGGGATGAAATTATGTTGGTCTCATGTGCTATCAAATTAGTATATTTAATAAAACTAATTGCGGTGACACCATGTGAAATTCTCAATTGAGTAGTAATTAGTTCTGAAAACAACTGGAGGTTTGGATCAGTGTGCTCTGGTCGTCCTCAGGAGATCAGAGCACACTGAGGACGATCAGAGCACACTGATCCAAACGTCGAGTTGTACCTCCAGTTGTTTTCAGAACTAATTACTACTCAATTGAGAATTTCACATGGTGTCACCGCAATTAGTTTTACTTATTCTCCTCACCATGCAAAGCTACAAGTTTTACCTAGTATATTTAGACAAATTGTTCTTTATACTCCATAATTTTGTCAGCGTGAATGTTTGTTTTCATGAACACAGGTGTAAATCCAGGGTCTAGAAAGGGGTGGAGAAAGCTAAAATGGGGGCACACAAGAATGTATGGGAAATGAATATGCATATTGATAATACAAGGAAGCACACGCTTTTCCAATGAGGTCAGCTAATGAAGGAGGCCCTCAGTGTTCGTAAAGTTGACAATGAGAGCCACATTTTCGACCGTCTGAATAACGTTAATCCTAACACCATTTTCTGTTCAATTTTATTTTGAGCTTAAACTGAAAAAAAAAATGGAATGCTTGTGATGAAAGTTTCAGAATTGTATTTTGTGTCTATATTTAACAAACAGTAAACATGTTTTATGCAAGACGGTACTGCGTCGTATCTGTACACGACTTTGCCAAGTCCACCAATAGAGGGCGTTTACTCGCAACTGAAGTAAGGTCCATCGTGAACAGCGCCGCTAACGGCGGATACTGTGTGAGCGCTAGCTAGCTACAGGAGCGGGTCAATCGTGCGTATAATGCATGTAACTTACATGTAAAGTTAAACCCTCCCTTAAAGACGGTTATAATTGATACCTGTATGAACTTTACCTTCGATTATCTGGTAAATAGCAATGATGTACCAGTACTTTCTCTTTACTAGAATCAGCAACAGCAGCAAGCGAATCAACTGTTAACATCAATTCCAACGTCAAAATTTTAAAAGTTGATTTCAAGTCTCAGATTGTGGCTATTTATCTACCTGACAATCACCCTAAAATCATTTCCGAACATACCGCCCTCAAGCGAATCGTGTTGTTAGGGTCGCCTGTTTTCGCTAGTTAAAACCTGACAGCTGCGAGAGGGCGGTATTTCAGGCTATGGTGTTAGAGACAAATGGCCGCCGTCTCACATTGAAAGCAAGTATGCAACATGTAACCTTTTTTCAACTGTGACTAGCGGAGCATCATTTAACATCATAGCTTGCAACTGAATCGAATGGGGCATTGTGTACAGTATGCTCAAAAATACTCGAAAATAATTAATATGTGATGAATATATAACACGCAAACAACCAGTCGTTCCTACATAATGCTGCTGCCACCATTGCAGAAACACACACACACACATTGGTGTTCATAATTATTGGATATCAACCAATGTGAACACCTTAATAAGTCTAAATTTTGCACACAGGGCGTGCTTGTTAATAACTGATTCAGTTCAGTGAGCACACACTCCTCTCCCCCACCCCCTAGGATCCCAGTCCCAACTAGTTCCTGCCTGCACGCTCCAACGCAACGCACTAATCCTCCAGCATCCAGTCATCCCAGGAGCATTTCCCAGAGTCCGGCATTATCCTGAGGGCGATCAGAGCATACTGATCGAAACGTCGAGTTGTAACCTCCAGTTCTTTTCAGAAGTAATTACTACTCAATAGAGAACTTCGCAAGGTGTCACCGCAATTAGTCTTACTTAGGGTATGCTTTTAACACCCCGGTTTTTACAGTGCAAAAATTAAGTCTCTTAGAGCTTTGCAAGCAGGGTCAACATTTGGGAGAAACTTCACTGGGACAAAAACAATCATAAAACACTGATATTAGCAATATACGTTTGACTATGCGTGTCTAATTGAAGATTTGTTTTTCTTAAACGATGGCCCTAAATAGCATTTGTAATAAAAACATACCACATTGACAACGAGACAAAAGTAGTAATTCAAACACGTCAAGAGTTTTATAATACACTTTTAATTAATCAAACACTCAAAAGTTGTTGCTGAGATTTAACGGATTAATGCGTATTGTTACATATAATATTTACCACTGGTTAGGATTTAAGCATATCTACATAAATTTACAATTGGTGTTCACACTGAACATCTATCGAAAGGGAGGTTACACTTATTGAAATATCAAATAAAATAATTATGATCACAGTTTGACATCAATCTGGCTTGTTTTAAGGCCGATAATGGTCTCAAATATCCTTTGAATTATTCATATGTTGGCTGGTATCATTTTTAATACATATTATCTCAAACAAATTATTGATAGCACTGAAGTGAAAACAAACAATTTTAATGCATTTCACTCTTATTTTCATAGCGAAATAAGTTGAAACTTTCGGTTGTTCAATATATCTTGAACCAAAGAAAGTAAGCACACTTGTGGGGGGCAATGTACCAAAAGTGTAACCTTCCTTAACATATTTAGAAAACGTTATACTGCTGCATTTCAGTTTATGCTTTATACAGAAATATCACTTAAATGGTTATGCCACAACATATTGTAAATCGTGTGTAATACCAGTTATCCACACAATATAATAATTATATTTGTGCATTGCTACTCCAAACAATTACGCAGAGGCCAATTGATTGCAAGTATTGCTAAAAGATGACGTCTTTAATTCGTCCTCTCAGAACAACAAGGTCGTACGTGCAATATTGCATACATTTGCATCTATTAAACAATTGAGTGAAACAGCGTCATATATTCTTTCATAGGTTTTGTGTGTTCATCCTGGAACTCTGTAAAAAGATACGACCTTGTTGCACTGAGCAAAATCCATGTCTGCAACAAGGTCATAACTATGATGCGACCTTGTTGCACCATAGGTTGCACTGATGCGTAAAATTAGTGTAAACAATTACAAAATGTCTCACTGAGATGTTGAATATAGACTTTATAATATCAGGCAGAAAGGTTCATGTAAGAGTTTGACAAGATATCTGAGGTAATATTCTAACGGCAATAACTGGATGTAGTTTTCTCATGGTATGTAAACAGTTGATCATGTTACATAACCATTGCTATAACGGTGAGCAAAACTGTTGACAGGTAAAACTTGTAGCTTTGCATGGTGAGGATGATAAGTAAGACTAATTGCGGTGACACCATGTGGAATCTCAATTGAGTAGTAATTAGTTCTGAAAAGAAATGGTGGTACAACTCGACGTTTCGATCAGTATGCTCTGATCGTCCTCAGGAGAATGCCGGACTCTGGAAAATGCTGCTGCTTAAGTAGACTGCTGGAGGATCATCCCATGAATGGATGCTGGAGGATTAGTTCGTTGAGGCGCGCAGGCGGGAAACTGTGAGACTGTTGACATTCCCGACACAGTAATATAATCTGACTGAGAAATCTCACCAAGAAAGCTCTGCACTCTCCACCGTCCTATGTGGAGTGTTTTTAATGTATAGCTGGGATGTTGCGCTGCTAAATGTTTCCACAATGGGTGTGTGTGGGGAGGGGCTGCCAACAGGTTTTGTACACCAATGCAGATTACAACATAGTCAAAGTCATTTCAGTCAGTGATAAATTGTTCAATCACAATATTATACACTAACATCAATTGTAAATATTTACGCATATTTATATTCATGTAATAAACACAGCAAACAAATACACGTACAATTTTGTTTTAAATAAAGCATAATAGCATTATGGTAAAGAATCGCTTAATTTAGAACAAAGCTGCAGTTGGAGTATGATAATATATGTTGTGTTAATTAGGGAGGACATCTTTCCCCAACCTCCAAAAACCTCAAAGTTTTGGTCGGTTCCCTCCCGATATTATAATCAAAACAGTCCACCTGCCAGCCCTTTTAGGAAAAGTCAAACACTGATTATTATCGAATTATTTAAAATTTAACTTGATAACTTGACGTTGACACAAATTATCATAAGTAAGTGATTTCACTTTAGAGAAATCATGAACAAATAATATTCAAAAAAGTGCAAAAAGATGCTATCTTAACTTTAGTTTCTGTCTTCAACATGCTGCCCTTGGTTTGCAATATGAGTGCCCTGTCTTACATGTGTTGCACTGCATGTTGCGTTAGGCGTGTTCTTCTGATTGCAGTGAAGGCAATTGCAATTCGCCGCCTTAGTTCGTTTATTGTCCTTGGAGGGCCTTCGCTGTACACTCTTGATTTGACATCGCCCCAAAGCCAAATATCTAACGGCGTGATGAGGTCAGATAAGAAGCTCCCGTGGACAAGCCAGTTTTGTACATGCCATCTGTAATGGGCCATATCTTGAGATCCAATTCAGCTAGACCTAGCATTTTTTCATGATTATTTCTTAAAACCCTACTCATCAACACTAGGTAAACACAAATTCTATGTGCAATTAGATTTTGCCTATTATAGATTCGTGATATCTCCTATCATCATAAAACTATTGAAACTCATGCAATCTTTCCTTGAATACATACAAACACATGTTAATGCATATTTACTATTTTCTCGTTAACAGCAAGACGAAGTGACCTGAAACTTTCACAATGATTATATAGTATGAATGCATTTTAACAATGGTTTACAGGTCTCTTTCCATGAATTTAGCAAAACCAAATACTAAATACTTGGCCAAACTACATGGGTTGGATGGTTTATTCAATATTTTATTTTCATTACATGTGACCAACTGCAATGCATTCTGGATAATCCAAATAAAGATTTAGTATACTTCAGTTTTTAGAATTTCATATAATATAATTTTAAACATGCTCACAAAATGTGTATTTAATTTTCCGGAAATCTCCGTAAACGAAATTTAAAACATTTACAATTTTTGTTTATTCCTTACAAAAAAAGTTCAAGTGCCTCAAATCAAATGAAATTAAACTTGTTAAAGTGAAGACTGTATCATCAGAAGGAACAAAAAGACCACATAATCATACATTAAGCTATTATTATTATAATTATGTTATTTTTAATTTATTTATGTATTTTTTAAATCCTTATTTATCAACCACCACCAAAATGGCTCACAAATGAATATAATATTGTGCTCACATAAATCATAAATCAATTACCACATTTAAGCCATTTTTGGTCAATGTGGTCTTAGAACTTGTTTTGTTTTAGTCAATCCTGCTTAACTTATATAGCCAGATGGGCTTAACTGAGTAGGTTCAACATTACACAAGAACGACGAAAGAGTACCTGGGTGATTTCTTGCAGGGCAAAGGCGTGTTTTTGTATACAGAGTTTGTCATTTTCCACATAAAATGAAATGTTTATTTATTTATTTATTTATTTTTTAGATGAATATGGTTTGAGATGCAATGATAGTGCCTTAGTAAAAAATAAGATACATGATATTGTTATTATATAAATCATAAATCACTTACCACATTTCAGCCATTTTCGAATCTCTTTGGGGTCGCTGCTGATCAGAAAGGAGTCATAGTAGGTCACATTGAAGTGTCTGCATGGTGTGTGAGTATTTATACCACCTGGTTGAATCTCAGTACACTGACATGGATCCTCAACTGGAATTAACCAGCGGTATATATTGTTTGAGTTGGGATCTGGTTCTCTTCCAATGGAACAGACCATACCTAAAATAAATAAATAAATAAATAAATAACAACATTTGACAAAAATGTTACAATGTTACAAAGTCCCACATATCCAAATTTAATACCATACAGAACAAACAATGCTGTTTCATTATCAAATATTTTGTGTTAGGAATAATTATGTGGCATTAACGCATATTCTCTTTTAACATAACTTGTTGTATTTGTGTTTTAAATTATCAACTGTTGATAGTCAAGACTGACTATGAGAGATCTGATAGACGAAGCAATTCTTCTATACATTAAATTATTAAAGGAAAAACAAAATGAAACTATCGAGTTTACCTTCAGTATTATTCGCATGTAGGAAAAGCGACAGAACTGTGAGCATTCCAACAAAAAAAGCCATTCTGAATGCTGTTCAAGTCACCAACATAGCTGTTCAAGTCACTTCTACGGCACAGGCATCAACATTATAGATTTAACTGAAATTGAGCATATGATAATTATGCACACGAGACACTACTTATCAAGGCTTTGTTAACGAGCGACAATGCGTATATTATACATCTATCATTGGCGGATCCAGGGGGGGCTAAGGGGGCTGTAGCCCCCCTCCCTAAAATCGTTAAACAAATATAACAAAAATAAATAAAAGAAAAAAAAGAAAAAGAGAGAGAGGGGGGGATGGGAGGGGAGAACGCACTCCCATTCCCACAGTGTGCTTTGTTTTTCTCTCCCTTTGATTATTTCATTGTAATTTTTGTAGTACTGAAAAATAACTGTTTTTGATTCTCAGACCCCCCCCCCAAAAAAAATGTTCTGGATCCGCCCATGTCTATTGGGCATGCGCAAATAAAACCCCCTTGAGTGACGAGCATGGAAATGCTGTGGAAACGGACGTTTGGAGGGGCAATACCGGGGATCAGCAGAGCATGCAATCGGAGTGCTTGTTTTAGATTAACTCGGTGACTGAAAATAATACCACACATGTTAATGTCATATTTCCGTTGCTACTGCATAAAAGATGCAGTTTTTTTTTGGTTTACAAGTAAAGTAATACATAGTTACTATACAGACAAGAAAAATAAAAACGGAACCATATGAAAACAACAAGATCATATAATCTTCAGAAAACGGCGTTAAAGGGACAAAGAAAAATTGGTTGATGCCGGACTCGAACCCGCGACCTCTCGATTACCGTACGAGCGCTCTACCAACTGAGCTAACCAGCCCCTCTGTTGGTGGGCGGTCGACTTATGCCAATTATCTATTGCTCTATGGGGCCAGGTCAGAGGCCAAACCATATCTGCCGAGTAGCCAGGAATCAAGCACCGGTCAGATGCAAACAACCTGGGTAAAACGGCAGTAACGGAGATCACACAACTTGGGACACAATATACACTCACGGAATTGAAAAACGCATCAACTTATATTTCTCAATAACTATGTGTAAGTTACGGTATATGCAGTTATAAATTGAAGCCATAATTGTACATAGCATTTTTATTGTGTCAGTATGATGTGAAAATTTGCGCTCAGAAATTGTTAACCTATGTTCTTATTTCTCACTGCAATAATCTGCTGTTGAAAAATATGTGAAATATTGGGATGATGCGTTTTTAAATTCCGTGAGTATATATACACACGCCGCATTTTGTTGTTGATAAGATAAAGTCTAGCGTACACTGATCTCGCGCTGGTGTAAATATAATATACACTGAGCCAAAAAAGAAACTTATAAAATTTTAACAGATCACCAAATAAAATTCTGTGCATGAAAATGTACCAAATTTGGATACAATATTACTGCAATGTATTGCTTCAAATGGCAGTCAATAACCAATTGTTTGCTTCAATGACACAAGAGAAATGTGCACTGACCCAAAGGACTTGCTGTTCCACATGTCACATTCTTCAGCTGCAGCCCTGTACACACATGCATGTCAATGAATGAAACAAAAGAATTTGTAAAGGGATTTGCACCCCTTACCTGCATGATTGCAAGTCTTCATACAGGGTTGCTCTAGTCCTTCTGAGTATTGCTAATGAAACAGATATGCCAAGGCTAACAGATGAGCAGCGTGGAAGGGCGATAGGAATGATTGTGACATGTGGAACAGCAAGTCCTTTGGGTCAGTGCACATTTCTCTTGTGTCATTGAAGCAAACAATTGGTTATTGACTGCCATTTGAAGCAATACATTGCAGTAATATTGTATCCAAATTTGGTACATTTTCATGCACAGAATTTTATTTGGTGATCTGTTAAAATTTTATAAGTTTCTTTTTTGGCTCAGTGATGTTCCTTTGTCAAGCAACCAGTTGGATGCATTTATTGAAAAACAAACTATTACACTGGAAATAAACTGTTCAGCATTTTTGTCCAAGGTTACTTTTAAAACGCTGCAACAAATATGCGTGTAAAGCATATGGGTCTGTGTTAAAATATACGACACATTGTCATGTCACAGCGGAGGGAACTTAAAGGGCCTATACGAGCATTATTTAAGTCAAGATAATTGAGCTTGATAGATTAAACTTCACCCAAAACTTAAAATTCAAAATTAATTAATAGTGGGAATACTTAAATTTTAAATTTAGCACTCCAGACCCATTATATTGTACTAATTAATATTACTAGATATTAATTAATATAAAACTTAAAGGGCCTATATGCAAATGTTTTTATGTCAAGAAAATTGAGCTCAATAGATTAAACTTCTCCCAAAACTTAAAATTCACATTTAATTAATAGTGAGAATACTTAAATTTTATATTTACAACTCCAGACCCATTATATTGTTCTAATTAATATAAAACCGTTCAAGCAACTGGTTGGATGCATTTATTGAAGGTGGATAACAGAGCACTGGTGGAGGCTCTGCAAAATTATTACACTGGAAATAAACTGTTCAGCATTTTTGTCCAAGGTTACTTGTTTTTAAAACGCTGCAACAGATATGCGTGTAAAACGTATGGGTCTGTATTAAAATATACAACACATCGTCATGTCACAGCGGAGGGAACTTAAAGGGCCTATACGAGCGTTATTTATGTCAAGATAATTGAGCTTGAAAGATTAAACTTTTAATTAATTAAATTAATTAATAGTGGGAATACTGAAATTTTACATTTAGCACTCCAGACCCATTATATTGTACTAATTAATATAAAACCGTTCAAAATTAAAACAAAACTGTGTTTAGGTAACGGAATTATCAATAATTTGTAAAATAAAAACGCGGAACACCAATATGTTTTGTAATAATATTGGTAGACCCCGCTACATGTTTTACATATGGGTATCAAATTGGATATTGAAATTCAGAAAAATGAAATAACCTGGATACGTCTTAGCCCTTTAAATGACAATATGAAAATGAAGCATGCCTCGTGTACGAGAGCAGGCAAGTTAAATGATAACAGCAAAGCCATTGTGTGAACTAAATTGAAAAACGGCTATCGAGGAGCGTCGTGTGTGTATACACCCATCACATCTTCTAAGTTCCCCCAATATTTTTTTTAGAATATCTCAACACGTATTGCATGAATTTTAAAAATTAAAAAAGCAAATGACAGAATGACATGTTCTACACAGCTCGTAATGAAATGGTTGAAATTCCATCATGCATGCACAATTGACAGTGATTTGAATAAAAATTCAGCTGAAAAAAAGTTGTAGTACAAAGCATTGCTTCAAGGGAATGTTACATATGTAGTTTTCTGTAAGAACTCATGCATCAATAACAATGGTATTGATGGCTGTTTCATAATAAGAAAATAATATTCAAAGGGCAACATGCAACATGCATGTCCATTGTTTTAGAAGGGTAGAGCAAGAGTTTAATATGGAATTGGTCCTCCATTATTCTCCCTAAGTGTATCCATAAGGCAGCGAATAATGTTGAAGAAGAAAATCGCAGCATGAATGTCTGACCCGCCCTGATCCCAAACCGCGTGCCCCCCTTATGAGATAGTGACTCCGCCCTTGACTGACTTCAACGTTGTTATTACTTCAAAGACGTGCCACAGCACAGTGTTTATTATTATTTGTGAATTATTTTGTTTTATCTGTTATTCTAAATTGGTATATTTAAGGGTCATTTCCTTTGACGGTGATTCAGGTTAATTTTCAAGTTCACAACCCCTGCCGTTGCTCCAATTTTTCATTTGTTAATTATTTAGTTGTTATACTAAACCATCCGCGTCACTGATAATACATCAAAAAATAAGGGTTAATAAATTACATAAAGAAGCATACCACGTACAATCAATATTATAATTAATATGTTTCTTTGCAAATCACGTGAGTCATGTCCGCGTGTAATTGAGCATGTGTGATAACATTATACGCATCGTCGCCCGTCAAATGATGAAAGTGTTGACTAATTACACATTTTCCTAATCTGCAAAATATATCAGTTCAGAGAAAGGCAGTGCCGCGAAGTTTTCTCATAATCCACATTGGTTACGTGACTTGAACAGCGTTCAGAATGGCCTTTTTTGTGGGAATGCTCGTAGTTGTGTCACTTTTCCTACATGCAAATAATATTGAAGGTAAGTAAGACTTTTAGCTTTGCATGGTGAAAAAGGATAAGTGAAGACTGTTTGTGATGACACCATGTAAACGTTGAATATTAATTGATTCTGAAATAAACCAGTTGGATACAACTCAACGTTTCGAGTCGGGGCATTCTCCTGAAGACGATCAGAGTATACTGACCGAAACGTCGAGTTCTAAACAAATGGTTTTTTTTCGGAACCACTGACTACTCAAAAGAGAACTTTAACATGCTGTCACCGCAAACAGTCTTTACTAATTTTGAATGTGAAATCTACGCGTCTCATTGTATTTGTATTGATGAATTTTGATGTATAAATCAAGTTTGCTGAATGAGTAGTTTCACAACCAGTATTGTACACTTTCTATTGCCCAGAATTAGTACTGCATATACTGCCTGCATATACTACCTGCATATACTACACTCGATCATTTCTGGCAAATATACAAAAGTTAGACAGCAGTTATTTTTGGAAAAAGGTCTTCATTGTTCTTCCGTGTTCCGAACACAAAAAGATAAAATATTCCCCTACACCCATAACAAAATATTATCCGTACTGAATGATATAATTTCAATTATTGATATTAAAATTTGTATCAAACTGATATTTTATATTATACACTTGTTTTTGTTTAGGTATGATCTGCTCTATAGGAAGAGAACCAGATCCCAACTCGAACAATATATACCGCTGGTTAATTCCAGTTGAGGATCCATGTCAGTGTACCGAGATTCAACCCGGAGGTATGAGTACTCACACACCATGTAGACACTTCAATGTGACCTACTATGACTCATTTTTGATCAGCAACGACCCCATAGAGATTCGAAAATGGCTGCAATGTGGTAAGTGAGTTTTAATTGATATTAGCACATTGTTTCGCATGAACCATCTGGGGGGGTTTACCAAAATCCATCGTGTCGGTACAACAAGGTCGTATCTTAGTATGAAATTGGATGAATTTGAAAGCCTTCAAGTCTTTGTATTTATTTATTTTTATTTAAATAACTTTAATTATTTTAATTATTCTTGATAACAGACTGAAACGGTAATATCGTACGTCAGGTAGTGACCTATTGCACAATGTATGTTGAATTGTAGCCTCTCAATGGTGCATACTCGTGTTACGGAGGACATCTTCCCCAACCTCCATTTATCCCCTGTTTTGGACAGGTTCCCGCTGGGTTTATGTTCTCTGATCACTACAATGGAAGAGTCCAGCTGTCCAGTGATAGCTATTGTCAAGGGATTATAGGATTAGTTAAGTTAATATGGTTGATGTTTATTTGTGTATCCACCAGGCCCACATGGGGAATAACTCCTGAGTTAACTGATCTCTTTGTTTAGCTACTATGATCTGGCATATAATGAGCTTATTGTAATACGCAGGGGGAACTGGCCAAAAATTTGAGTTGTTTGGGGCCTAAGTATTTATTTAATCTGTTTTTGTTTTGGTCAAGTGATTCTTAACCGAAATGAAATTACACCAAAACAGTAATTTAATCACTTCCAGTAAGTTATTGGCTATCGTTTGTTTTGATGTTTATTTGTGAGAATTTGGTCCGTTTTTCTTGCCCAATGACGGAGTAAAATTCAAACAATATTGCTATGAACGTGATTACTATTTTTTTCACAGTGGTTTTCATGAAATGTAAAATATTTGGTATATATAACAACTTGGCATAAAAAGTTGGTCTTAATATGTATAATGTCTCTAAAACATCATCAGTTCTGGATCTATTGGCTAAAACAATGTACAGATTCTAACTTGGTACAAACATTTTATTGTGATATGTAGATTACCTAAAATTCATTAAAAAAATAATAAAACTGATCCTACCCGTTCCGGTTTAATGGGCTAAACCAATGGAAATGTAAAAACCACCATAACTCCCAAATGGAATGGCATTAGAGACTTGTAATTTTGTACAAATATTTGTCCCGATGTGTAGATATATCTAAAATCATAAAATCCATGCAAATTTATTCAATTCCGCTATTATGGCCTAAAACAATGGAAAGCCCAATAACTCCCAAACAAATGGATTTACAGACTTGCACTATGGAGCAAAAACATTGGTCCCGATATGATGATGTATCTTAAATCATAAAAAAAATTGAAACGTGACCGGTGCCGCTATAATGGGCTAAAACAATGGAAAAATCCAAAAGCCCTATAACTCCCTAACGAAATGATGTTCAGACTTGTAACTTAGTACAACAATTTTTATGATTATGTAGATGTACACAAAATTTATAAAAAATCCATTTGTTCTGGTTTAATGGGCCAAAACGATGAAAATGTAAAAACCATAATAACATCCAAATGAATGGCGTAGAGACTTGTAATTTTGCACGAACATTTGTCCCGATATGTAAATATATTTAAAATCATAAAATCCATACAAACATAATTAGTTCTGCTATTATCGGCAAAAACAATGAAAATTCAAAAGCCCTATAACCCCTAACGAAATGATGTGCAGTCATGTAACTTGCTACAAACAATTACTAGATATGTAGATGTACCCAAAATTGATAAAAAATAAATAAATAAATAAAAATCCATCCGTTTCGGTTCCATGGGCTAAAACAATGTAAATGTAAAACAATAATAACATCCAAATGACCGGTTCCGCTATCATGGGCTAAAACAATGGACACAAATTTAAAAGCCCTATAACTCCCGAACAAAATGATTTAGAGACTTGTACTTTTGCACAAATATTTGTCCCGATATGTAGATATATCTAAAATCATAAAATCCTTACAAATTTCATCGGTTCCGTTATTATAGACAAAAACAATGAAAACGAAACAGCCCTATAACTCCCTAATGAAATGAGGTTCAGACTTGTAACTTGGTACACAATTTTATTATGAAAGGTAGATGCACCTAAAATTCGTAACAAGTCCACCCGTTCCTTTTTAATGGACTAAAACAATGGAAATGTAAAAGCAATATAACTCATTGACGTACCGCGTTGTAACATGACACAATAATCGACTGGAATTACTACTACACGTTATGGAAGCTCGGTGCTCCAGTGGTGAAATCGTCTGACAGTTAATATTAATGTCCTTAGTTCGAGATCCGCCGTGAACATGACCGCAGCAATTTTTGTTGCTCTTTTTGAAATGTTGCACAATTATCGACAGGATTTACTACGACACATTGTGGAAGCTCGGTGGTCCAGTGGTGAATTCCTCTCACTGCTAATTTCATGACCGCACTAATTTCATTGCTTTGCTCTATTTTCTTCTTTATCCGTTCATGGATATCATGGACCGGTAATCAGTTTGTGGACCGTGGACAAGTAATCAGTTCGCAAGAAATTCCTGATTTTTTTTACATCGACGACTTTAAAATGTTTTACTTTCCGACTTTTTTACCAAAACCAAACCCAAACACCTTACATTTGTAACCCAACAAACGTACTTCTCGTTGTGTTTTTATTCTCTTATGTCATTTTACCTTTGGCATGTTTGTTTCCTGTCCATTTCTCTCTGTATTCCTTTTGTTTTTGTTTCGGTTGTTTCTGTTTTTGTTGTTGTTCTTTTGACAAGCATTTCTGAGTTGCAGTAAACCATTGATAGGCCCATCGGACTGTTTAATAAAATTAAAAAAATGTACGGACGAGTAAACAACTGTTACCTGTAGTCTGTACTTCTGTTGCAGGTGCTTCGGTCGTCGGTGCTTCACTAGTCGTTACTTCAGTCGTCACAGGAGTGGTGCTTTCATGAGTAGTCTTCATTTCTGTAGTCTGTGCTTCTGTTGTAGGTGCTTTGGTCGTTGACGGTTTGGTTGTTGGTTCTCCACTTCTTACTGGAGGCGTCGTAGTCTGTATTTATTTATTTTTTTAGTTATATGTAATTTCAACCTTATCAAGTCTTGGATTTTTGTCACTTTTGGTATTTTTAATGTGCAACCGATTGAATGAAACTTCGTAGGGATGATGTCATATCATTGGATGGCTCACCGTTAGGGGCGCTATGCCTGTTTTTTGGTAATTTCTGATTTAAGTAATTGTTAAAAGAACATGTTTCTATGTTTTATTTTAAATAGAGAATTAGCTGATGTAAACTGTTTACAACCCAAAGGACCTGTACACTGTAAAAACTGAGGTGTTAAAATAACACTAGTGGTGTCAACTTTATTCTTCCATGGTGTTTATATTGTGCGAGTTGCCTAATATAAACACCAATGGTTTAGTTTTTATCACCACAGTTTTTGCAGTGTAGTATAAATGCAAAATAGTAGTTATTGGCCTTATGGGGACGAACTGAACATACACACCTATACAAACTGTACACAGAAGTGTATATGTACATGTGTGTTTATTTATTTCGTCCATTTTGCCTTTGAGAAAGAACCTGCTATAGGTTCGAAAAGTATTAAGGACAATAACTACTATATTGTATATATATTTTTTCATCCTTTTGCCATCAACCTGTGCACAGATATTGACTAAAATACAAGCTCAAATGTGACGTCACACAGATCACAGCTAGAGGGCGCAATATGTCCAAAATTGTGGTTAGGTATGTAGCAAAAACATGGTTATTGAAGATTTTGTGGGGTTTTGTATACTAAACTAATAACGGCAGATATAATCACATACAGCAATACTTATATTTTAATTTCATACAATGACAATTTTTTTTGACAGATGGACCAAAATAAAATCTTAAAAATGCAATAAATGTCATATTGCATTTTAATGTTATATTGGATTCCTATAATGCATTGGAAGTGGTCAATTGACTCATTTGTGTCTAGATCGGCATTTGAACGATGACAACCAAAAATACACATATTCAATGTCTTAAAATATCAAAATCTGGTATTTACCACTAGAAATTGAAAATTAAATTACACCTGTTCAAAATAGACGGTTATCAAGGCAACCAAGAAAACCCAGTTTCAGTGATTTTGGTATGAGGGGTTCTTAAAGAATATAGTAAGGAAAAGTTAGTTAAGGTCAAAGCTTTCTTGGGATATTATACAAACAGCATTCCGGATATTTAAAAAATTATGACCTGGCCCTAGAAGTTTTGAAATGTTAAATGATACACGTAATCGCAATCCCTCTTGATATAGCGAACGTTTGATACCTTTATAAGTTAGGTTAATTTCAAAATATTTAACGAAAACAAATTTAATTTATTTATTTTTGATTTATTTAAATATCCACCCAAACTCGAACTTCTACTAATTGTGTAGTATACAAAATAGTTTGAAATATAACCTTGAATCTACACGACTGATGTATTATCTCAGCGGAAAACAAAAGCAATAAATAAAAACAAACAAGCAAACAAACAAACAGTACATACCTGTATACTTTGCGCAGCAGAACGCGAATCTACTTCATAATATATGTATTCAGCATCTTCCGCATCTCCGGGAAACTCTTCCTTTTCACCAGAATTGAGCTCGCAAATGCCGTTTTCTTGACTGTAATTCACTGAGACGCAATCGGGGTCACGGAGGCAGTTGGCCAGGCATTTCGTAGGAGACTTTACCCGCTCCAATCTCCGGAGTACACGGTTTTGCAGTGTGTTGCCGGATACCGTGGATTTCGAAAAACCTGCCGATCTTATCAAGGTGTCACCGTACGCAGACGATAATAAATGAATGACAGACAAGACTATGGCTAATGCCAATAGTCTCAAATCCGTGTACATTTTGAACGAGCTCAGTTGTTACAGTTTTGCTTTACCTAAAATTGTTCATTCTGGCAGTGCTGCTAGCTACAAACGTGTGCCCACCGCAAGTGTAACTAAAGAAATTAAGACAGTGCGCATCGTGTATGCGCATGCACGAACGTGTGCCCATCGCAAGTCTGTCTAATCATATTAATACAGCGCGCAGCGTGTATGCGCACGCAAGAATCCTTATATATCAATATATTTAATTCAAAACCCTTTATCGTTCAATTAGAAAATATTTCGCATACACATGTGAAATATACGGAATATAACCGAATCTGGGCGGTATTGACAAATACATGCAAACAAAATTCAACCGGGTTCATTCTTAGGGAAACGTGATTTAAATTTTCAATAAAAATTGCCGGCAACAGGTATACAATACACATGGAAGGGTTGTATTTCAGGCACCTTAATTGAACAAAAAAATATTAACTGACATCAATGGCAGGGTATCTATCCAAAACAATATTTATAAATATAGCATTACAAATGTAGTAGATCAAAACACTAATAGGTTAAAAAGGCATGCTAGTAAACGATGAAAACGTTTGTTCGCTTTGTTCTCTGCCCAGGTGTACGTCACGAATAGCGCCACCTTGCCGCGTGCAAAATTATAAATATTTAAAAAAAATTTTTATTAAAATTTAAAAAAATCCACTTAAGACACAAAACAAACTTAAAATTGTTTTTTATTCATATCAACTGATAAAATAGCAATAACAAATACATTAAGACAAAAACACACTTCATAGGCCCTTTAACCATATTCGGTCTGAATGTAGAATTGGTTGAGAGATACCACTTCTTTCAGATCCTCGTGTAGCAATAACAGAGCTTTCATGCTTCAATTGCAGGCAATCGTCAGTTGTGCGTAACATTAACAATAATAGTAACGTATTGACGAGAATATTTTAACAAATGTTTGATAGTATGCCTTGTGGAGTGTCGTGGCTGAGCGGTCTAGCTTACCGGACTCAAGTTCTGGTGTTAGCAGCAGAATGTGGGTTCGAATCCCAGCCGTGACACTTGTGTCCTTGAGCAAGACACTTAACCATAATTGCTTCTCTTCACCCAGGGGTTAAATGGGTACCTGTGAGGGCAGAGTTGGTTGATTAGCCCTATATGTGCTGCAATGGCAGCAATTGAGCTGTATACTCCCCAGGGAGCTGAGATGGTTTCAGGAATGATTTATGAGCCTTATGAGCAGGGGTAATTATATAATGCGCCTTGAGCACCACTTAGTTGGTGGATACGTGCGCTATATAAGTCCACACATTATTATTATTATTATTTAAATTGATACCGGGTAAGTTTTATGAACAGTAGTATATGTGGGATTTTAAGCTGAAATAGAACAGTTGCAAAGGCATATAAAGATATGACACGGCATCTCAGTAGCTTCAATAGCATACTAAATGATGACAAATATTATGCATTCGTTTCTTCCTGGTATAGGAATACCCGTGACAGAATTATACATTTCAAATTACACTATATAATAGATTGGTTTACGGTCAATTCACTTGCTACGCGCCTTCTGATGAGTTGTTAATTTCCATTGTTAAGTTCACGACTGTATCTCCGGCGAAAATTATTTACCATTATTTTAGATTGCGGCAATTTTCTAATTTAGCTATAATTTAACTTTGATGCAGTGAGACACGTGTTTATTAAGGTTATGAACAAAATGACATCAATACGTTTTCCAATTGCAATCTCTTTTGGTATAAAATTCAAACAAATAAAATAAAATGGCGTGGCCATTATTTTCGAGGAAGTAGCTTCAATAGCTTATTAAATGACGACAATTATTATATACTCGTTTCTCCCTGGTATAGGAATAACCGCGACAGCATAAATTATTGGTTTCAAATTACGCTGTATGATTGATTGGTTTACGGTCAACTCACTTGCTACGCGCCTTCTGATGTGTTGTTAATTTCCATTGTTAAGTTCACGACTTTATCTCTGGTGAAAATTATTTACCACGGGCTGTTATTTTTGATTGCGGCCATGTTCTAATTTAGCTAAAATTTAACTTTGATGCAGTGAGACACGTGTTTATTAAGGTTATGAACAAAATGACGACATGAATACGTTTTCCAATACAATCTCTTTTGGTATACTTCCAAACTGTTTTTAAAATGACGTGACCGTTATTTTTGAGGAAGGGTGAAGATTTGTTTTCCAATTATAAAAATATATTGTCCGTGAAAAAAAAAAAACCTTTACATATGTCAATCTCTCTGAGTTTGACATGTGCGCATGACACCAAGCCCGACCCTTGGCCACGCTATCACTGCATGTACCAAGTTATTTAAACATGTACTTGTGCTTTTGAATACTTAATTTGCGCCCTCAAATACTCTTTTATGAATTTGTCAGTTAACACAAAGAAACCATCAAAATAAATAGTATGATTAATTTATGTATTTTTATAGAAACATACGTTTTAGATGTTACTACACTTGTTTGATAGCTGCAGCTAACGCCGTATTTCGTGCAAAAATATAATTCATAAAACTGCCGTTGTGTCATTTTTTAGACTGAACTCAGAGACTGTCTATTTGTCCTTTGTGTTTATTTGTGTTTTCCCTGTGTGTTTGTTGGATGTTGGAGTTACAATGGCGGATCTGGGGGGGGGGGCTAAGGGGGCTGTAGCAGCCCCCCTAAAATCGTTAAAAAAGAAGAGAAAAAGAGAGAGGGGAGGGGAGGGGAGAACGCACTCCCATTCCCACAGTGTGCGGGATAAACATAATGAGGTGAACTACTTAGTACTGTACTAACTGTTGCGCGTAGGAAGTGGCGGCACCCTTTGTAGTACTGAAAAATAATTGTTTTTGATTCTCAGGCCCCCCTAAAAAAAATTCTGGATCCGCCCATGAGTTAGTTGGTAGGTTTATTTTATCAGTCCCCTGCATCTATCAAGTGTCCATGCACAAATAACATAAAAACAACAAACTCTCTCACTCAAACAAAACGGACACATTACAACTGTTTGAAAAGAACATCAATATAATGTCTTATCCAAAAATAAGACAGTAGACAACCCGGTTCCTCGGAACCATTACATGCAACTGATGATTGCCAAGTGAGGCATGAAAGTTTAGCTACTGCTACTAAAAGGATCTGAAAAAATATCCTGTCTCTGTAAACATTCGCTTCGCCTTGTTGAATGGAACATTCCATCTTTCATTATTTGTTTAATATGGGGTAAATTAATGTTTCAATTTATATACACTGTGTTGAAAACAAACCAACTGTACGACTTATTTCACTGAAATAACATTACAAAGGAAAACTGTTTGACTATTTCTTCATTAAATTTAATATTACCATTCTCAAGAAAAGCAATCAAATTGGTATATTATAATCCATATAAACACATTATTCTATATTTAAAGGTCTATGAAATGCAATTCTATGTAGACATATATTTTAGAAATTATACATACGTCTAGACACTCTAAAAACATCGAGTGTTAATTTTACGTAAAGTGAAGATAGAGTATACTGTTTAAATTAGTAAAAATGGTCATGCTTATACTTGACACAGGAGGGCGCTGTTTTGTGGAAACACAACAGGAACTCAATGTCACAGCAAGACTGAAGCTGCACAAAATCAAAAACAGTGGTTACTTCATAATGTTTACTTATTGATATCCAAATATTCCGTTAGCAAGACAGCGCTGATCAACCATGATGCTGCATCTTATCCCGCTTTGACATTACTGATTTGCTCATGAATATGTGAACGCATTAGCATATGGATCATAAAATGGCCAAAACGTGTAAAAGTTGTGCATTATGTTAAGTTCAAATATTCCTATTTCATAGACCATTGCAATTCATCAGTGTCTACTAAATACAACATACAGCTCTATTGTTCCGTGTCACAGTGGATCTTTAAAACGCCATTTCAGTATAAAATGAGCAGATTGTTTATATTTGCTAGGACTTTGTAGTAATTGCTAAACGTAAGGATAACTATTACTTACTTAACCACTCGGTTAAAATTCCATATTCAGTCCCGTTCCGGAAAATCCAAGATGGCGGCGAGGATACAAGCACGTGTAGAAAATGTCAGTAATGAACGTCGACTCGGCGTAAATATCTGGTTTCTTTTCCACAAAAAGGAGGTCGCAAAACCGTACATAAAATTTCTTTTGGTGAACACAAGCAGTGTCTATATTTATAGTCAATAATTGGGGTCTTTATGTAGACCAAAATAGTAGAAAAATTACTCCACACATGACGAAATCAAACTAGAACTCTCGCTGTAAACGACCGCTCACTATCAAAGTTAGTCACCGAGTGTTAGGAAAAACGAAATCAAGCGCGTTGTGAGATATGCAAAAAATGTACCATGTCCACGGCTGTTGCATGTCGCGATAAAAAGGTATATGCTATTTTAAGTCACTACAGACTTATATATTATTAAAGGCACTTCGAGTGTATTTAAGTTTTAGCACTGGATGTTATAACCAAATGATTAGTGCTGTAAGTATGTATAATGAGCAAGACAGTGGAGGAATGGCACGTATGTTCGCTTCAAAGAAGTATCAATTACAACCTATCGCTAAACACGACACAAACACCACATAATTATGTGCGCAGCTGTCATTAAAACATTCACAGATCGAGTCCAAACGTAGTTTCTGACAAATTAATGTTTTCAAAATTAGACTTAAAACCATCAATGCTATTAAAAACAATCAATAATGTTACTCGTACGTAAATTAGCTACAAAAGATAATCTGTTCATAATTGTAATTGTAATTTTTTAAACAAATTTATAGATATCTAATCACTGTCTCAAAGCATGCGAACCTTGGTTTTTATAATACATTACGTAATACATTACGTACATTACTTAACACACACAACTGTTGGCTGTCAATCATCTAATGTTCGTTATTCGATGTATACTTAAATAAATTGTTTTTATTGTTTGTCAAATAATTGATCACATTTATCTTATCAAAGCTTAGTGCAATCTAACTATTATCTCTTTACGATACTGAAATATTTAAAACATTCATATTATGTATAGCGTATTTATTTAAATAAACTAAAGAAAACCCATTCTAAAGTAGTGCTTGTTAATTAAGAAAACAATCTAACAATATCTCTTCACGATATATACTGAAACAATGAATACATTCATATATGTATTTATTTATATGGGACACTCATTTAGTACATGACTGTGAATGTATACACACATTTTTTTTTTAATGATAGAATTAAAGTACTATGTCATCAAATTATGTCCTTTTGTTTTATTATTGTGTTAACAAAAGAGTGTTAGACTAACACATTGATTGATAAACAATTAAACAATGTTTGCTTTACACAACACAAGCATAGCATCAATAAATACAATACAATTACGTGGCCTGTTTTTCAGGGCCTATTTTATAAACAAATATTCAAAGTTGAAAGTTAAGGACCGCAGGTCATGATATTGGACCAATTTTACAAAATCCATGAAAATGTATGGACCTCAAAGCGAATTGGGAAATATTATGCATCATTATATGAGGTTCGTCTGCGTTTCACATTATCGCGTCTTTATTTTGTCCACAAAGTTACTTAATTATAATCCGTGCGAAAGATTGATGTCAAAACAAAATAACCAACTCAAATTGAAACACACGCAGTGTGTGAAAGAAACCCTGCATAAAGGGGAAATAATCTATAATGATTGCAATATAAATCCCTGCGACGTGCCATGGCGCTGTTGTTGACAGTAGGTTTGTAAACAAAATTTAATTACTCCGTTCATGCTCACCCCAAATTTCTCAAATTCCGTAAGTTCACTGTTGAGGTATCCCCAAATAGCATGGTTAATTCTCATTAGCCTGCTTTGAACCCTTGACCCAAAAAATCCTACTGCAAAAAGCATGGTCCCATAGGACCGTGTACAAATCCTGCATGGTCCCATAGGACCGTGTACAAATCCTAATGCCATCTGTCAACACACAAGGCCATTGACTTCGGCTCTGAGCGGCTTATCAAAAGCTATCAGTTACCCACTATGTTGTGGCAGACCATGAATCCAGACATGCTGGAACCATCAGCCAGAGGGTGAGAGATGTTTATTCCTATAACTGCTATGGGTACACATAATAGGGTATATTTTATGTCGATTTGGGGTAGGGGAAAAAGCGTTATCAGAACTAAAAGAAACATCAACCTAAAGGGCCCTTACATTTTTTTTGCTTCAAATTGTTGTCTAGGGTCTAGAGGACCTCTAGGCATCTGTTAAAACCATTGGCAGTTGGTAGTGTTCAACGCAACAGAAGTTATAGCGCCCATTCACACCTACTGTAAAATACAGCGCGATGCAACCGCGGTGTGAGTATAAGTGTCATGGCGCGTCGCAGGGATTTATCAGTATCTTCCAAAGTTGATTCTCTTTCGAATATTTGGTTTTTATAATACCTCATACATAGATGTTGTCTTGTGATTGGTTGAGAGCGTGTCACATGTCACATGTCGCATTCGCCATGTTTACTGTAATGCCAAGCAACTTTACCATACGTTTTGAGTGCTCCCCCACTTTATTGCAGTGTTCCCCCTCCCCCGATTCGAGATCCTGGATCCGCCCACTAAGGTGACAGGCGTGGACCACCAACCCGACTAGAACTAACATAACGCAACTACGAAAGGGATATAAATATGCAATATGTGTTGAAGTAGAAAACAAAATAAGAGAATTTATAAATATTAACAATCATTTGAGGGAGGAGAGTCAAAGTCTTGGTACAACCAACAATCATTTGAGAAGCCCAGCCAGGCCCAGGCTACCTGGCCTCCTAATCTGTCTTTTGTGAGTCCTAATCCTGTAACAATACAATACCTGAAAATTAAACTAACAAGGGCTTCTAGAGTGCCCAGCCCAGCCAAGTAGAGCTCATTATATTGGCTGCTGAGGTGTCAGTCAAGTCTGTGTTAACAATAAGAGCTATTTGAGATCTATTAATTAGTAAACGGTCTTTTGTGCTCAACAAGATGATTATTTAGGCCTGCCGGCCTGGGCAAAGCCTGAGCCTGGCTGGGCTTCTCAAATGCTTGGCTGTACCAGGACTTTGACCCTCATCCCTTAAATTACTCATAATGACCTAGGTCTACAAAGGAAAGAAAATAAATCGATAATTAAAACGAGCAGTGGCAACTGCAGTATGATCAGTATCTTTGCATCATAGCGTAATACAATTGAACACAACGTATATAAATAAAGCGTGCGTAACTGTTGTTAAGTGTCGTTGTTACGCCGCTGTCGATAGACAACATAGGTGTTAGTGTCAGTTTTGCAGTGTATTGGTTTTTAGCTAGACCAGCATTTATTACGCAAGTTGCATACACGCCTTAACTAACCACTCACCATGCGACCAAGAACCCATACTAATGTAGGTAATCCCTTGTGCAGGGCCTGGTGCACTCATAATGGGGTCGAGACTTCCATCTGTGCCTACCGTTGTCTCACCGTTCGTGTATCTTATCCAGAAGCTTGGAGAAGATCCAAAATCAATCCCTGGACCCTTTGAGAGTACATCTACCTGATCCTTTGCAATGATCATATGTTCTGGCCGCAGTGCTGAAAAATGTAATAATAACTTTTCACACTGAAATTATGTAACCTGTTTTCACAAAATGAGAGTAAAGACACATTTTACAAAATTTTGATTTGTGTATTTCCAAATGATTTAAATTCAGGAAAGATTTACAAGTTCCAACTTATCGTGGGGACAACGGTTCACATAATATTGGTGTAATTATATCTCATATCAATTACTAGCGTCAGATGCATTACTGTATTTAAAGGGGGACTGATATCCTTTACTTAAGGCGTTTTTTAATAAAATATTGTTTTTGAGACCCACCTGTGTCTATTTAATCATTGATTTCTGAGTACAAGTATTTTAAAACAATGTTTGAAGTATTTGGGGAGGCAACCCCGCCCCATGGTGGAAGCTTCATTTGCATAAGATATGTGACGTAAGGTCGGGAAGATACGATGTACATGATGTACATGTACATACATACGTTTCACACACGTAGCGTCGATTTCATTTCTTCCGTGATTTTTGTTTCCGGAACTAATAAAATGCCGGGAAGATGTGTTGCTGCAGGATGAAGCAACACCACCAAAGACGGTGTTAGCCTTCATCTGTTCCAAAGTGACCATAAATATCGCCGTATTTGGACGAGCAAAGTTCGACTGACAAGAGTAAAGTGGTAGGTCCATCGGCTCACACAGTTTTGTGCAGCGATCATTTTGAGCCGAGTTTTGAGCCGAATTTCTCTTCCCGACATGACGTCACGAACAGCTCCTCTGTGCAGGGCGGGAACAACTAGTAAAAGTGGGGGCATTTTTACAATGGTAAAATAACACTCTCAAAAACAATAAAAACACAAAACAAAAAATGTATTGATCTTTTACTGATATAAAATAATAAAACGATCACATATTTAACTGTTTGATTTAAATCCACGACAGTCCCCCTTTAAACAAATTCCACAAAATATGTTTCATGCCGTATGTTTATACAGTAATACAGTTTTACATTAATTTTGAAAGACCAAGCCCAGTATAATACATGTAAGTTAAACTTTACCAGAAGTAAATTAGATACAGGTAAATCGCGCCGTGCATGAGCTGATGAAGACATATAATGCGTTAGTCTGGTCCCCTGTCTTAATCCAATATCAAGGATATAGACGGGCTCCAGACGTACCGTTCAAGGGGTTTCATTGGATACGTTGTGCTGAAGATCTGACGTCACGCTTCGAGGCTCGCGAGCTAGCTACCAACCAAGGTAAAAGTTGAGCATCGGGAAAAACATGGCGGACGCACGGCCAGGATCTGACGTTATTCACGCGCCTCTTGCTCAAAGCGTGACGTTGGATCTTCGGGCTAACAATGCAATCAAAGTGTGGGTGCGCGCCTAACAAGCTGCCACTCATAATAGCTCTCCAGTTAATTGTGTAAATATGTGTTTTGTACAACAGTTGTGTCCTCATTTTGATATCAGTGGATTTATTACAATACCAGGAAACTGCTGGACATTTTATGTGTGCTCTGGAACATTCTTGATGGAGTAATAAGTGGTTTTCACTGCTGGATTTCATCTGCCCCTGCCATGAGTTTTACTGCATAGAGAACACCATGCGGGATCTTTACAACCATGTGCAGTCAACCATTGATGGATTATACAGTGGGTCTTAGTTTATTGCCCGCCTGCATTGAAAGAAGGCTCCTTGGCTAGACAATGGATATGTGCATCCTGTTTATGCTCTGCCTGCTAACTGGACAATTGTGTTCCAATGACTTATCACTGGAGTGTAAGTATTCAGTACTACCTATGACTATTAAAGGGAAACAACAAAAATGCCATCATAGATTTCTGCATCGACCTGTTCCATATTATGATAATTCACCTGCCACTTTTCATTTGGAACTTCTGATATATGGCGACATAAACCCAAATCCAGGACCTGAGACTGTGACAAATTCAAACACAGGTACCACTTTGTCACATGTACGGGTAATTTCCTATACACGTGACAAACTTATCAATATTCGCAATTCTTCTAATGTTAAAGCCACAACTCTGCCTAATTTGGTATGGACTCATGTAGTTTGTCTCGGGATAAATGCCAATAAAACTCAAATACCGGTTTACCGACGAACGCACAGAGGTAAAAAGGGAGGTCGTCGTAGGATAAAGGCTATTCCTGTACAACCTGTGCACTGATTTGTTCCAGCTCCTAAAATTTCCGTCATTGTTGGTCATCGCCCGTCTATCCATCGACATATACCACCAAAGGGGTCAGTTAGCAGGACATTGGTTACACCTCCACATAGTTTTTCTCTCAAGTCATCTGGATGCCATTTGAAGTTCTGTACGATGAACGTCCGATCATTAAAAAACAAATCTGCTGATTTTATGGATTATGTTAGGCATGTTAGACCCAAAATTCAAATTCCTTGCTTCTGTACAAAACTCATATTGATTAAAGGGGCAAAAAATACCAAACTTTTTAAAAAAAGATTTAGAAAAATTGATGAAACGGTTCAAAAGTTACAGATTTTTGAATATTTAATTTCAGGGGTCCTTCCTGAAAAAATGCAATGGAACTTTATTGTATGAGCGTGGCACCATGAGTGAAATAAACTAAGTCCAAAGTGATTCTTATGTACTTTGTGTCATTTTTTGTGTCATTTTTAATCTCCAAAACCATTCATAACACAACACTGAAATTTTAAATGTACAATATACAGGCAAGTCTTCTTTGAAATCCTGCGTGTGTGTGTACGTATCGCCGTGGTATTTCAGGATGTATTACTGCTTCCTGTGACATGCCTAATTATGTATGTACAAGCAACGCAGACATCTTTGCGCTGACCGAGACCTGGTTAAAGGACATCGATTCTGCTCATCACCGATCTGAGGCAACTCCATCAGGTTACAAGCTCGTAGATCATGCACGCGGGAATAGACGTGGTGGGGGTACTGCCCTCCTTCTACGTGACTCGATGGAGGTTAAAAAGGTTGCTGTGGCTGAAAAAACGTCCTTTGAATTCTCGGAGTGGCTCGTGGGGGTAGGGTCTCATCAATTGCGTGTCGTCGTCATTTATAGACCACCCTACTCAACCAACCATCGAGTAACACTTAATTCTTTTTTACGCGAGTTTTCTGATTACCTTGAAACTGTTTTATTGTCTAGTGCGCCACTGATAATTACCGGTGATTTCAACATTCATGTTGATGATGTTGAGAACCATGATGTGATATCATTTTCTGATTTATTAGAATAATTGAACCTTGAACAGTTTGTTGATCAACCCACTCATGTTTTAGGTCATACATTAGATTTAATCATTACTCGTAAGTCAGAGTCTATAATTGAAAGTAAACCTGCTATTGATTATTTATTTTCGGACCATTATTCCATTTTGTGTAAACTAAATTTAAACAAACCCGATCTATCTGTGAAAGAGGTTTCTTACAGAAAGATTAATTCTGTTGATATGGAAATGTTCAAAACTGACATTTTTTCATCTGATTTGTGTAATGGAGATTTAGTCATGAGTACATCTGGTGATGTTGATCGTTTTGCCGCTTCATATAATAATATCCTTAGTTCCATTGGTCATCGTCATGCACCTGTTGTAAAAAAAATTATCATTGCTCGGCCTTGTGTTCCATGGTTTAACGATGAGATCAGAACGGCAAAAAAGTTGCGTAGGAAATTTGAACGCAGATGGAGAGCAACTGGGCTTAAGCACGATTTTGACTTGTTTAAGTTGAATAGAAATAATGTTATCTTCTTGATGAATAGGGCACGTCGGGATTATTATTCTAACCTGATTAACGAAAACAGCCATGATCAGCGGAAATTGTTTAGGGTGAGCAGGTCTCTGCTAAAGCTTGACAAGTATTTCTTGTTGCCTTCACACACGGACGACTTGACTCTTGCGAATGAGATGGGTAATTTTTTTGTTAATAACATTTCAAATATCAGGTTAAGATTGCGCAATGAGATCTGCTCACCTCGGCTAGTTGCCCCCTTACCCAGGCCATACCTTCATTAGTTGATGATGCCGATACATTAACTGTTTTTAGTCAACTTTCTGAAGACGATGTTCGTAATCTCATTTTAGGCTCAAGTGAGAAATGTTGTGTCCTTGACCCTATTCCTATGAGGTTACTTATTGGCTCCTTAGACGTACTTTTGCCTGTTATAACTAGTTTAGTTAATTCATCCTTATGTATGGGTCACTTTCCAATATGCTGGAAATCAGCACTGGTTTTACCTTTGTTAAAAAAGCCTGGTCTTGATTTACAGATTGAAAATGTTAGGCCTGTCAGTAATCTGCAATTCATTTCTAAACTGGTGGAAAAGGCTGTGGCACTTCAACTTCAGTCACATTTATCCCTGAAAGGTTTATATCTGATTGCACAATCGGCTTATCGTAGGTATCATAGTACCGATACTGCTTTATTAAAGGTTAACAACGATCTTTTAATGGCTATGAATAAGCAATGTGTTACGTTATTAGTTTTACTTGATTTAAGTTCAGCTTTTGATACCTTAAATCATCAAACTTTACTGAACACACTCCATTCTAAGTTTGGTATTGATGGGACTGCTCTCCTTTGGTTTAAATCTTATTTGTTTAACAGATCTCAGCAGGTCTCCATTCATGGCAAATTGTCTCAGAAATTTGACCTCGACGGGGGTGTACCCCAGGGTTCGTGTTTAGGTCCCTTGTTGTTCATTTTGTATACTAGTAGTTTGTTTGAAGTAATTGAAACTCAACTCCCAAATGTTCATTGCTATGCTGATGACACGCAACTTTATCTTTCGTTTTGTCCAAATGCTGTATCAAGTCAGGCGTCGGCACTTTCTGCAATGGAGGGCTGTATACATGTTGTGCGCAAATGGATGCTTGGTAATGGGTTAATGCTAAACGATGGTAAAACTGAATTTATTATCTTAGGCACTCGTCAAGAATTGGCTAAGGTTAATATTGATGGTATTAATGTTGGTTCGTCCAGGGTTTCCCCTACCCCCATTGTAAGGAATCTTGGTGCCTGGTTTGATGCAAACATGACAATGGCTACTCATATTACAAAAACTTGTGCTACTGCTTTTTATTACTTACATAATATTAGACGTATCAGGAAGTACTTATCTAGGCAATGTACCAAAACATTAATTCATTCTTTCATTTCCAGCCGATTGGATTATTGTAACAGTCTCCTTTATGGATTGCCTGATATTCAAATTAACCAGCTGCAACGTGTTCAAAATTCTTGCGCTAGATTGGTTTGTAATGCTTTAAAATACTGTCATATTACACCCTTGTTCATTGACTTACACTGGCTTCCGGTGAGGTTCAGGATTGATTTTAAAATTGTGTTAATAACTTCTAAGATTTTAAATGGTCTTGTTCCGTTATATTTATGCCAACTTATCAAAAAAAAATCTTCATCTCAATACAATCTTAGAAGTACCAGGGACGACATGCTCCTTAGTTACCCGGTGTGTCGGACTAAAATCACGCTGGGTGACAGGGCATTTGAGTTTGCTGCACCCAAATTATGGAATGCTTTACCATTAAATATTCGGAAATCGACTAGTTTGACTGTTTTTAAACAATTACTAAAAACACATTTGTTTTGTATGGCATTCTATTGATATTGTTGTGATGTACTTTTATTGTAATCTTTTAAATATTTTTATTTGTATTGTACATTTGTAATTGTAAATTTGTAATGCGCATTTGAACATCTCATTATGGAATTTGCGCAATATAAGTTAATAAATTATTATATAATTATTAATGCATTTGTATTTGGCGTGTTTTATAGTTGGTGTGTATACCAACCCAACTCCAGCGATCATAGCCATAACAGACGTGCATAAAGTGTACGCACACCATTCCATTGACATTGACAATAATGGACAAGATTAATTGGACCAATTATATCAGACCAAGGACCGTTGGAGTATCCGGAACCATTGATTTAAAAATATTAAATCAACAAACAAAACAAAACAAACAAAACAAACAAAACAAAAACAAACAAAAACAAACAAAACAAACAAACAAACATTTTCATGTTTGGTTGGACTATTTGTTTGTTCAGATGCTTAGCTCGTATGTTTAACCATGGAGGTATATTTTATACCTCCATGGTTTAACGCAGTTTACACCTTCGGACCCAGATGTGGACCTCCCTTTTACCACAATTCCTGGATCCGCCGCTTTTAATACATTGAATTAGGATAATTATGTTTAAGCTGTTTAGGTTGTTGTGTTTAACTTACCAATGCGGTTGTATGTGCCACTGATGTTGTGAAGATCCAACCACGTGATCCCAGAAGCGTTTACGGTACATTCTAGTCGCTGCAGTGACGGGGTAAATAATCGGCTTGCTGGATATCTCGTTGATGTGCCGCCATCGGTTGTGAACGTTGCAGTTTGTGGAGATTCATTACTAGCACACAGTGGACTGTGTTGTGTAGCAGCATTATCTGAGAAAAAGAGAAAACGTTGATACTGCTGTCAAAATTATTTCCTGGGGAACCCCCTCCCCCCCACAAAAAAAAAAAAAAAAAAAAAACCTGAAACCAATTACTTTGCCTCGATTCAAATGAAACTGGCTTCTACTAAAACGGACAAACAAAAGACTATTCGATTAGAGAATAGGGGCGTTCTAGTTTTGACAAAGGGCATCGCAACATGTTTACGGCAAATGTTTCTTTTTTAGTCAGTAGGTTGCCTGGTGAGGGATTATGTTTTCCCGATTATGTTCATAATTATGTACACATACTAAGGGAGTAGCGGAACCAAATGTGGTGGTTGAGCAAACCGCTCTCATTTTGTACTTAACATTGGTCCGGTGGTCAACTTGAAATGTAGTCCTTAGACGGTACATTCACCAATCATGTTATGGCTATCCCACTGACTGAACATAATTAATTAACGGCATCAATTAAGTTAAGTTCAGTTCGATTAGCAATTGTCTCCATTATTTTCATAAACGCATAATTATAATACTACACATTATTTATTTTTTTGTCGACATAGGCTATGGAGGCGCATTTAAACAGCCTTTGCTTGTGCTAAAATGCCTCAGAACATACAAGAACATAGAACATGTTTGAAGAGTGTGATTGACAAGTAAGACATGGATATGAACAAATACGAATAAGGTACACGTATCAACATATTAACACAAATAGGTAACTGCCCAACCAGGAAAACCAGTTACAACAAACTGGTGTGGCCGGCTTCTATTGTTATAGAAAATAGTGAGGACGAGAATTTCTGCAGGTGAGAATTGGCAACTGGCTAAGGTCCCTGAAACAGCCTTAGATTGTGGTAAAATGCCTTAGAACATACAGGAACATACAACATGCTTACAATGAACAGTGTGATTGACAAGTCAGACATGGATATGAACGAATAAGAATAAGGTAGTTCTAGCTATTGCGCCCTCCCTTGTTTGGATATGGAAAGGCCATAAACAGCTGCGCTATTGCATAACCTCAATTTTCATGTGCATTTTTGTGAATGCAGGGACACATTTCGTGGTGAAAATTGAAACAAAAACTGACAAGGTAAGGTAAATTAGCGTCCTTTTATTGCCCTGATGTAAAACAATAGGTTTCATAGAATTCAGTGGGACCATTTTAAACTTGGGTTTTAACTGGAGTTCTTTGTACTTTTTGATTGATTATCAAGTGGTTTTTGCATTGTTGACAGTTAACGTGGATTTAACGCCGTAAAATAAATGTGTTTGTAAGTGGGGAAATATAATACAGAAATAATTGATAAAGGACAGATTAATGAATTATTCATTTCATCCGACAATTAAATTGACAACGTAAATGAGAATAATCTATGTCAAATAATTGTAGATAAAAAAGTTTTAATGAAAATAGTTGAATTTGCATTTTTTGCGAAAACAACCGTTTTTTCGTATAAAGGTTTTCCCGGTCAATTTTGACAAATAAGCAGCCAATTTATACACTGCGTCATTCTGTTTCGCGCGAAATTGAATGCTGCTCAAAATCATCATTCAATTTCATTTTATGAGTAGGCAATAGTACTCTTGCGTCATGCGATTTAAACAAAATAACCATCCAATTTAACAATCCACTCGAACAGCATTCAAATTCGCAGGAGCTTTTCGCGGCGCGTATTTGGTCATTCAAATTCATTATTGGGCAGGCATTTGTGACATATGTGCAACTTAATTGACACTTTGTTAAACTTCGTTTACCTTTAGTTTCCTATAGATTTTTAAATGTATAAAAGCGGTTCACTATTGAATGAATGGACAATAAGAAATCCGCATAAAAATCACACTCAAACAATAAAACAGACACGTTCAAACAATAAAAACAGTAGGTTATAATGAAACAGTCCAATATAACATAAATGTTTCAAAGAAAACAAAATTAAGTTTGAATTAAAGTATACATAAGAAACGTATTCTGTTGTCTTTTTTGCATTTGTTTCTGGTATTTTCTTTTTGAATTCTCATTTTGAGAAATTGATTGCTGTTATACGAAAATGAAAGTAACCTTTTAGTGAAAATCTCCAGTCGAACTAACTCTGCTAAATTAGATGAAGAATGTGCATTACTAAAAAGAACGACGTATATGCTAAATTGAATATAATGCCACATGAATTCGCATAGCCTGAAAATGAAATCGAATGCTTGAATTCTTAATTCGAAACACAGTAACAACTGCAGAGGCAAAATCGCTTTAATATGAACGTATGGAAGTGAAATTGGCTGCTTATTTGCCGAAATTGACTGGGGAACCTATATGACTGTAACAAGCGGTTCTACAACCGGCGGTGGGGAACCGCCTGTATGGCTCACCGAACTATTCAGGACTCTGTTCTTGCCCTACTAGTGTTCATGCGTTTTGCATGTACGTACGACTGTCATTAAGGTCTTGGCCAATGAAAAGCTCTGCTTTGCTGACTCCACCCCAAGCTCCAACCCCCTCCGACCGTCGATGTCTATAGAATTTCACAATGAGTCCGGTAGCCGATTGTTCAATTTCATTTCACTCGTGGATTTGCAACAATGGAGATTAACAACACACTGCCTAAGTACTTCAATGGTTGTCTGATCTGACACTAGGAACTATTATGTATCAGTGACGGATCCGAGGGGCGTTTTTGAAACAGTTCCCATAAGGTACAAATCTTGTGGTTTCCGTCCCTTCCAAGCCTCCCACATTACTAAGAACCATGAAAGATAAGATAAAATGTACATCTTGGCACTTACAATTTAAACATGTTGTTAATAATATTCATGCATACCCGTACAGAAGGGGGTAGAACAATTTGAAATATAGCCTATATTGAAACTGGTGGGATTTTAAGTGGCGGCTTTTTCAATATTTCTTTTTCGATTTTCGTTTTGAAAAAATGAATCTGAACTTCGACTATTGTGGGAATTTGGGGGTGCGTACGCATGCCCGGTACCCCTGCGGGTAGGCCTAAGTTTATTTAAATATATAATAGCACGATTACTTGTTGTCTATTCCGTAGGCCTACGTCTTATTCTTATTCTATTCTCTTCTTCCAGTCGGCCAGTCCTCATAGTCATAATGAATTTGGTATGATGTATATTTTTATCTGCTATTATTAGACGCAGTTTTGTCTAATTGCTATCAGTGTAATTATTATTACGATGCCATCCCAGAAAGGATCAATTATTTTGTTTGTAATTATTTGTAAATTCCCGTTTACGTGTATCTAATGTATGTGGAACCTTGATTTTTTTTCTGAAAATAAAAATAAATTATATTTAAACAGCCTCTAATAAAAAACTCAGATAACAATCAAAAGCATTTTCGTGGTAGCCTATACCTGCCAATATCCCGATTAATTATTTCTCGTACTCTTCTCCTTAACTTGATCGCGTTTCTTCTGAGATAATGCTGAACGATGTCTTCTTCTGGGTTGGAGTTTTGAATAAAGTAATCCACAGCCAGACCCCATTGGTTTCCATGGGCTCTGTATCCCTGACGTCGCTCTGATCATTATTCACAGGTAATCGGACTTGTTTGTGGGCCATGATGAAATGTGTTGGTCTCACAGACGTAGACGTACAGGTGTGACACTTCCGCTAATCTAGGATCGGGAGTATTTTCAAATGATACGTCGTCTATACAAATGTAATATAAAAGACGTACCTAAAGGATCGGGAGTCTTTTCAAATGGTAAGTCGTCTATACAAAGGTAATATAAAAGACGTACCTAAAGGATCGGGAGTCTTTTCAAATGGTACGTCGTCTATACAAATGTAAAGTAAAGGACTCACAACCTTTAGGTACGTCTTTCAGTTTACATAATCATCATGTAGATGAGTCAATGCAAATTGCTCACACCTGTCTACGTCTACGTCTGTGAGACCAACACATTTCGCCATGGCCCACAGACAAGTCCGATTACCTGTGAATAATGAAGAGCGACGTCTGATATTAGAGGGATACAGATGCCATGGAAACCAATGGGGCCTGGTTGTGAATTACGTTATCCAAAACTCCAACCCAGAAGAAGACATTGTGCAGCATTACCTTAGAAGAAACGAGGTCCAGTTAAGGAGAAGAGTACGGGAAATGATTAATCGGGATATTGGCAGGTATAGGCTACCACGCAAATGTTTGTGATTTCTATCTGACTTTTTTATTACAGCTGTTTAATTATAATTCATTTTTATTTTCAGGAAAAAAATCAAGGTTCCACACAGATAGATACACATAAACAGGAATATACCAATAATTGCAAACAAAATTGTTGATCCTTTCTGGGATGGCACAGTAATAATAATTATAGGTAATAATAATAAGGGAATAACATTGTGAGGACCGGTCTTCACTGCCTGATAATGACCGGCTTGGGGGCTGGCCGCTGTCAACGGACCGAGCCCGCAGCCCCCAAGCCGGTCATTCCCACCAGCCCACCAGCCCACCAGCCCACCAGCCCACCAGCCCACCAGCCCACCAGCCCACCAGCCCACCAGCCCACCAGCCCACACCAGCCCACCAGCCACCAGCCCACCAGCCCACCAGCCCGCAGCCTGGCCACCAGCCCACCAGCCCACCAGCCCACCAGCCCACCAGCCCACCAGCCCACCAGCCCACCAGCCCACCAGCCCACCAGCCCACCAGCCCACCAGCCCACCAGCCCACCAGCCCACCAGCCCCCCACCCCACCAGCCACCAGCCCACCAGCCCACCAGCCCACCAGCCCCACCAGCCCACCAGCCCACCAGCCCACCAGCCCACCAGCCCACCAGCCCACCAGCCCACCAGCCCACCAGCCCACCAGCCCACCAGCCCGCAGCCCACCAGCCCACCAGCCACCAGCCCACCAGCCCACCAGCCCACCAGCCCACCAGCCCACCAGCCCACCAGCCACCAGCCCACCAGCCCACCAGCCCACCAGCCCACCAGCCCACCAGCCCACCAGCCCACCAGCCCCCCAGCCCACCAGCCCCCCCCCCCACCAGCCCACCAGCCCACCAGCCCACCAGCCCACCAGCCCACCAGCCCACCAGCCCACCAGCCCACCAGCCCACCAGCCCACCAGCCCACCAGCCCACCAGCCCACCAGCCCACCAGCCCACCAGCCCACCAGCCCACCAGCCCACCAGCCCACCAGCCCACCAGCCCACCAGCCCACCAGCCCACCAGCCCACCAGCCCCACCAGCCCACCAGACCACCAGCCCACCAGCCCACCAGCCACCAGCCCACCAGCCCACCAGCCCACCAGCCCACCAGCCCACCAGCCCACCAGCCCACCAGCCCACCAGCCCACCAGCCCACCACCCCACCAGCCCCACCAGCCCACCAGCCCCAGCCACCAGCCCACCAGCCACCAGCCCACCAGCCCACCAGCCCACCAGCCCACCAGCCCACCAGCCCACCAGCCCACCAGCCCACCAGCCCACCAGCCCACCAGCCCACCAGCCCACCAGCCCACCAGCCCACCAGCCCACCAGCCCACCAGCCCACCAGCCCACCAGCCCACCAGCCCACCAGCCCACCAGCCCACCAGCCCACCAGCCCACCAGCCCACCAGCCCACCAGCCCACCAGCCCACCAGCCCACCAGCCCACCACCCCCTGCCCGAGAAAGAATCAATTCAATTAATCCAATCCGATCCAACTCTCCCAAGAAAAAGAAAAAACAACAACAAGACAGGAAAACGTGTGTGGCAAGCAAACAAAATATGACGCCACCATCACCAGAAAGAGTCCTAACCTCTGAGCCGCAGACAACTCAATGAAGTTGGCATTGTCTTCTTGACGACCTTCGTTGCAAATGAACGGAGTGAAAGAAATCGAACAATGGCAGACGGGACTCATTGTGAAATTCTATAGACGTCGACGGTCGGAGGGGGTTGGAGCTTGGGGCGGAGTCTGCAAAGCAGAGCTTTTCATTGGCCAAGACCTTAATGACAGTCGTACGTACGTGCAAAACGCATGAACACTATTTGGACCTTTTGTTTAGTCCGGAAGCAGCAACTATAAATAGACAGACTGTTTGCGTCCGTGGGGAAAACGCCTGGCAGTAAGCCAAGATGATTTGTTTGTTGAATTGTTTTGTAAAAAGAAAAGAGTTGTGTTGTTAGCTTTCGAGGTGAATGGACCAGAGTGGTTCGGTCTGAGTGTTTAATAGACAATTATTTTCCTTCATCAAAATACCGTCTCCCGTTTCTTCCGTTGCGTTTGTTCAGCAAGGGGAAACAAGGACCCACCGACAGGCTATTCGCTACAGTACCACAGCTCACCTGGGCAACTCAGCCATTTTTGAATCTCCGTTTGGTTGCTACTCCGCAGAAAGGTGTCAAAATAGGTCACATTGAAGTGTCTATATGGTGTGTAGGTGTTTATACCACCGAAACGAATCTTGCTGCACTGGCATGGGTCCTCCACCGGTAGTACCCAGCGGTACCTGTGACCCAAATCAGGATCTGGTTCCTGTCCCATGGAACATTCCATTGCTTTTTTGATAACATAAACACAAAACACAACATTGTAATGATTTCGTCATTTGAAGTTGAACTGTTTTCGAAATCGCAATTTCAAATTACACTTTTCGGCATTAATTATTTTAGATTTTGCTTCTTACTAAAGCTAATAAATTTAATTACAAAGAAAAGTCAGTGTATTTATCATAGAGATTGTAATTAATGGGGAATTACTTTCCAAACATATTCGTCACTTCGTGAAAACGCAAAAACAAGACCGTGTGCAGAGCGCTGTATATTAAACAACGTCTTAAGCGATTCGTCACTTCGTGAAAACGCAAAATCAACAATACCCGCTTTGGCATTTTGCCAATCGCTATGTATTTCAATGTATAAAGTGGTGAATGGGGATTCGTCACTTCGTGAAAACGGAAAACAGCTTAGCCAAGTGATTCGCAGGGTATATAAATAGCGTAATTATAAAACTATGACGTTTCAACATGTCGGCGACAATGAATACATCTCAAATATCTGCAAAACTGAATTTGACAAAAATAATGATTTTTTACGGATTCGTCACTTCGTGAAAACGATTTATACAGTCGCAACAGGTAGAAACAAGGTAAAAATATTCATGATTGCGAGTCCTTGTTTGAGGATTGGGCCATTATCTCACTCCTTTATAATTATTTTCTTTGAACCTTGGTAGGGATGTTGAGTTTGACTTAGACCAAGTTGGATTTTCACATTCTTGTACTACGGTGACATCCAAGATATTTAAAACAAAACAAATATTTGTTCATACAGAAAAAAAGAACTTACCTGCGGCCAATTTCAGCTGTTATGTATAAGAACATTGTTTGCCAGAATCAAACTGTTTTGATTACTAGTCGAGCATTCATATGTATGCAATTTGGCTGGTCGTCTGTAATATATTGCTTTTCCAAAATATTTGCTCAGTACAATTTTCTGCTAAACAGCTCTTTCAAATTGGCCCCAGAATGATTAAATTGTTACCTGTACGAAGCTTTTTGAAACTCGGCAGTAGAATTTATTTATCAATCGCAATGGATCTCAGTGAGGTTTGAATTTAAACATTTCATGTAAAAAAAAATATAAAAAAACAAAACAAACAAACAAAATATCGTGAAATAATTCCCAAATTTATTGTTGAAGATATTTTGAGTTTCGATGTTTTTTCCACGTAGTGACAACACGCTCGTCCGTATTGGCTTGGGCCCGTCAGCGCGTGAGACGGTAAGAGTTAAAAGTATTGTGCATAATTACGCTTGTGTTTGTTTATGGTGTAAACTGAGGATTTACATTGATCAATGATTGACATATGTGTACACACAAAACCTGCCCACACAAAAACTGCGCGCAAATGAATTACAGCGTGCGTTCGAGTAGCTTCCCCGGAGTAACCCGACTACGTCACATGGGTGAGCCCCACTGATCTCTATACTACTGGATATGAGATCGGGCTGATTGGCTGAAGCTCGTTGTTCGCCATATTTGTTCTCCCAAGAAAGACGGCGCATGCGTGACGGCCGGACAGGTTTACTGCGACCCGACCGACGACAATGCCAAGTGCTGCTGAACCAGTTGTTTTTATTGTCCGTATGCTAACATGACATTTGAATCTTGACCTTTTGGGGGAACCAACATGGCGGCCGGTTACTTCAACTTGTTATAGGCCAGTCAGCGCCCATCTCGTATCCAGTTAGTATAGAGATCAGTGGTGAGCCCCGAGTACAACCTAATCGAACGAGCATCCCGTTGAACGTTCGCCGTCTTGCCGTCGTTAAAGCGATGTGAAGAATGTCAAAGGTCACACAGACTTAAAACAAAATATTTACAACAAAACGATCGCAAAATAATTATTTCCCGGGTAAAAAAGGAACTAAATTATCTTATTACTTCTCAGGTTCGTACAAAACAACACGTATTTTCGTACACGAACAGTCTCTACTCACAAATTAATTGTTTAAGAGATGAAAATGTATGTCAAACTTCACGAAATTGCCGCACTGAAAACAAAAATGGCGGTCATTCAGAATATTCTCAAAGTGACGTCACGCACGTCACTTACCTGGGTCTGCCTCAAGTGACCTGCTTCGCGAGCAGATTACTTGAGGCTCACCCAGGTAAGCCCCGGCAATGACGTCATGCCTACTCGAACCCACCTGGGGAAGCTATTCGAACGCACCCACAGTAACAGCACATTTACGCCATCTACGACATGTTTACGTTTTGTCTCATCACTTGCCTAGCAAACATGACGGTATTGGGACATATGATATTGTCTACTCTAATGTCTGCTTCAATACCTATTTGTTTTAGGGCCAATTATTAGTTGTTTGACATTATTAGTTCTTTATAAGGAATATTGTAAATTTTATATAAATATATTATTATTATTGTCTGGATAGGCATAATTTTTTTGCGATGAAAGTTGTATACATTTGCTCTATCCTTGACGGCCCCTGTGCAACTCTGAGTATGTTTATTGCCTATGATTGTCTAAAGAACTAAAATAAATCAATAAATAGATAATTATTGTCCATTTTATTTTAAATTATCGGTAACACCTTCCTCCACCTACGTTCGTGAGTGTACGCCTAATTGAACGCGTCCAATGCATAATGTTCCGTTGAGAAACATAGTTTGAAAGAAATTATGTCCCAAAATTAATTTATGGTTAGGTTTTAAAAAGATAGGGGCTCTAGGCAAATATTAATAATTTACATTTCCCCATTGTTAGAGTGGTTATGTCATACGGAAACAGTATACAACATAAGTGTTGATTATCTAAACCAATAATAAATTCAAATAATATCAAGAAAAATTTTCCGCAAATGCCTTTTATCTCGTATTCAGAAAACCATAAGGAGCAGTGCATATATACATAACAGCAAAAGAAACGTCACCCCCTCAATTTTGTTAAGTAATTATATTATTAAACATAATAAATATACAATGTTGTGGGATGATCGGCTGCCAGGTCAACCAAATTTGCCACAGTGTGTTCGTGTTACACTCCATACTCATAATATTCTTCATTAAACTCATAATATTCTTCATTAAAATAAAAATAATAAATATTTTTAGGGGTGACGTTTCTTTTGCTGTTATGTATACATTATGTATATATAGGAAATGGCCTTGCCATGTTCGCAAAGCGCCTTCCATTTAGTAGCCTAGACAAAGGCTGTTGTCGTAGTGCACAAAGGTACCCCCATCCCGTACCGATTTCTGGCCCAAGAAATTCAGCACACACTGTGCGCCATCCTCGGTTAGGGTCCCCACACGCACATTGTACAGCGAGATTAATAACCGAGTCGTAGACACAGTTGTGCATTGTAATCGCTAATCTATGCATTTCTTTATTTTCATATCGGTTTCCCGATGGAAATTCCTCATGCAAGAATTGTTGATTTCTGGGCGATTTATTTAAAACGATGGCCAATCACAGGCCCCTAGCTTTGACCCCGTTTCATCCCACACACAATGTATGTTGTGTACATGACATCGCAGCGAGCAGTTTCTGGGCTAACCAATAACCATTGAGATTACGTCTTTTGTTTTTTTATGGATATTAGCATAAAGTGAGGACCAGCTTGAATGTACAGAAGGATCATGACGCGATGATGAACATGTACAAAACACAAAGTTTCTGGTCGGCTTCAAAGTCGGTGCGGTGACGCGCTTTTTGGTATTTTTTAAATTTAATTATTTATTTATTTATTTATTTGCCAATGTGATACATGTATATGCGGTTTTTAGGACCAGAAACAGAGTCCAATCAGCCACCAGGTCAGTCGCCGCCCAGAAAACGTCTTTTGTGACATTGTTTAAATCTTACCTGTGTGGGGAGGCTGAAATTCGGTACTAAACTTCCATGAACAACTATAATGACAAGCGCTATAGGTCCAAATTTCAAAATATTATTTAAAAAAAATCATTTTATTGAAAGAAAATCCAGATGTAACGTTGAAGAAATCCTTGAGTTACGATGGTTGTTCGTCATTTCATAGTCCATTTAGCGTACGCGCGTGTAGCGACAAAGCGAGAAAATATTCCATGCAACAGGTTCTGTGTGTGCTCGTCCCGCTCGTATACAAGCCGATGCACCCGTGCCGACACTGGCATATTTTTTTTATCCTAACACTCAAGCGACGAACAGCCATCAAAACTGAAGTAATGTTCTAACGTTAAATCTTGGGATTACTTAATTAAAACCACGTAGTGAACATGATATTTTAAAATTCAAACCTCGCTGAGATGCACTGCATTTGGTCATGGGATTCTACTGCTGTGTTTCAACTGTTTGAAACAGGTACAAATTAAGCAATTTATGAATTTACACAAACTATTTTATTCTGTATTAGCTATTTTGTTTTCAATCCTGGACTTCACCGTAGTACACGAAGGTGAAAGTCCAGCCTGGGCCATCTACACTTCATAATAATTAACATAGGCTATATGTGTAGGCCTATATAAATCAACCTATATAATTTTTAAAAGTGGAAATACTTTCAGCTGGTTTGTTCGTATTCATTCAAATTTTGAAAATTTAATATTACAGTTAACGCAAGTAGTGTAATATTATCACGCCAGTTTATATGAAGGGGGAAATACGAAATAACATACCTGTTGTGCAATGAAAACGCATGTAAAACACTGAAATGAATGCTGGAATCCACACACAAATCATCCTTCTGTTATTATATCGAGCCGCTCGGAATTTGTAGCAGTGTTTTTTTTATCCAGTGCCTTACAGAACACGGGTTTCGATCAATTCTGAGCAGAAGGTTGTTACTTGCTGTAATATATTGCTGTTCGTGTCAATGGTTTCCTTCTCATGAGATAATTGAGTCTGTGGGGCAAAAATAGACATCGGTCAAGGCTATAATTATCTCGCATCGAGTATTTTTTAAGCAATTTTATCTGCTTTCAGCATTTTTAATGATGATGCTAGAGTGGTTTTTTGCATCTTCTTAAGTTCACAAGGTTTTGAGTAAAACCCATTAATTAAGTTAGCATCGTTGTTGATGTGTGATATTTGACGCCGTCGCTTCGACTGTTTGAATACGTGGCTGGGTTGGATACAATGACAGAAATGATAAGGGAGGTCGTCTTCTCCCAATCCCCCCCCCCTACCAAAAAAACAAACAAAAACAAAAACAAACAAACAAACAAACAAACAAACAACCTCCGGGTATTATAATGACCTCATTATCTGACAGATCCTAGCAGCCAAACAAAGAGATCACTTAACTCAGGAGTTAATCCCCCATAATCCATATGGACCTGGTGGATACACAAAGAAACAGCAATTACAACTTAACTAATCCTATAATCCCTTGACAATAGCTATTACTGGACAGATAGACTCTTCTGTTGTAGTGTTCACAGAGTGTAAACCCAGCTGGAAACGGAGGTTGGGGAAGATGTGACAGTTTCAGCTTTTGTTGGGTCTTTATCGAGAAAACAGTGAAAGTGCATTCTTCTGGTTGCATGCATTTAATGTGAAACAGGGATCACGAAGACGAAATAGACTCCAAGGATTTTGGTACTATCACCACCTCCACATCCAGTATCAAGTATTGAGTAATTACAAAAGATGTATAGACGATGTGACTAATGACATCACATCACAATGAGCCCCAAAGGCCAAACTGAGCTGGGCACAGCCCTGGTTTATAACAAGAAACCATAAAATCGGATATTTTGAGATACCAACATAATTTATTTAATTATATTATTTTTTTTAATAACGTACACACAAACATTCAATCTCAAATGTAACACAAAATGTATACACTCAAATACATATACATACACACTTTGGCTCTGGGGGAAATCACCCTGGTACTCTAAAGGTCAAGCAAAGTGTATGAAGTCACAAGGTCCATATTTAAAAGCCAAGGTAGCCCAAACACTTTTTGCATTTTTAAATCCTTCTTGAAGGAATGGCTTTGTATTAAAGTAGAAAAAGACATGATTGTTCCGCTGCTCCCGAACAAACGGTTTATTAATAATCCCCCTTTCATTATACACGTTTGGTAAAATATCTGTAAATGCATCCATGCTCTATAACAATCAAGATATATGTATACCTGTGAGGGCAGAGTTGGTTGTTGTGTTTGATTAGCCCATATGAAAAGGCAGCAATTAAGCTATATACTCCCCAGGAAGCTGAGATGGTTTCAGGAATGATTTATGAGCCTGATGAGCAGGGGTAATAATATAATGCGCAATGCCTTGAGCACCAGTTTGGTGGATACGTGCGCCGTTGCTGGAGGAGGAGGAGGAGGAGGAGGAGTTGGAGGCGGAGGAGGAGGAGCAGGAGGAGGAGGAGCAGGAGGAGGAGCAGGAGGAGACGACCTGTTAAAGCTTCAGTCAGTTTCATTGTGTCGTTGACTGGATAATCGTGATAAGACATTCAGACTTTTCTTGTTAATTGTTATGTTTGGTAACTTAACAAATATGATCACCACAGAAGAATAAAGTTTACGCAACTGGAGTGATGTTCACTCCAGTTTAAGAAGAGAAGAATGTGTAATAACATTCCCGTTGTGTAATGAACACGCATGTAAAGTAGCGAACTGAATGCGAAAATCCACATACAAATCATCTTTGTGATATTTTGTATCCAGTGGCTTCAGGAACAACGGAGTTAAGTACCGATTCTGAATGGATGGTAATTACTTAACGTGATTACTGTTGGAGCGTAAGTTAATTGGAGTCTAAAAGGCAAAAGTAGACATCTTTCAAGGCTATAATTATCTCGCATCGAGTATTTCTAGCAATTGTGTCTGCTTTCTGTATTTTTAATGATGATTATACGTTTGTGCAACAACCGTAAAGCTAACATCGCCTTTGATGTACTAAATGTGATGCTCGTCGCTTCGACTGTAAAATACGTGGCTGGGATGGATCCATGTTTTTAGAATTATAAATAATAATAAAGATTTGTAGCGCGCACATATCCACCCTGCTGGGCGCACAAGGCGTGGAAACAAAGAAAAAACATGAATACAAACAAATTCCTTCCCCCGTATAAAACCAAACACCAATGTTGTACCTTCCCTTTATTGTATTTTTATTTCTTAATTTAAAAAGTATAACCATAGAAGCATATCAATTGATTTAATTTTGCCCTACACCGACGTGTGTATAGCACTGTATGCTCAGTGCTTTCCGAGTGTCTGTGAAAAAACTACACAGGCGACTCGGGCGGGATTCGAACCCACGACCTCCTGCTTACTAGTGCAGACGTCTTAACCTCTCGACCACCGAGCTTGCCCGATGACGATTGGCCGGCTAGAATCCTATATAGCAGCGGGTTCCGCGATATATATAGATTGTTGAAATTCTTTCGTCGGGAGATAAACAATTGATTTAATTTTGCCCTACACCGACGTGTGTATAGCACTGTATGCTCAGTGCTTTCCGAGTGTCTGTGAAAAACCTACACAGGCGACTCGGGCGGGATTCGAACCCACGACCTCCTGCTTACTAGTGCAGACGTCTTAACCTCTCGACCACCGTGCTTGCCCGATGACGATTGGCCGGCTAGAATCCTATATAGCAGCGGGTTCCGCGATATATATAGATTGGTGAAATTCTTGCGTCGGGAGATAAACAATTGATTTAATTTTGCCCTACACCGACGTGTGTATAGCACTGTATGCTCAGTGCTTTCCGAGTGTCTGTGAAAAAACTACACTGAGCATACTGAATCGTCCACAGATGTAAATTACTGTTAAACAGAAAGGTTATGATTCTTCAGAAAAACAAAATAGTACAAACAAAAGAAGAAAAACAATATAAAATAAATAAATAAAACGTTTTCTCGACCTCGTTTTTACGGTAGCACATGCAATGACACCACTACGATATCATGCCACTTGATTTCCTCAGTGAATTAATTATAGAAGTACCTTTTTAATACACTGATTAACTTTTTGAGGCTTTGTATAGTGGAATATTGTTATTTGTTTGGATCTCAAGTTAAATTGTACTGATATAGGAACCATATCGTCACCGTTTTCACGAAGTGACAAATCCGTAAAAAATCTCTTTTTTTGTCAAATTCAGTTTTGTAGATATTTGAGATGTATTCATTGTTGCCAACATTTCTGCTAAGTTTCAAGTGTTGAAACGTCATAGTTTCGTAATTACGCTATTAATATACCCGGTGAATCACTCAGCTAAGCTGTTTTCCGGTTTCACGAAGTGACGAATCGCCATTCGCCGTTTTATACATTGAAATACATAGCGATTGGCAAAATGCCAAAGCGGGTATTGTTGGTTTTGCGTTTTCACGAAGTGACGAATCGTGTGACCTACTTACGTTTAGCGTTTTCACGAAGTGACAAATCGCTCAATACGTTGTTTAATATACAGCGCTCTGCACGCGCGGTCTTGTTTTTGCGTTTTCACGAAGTGACAAATATGTTTGGAAAGTAATTCCCCATTAATTACAATCTCTTTGATAAAGATACCGACATTTCTTTGTAATTAAAGTTATTAGCTTTAAGTAGGAAGCAAAATCTAAAATAATTAATGCTGAAAAGTCTTTGAAATTGCGATTTCAAAAACAGTTCAACTTCATGTGCGATTATCTCAATACATGGATTTGCAGCTGTGTGGGCTGTTTCGTCACTTCGTGAAAACGGTGACGATATACATGTAGGTTTTCTCTACCTTTTGATTTGTACGCTCTAGTCATCGTCTTATATAAGATAACGGTAATTCTTTACTGCAGACAAAGACATATATTGTTGTTGTTGTTGTTAATGGCACTTCTGGCAATCTATGTGCCCTTTGTGCCAGTTGCTGTACGGTTTGAACAGCGCATGCGCGCAGAGATGCGAATGATATGAGACTGCTTTTTGAGATAATGACGTAACAAAACGGACTCTGTAGCGGTATAGCCTACTTAGAAGAAATCTTGATGGACCGGTACAAAACAAGAAAATAAGTTGGAGAATTATAAAAAACTGAAAGGAGATTAACCCAAACCCAAAAAATCAAACCTAGGTTACTATAGCATGATTTAGAAAAAGAGGGGGTGGGTGCTGGTGATCCTCCAGACATAGAGCGCCGCATGTGTTCCTGCAAGCCGGTCCGTTTCCCTTGCAGTTTAAGAGCCCGTGCTCCGCCAGGTAAAATTTGCAGGGCCGCAACACTTCAGGTGATGAGGCGGCACCCTGTCCAGCCAATCATCAAAACACCCAGTCCTCTGAAAAAAAAAATTTGCTTGTGTGGAGAAAAACTATGTATTATTTTAATATTTTCCGAATTTTTCTTCAAAAAAAAAGAAGAAAAAAGGCTATGTAATTTTTGAATCCAAGAAAATCATGTATTGTCATTTGATTATCAGTATATTTTAGAGCCCTTTGTAACTAATGTCTATAAAAGATATATTGAAATAAAAAAAGGTGATTTACAATATCAAAAGGTTACACGTATAAATAATGATCATTATTGCGTTGGGTTATTTTTCCCTTTAGTTTTTTCATTAGGTGCCTTATGATTTGATGAACTGGATGCCCCAGTTTCCATGACCATTTCTCTTTGTTTGGGTTTTGATTGTGAACTCTTTCTTTGTGTATCTTGTTTTATAGGTCTGTTTGGTGATTGTGATGTATTACGTGACTTACTGATGTTTTGGTTTTTTTCTATAGGTTTTTTATCTTCAGTGCTATGGAGTATGTGTTCAGCCAGAGATTGAATTGCCGTTTTTTTCTTTCCTTCATTTTTAGTACTTTCCCATATTTGCAAAGCTCCAATAATTAATTCTATTAATGACTGATTTATCAAGTATTGTGGGTTAGGTTCCGTTTGGCATCCAACCGCTTCCTCTGTTTGGGTGGATGCCTCCTTTCGGCCTGACAGCTGTGGGTTTATTTTGCGTAGATTCTGGATTTTGTTGAGTTTGCATATTTATCCATGCTGGTTTTGGTTTTGGGTTAGGTGTGTCCGTATATTTATCTGTTTGAATTGTGATGTTAGTTCGAACCGTCTTTGCTGCTTCCGCATATGAAATATTATAGGTAACTCTGAATTCCTGGATTTTCTTTTCTTCCTTGTAGGAGTTACACCCAGCATAGGCAGAGGAGTGATTCCCACCACACCTGCTACACTTGACTTGCTCTTTTTGAGTGCACTCGTCGTATGTGTGAAAACCACTACATCGGACACACCTCGTCTTGCTTCGGCAATTGTTTGCTGTGTGGCCTAGTCGTTGACAGTTAAAACAACGTATTACTGGTGGAATGTACGGTTTTACTGTAAATGATTCATAACCCATTTGGATGTGTGTAGGCATATTAGGTGTATTGAATGTAAGACATACCGATGAAGTTTTCCCTGTTTGTCCGTTTCTTTTTATACATGAGTCTGCGCACATCTGTAACCCCAAATCTTTTACACTCGTTTTGTATTTCTTTATCTGGCATTTCAGATGGAATTCCTGAAATGACGCCTTTGCTGTGTTTCTGATTTAGCGTATTCAGTGACCACGGCCCATTGTCCTAATTGACTGATTCCTTTTAGTTTGTGTGCTTGAGCTGAAGTATAGCATCTGATACTAATACCTCCTTGGTTGGTTTTAGAAACGTATTTTATGTAATCTTGTCCCATTGAGTTAAGAGCTTTAGCTATTTTTATTGGATTAATTTGTGCAAGTTTTACATCTGGGGAGTTTATTATTACTATAGTAGTGTTTACTTGTGGTTCATATGTGCTAAGGTTTCTTTTTTCTGTTGTCTTACATCACTATCAGAGTCACTAGAGGAGCTACTTTTGTTTTGAAATAATTTTGTTCGCTTTCGAGAAATCTTTTGTTGTATATTCTATATCTTCTTCATCATCTTCTTCTTGTGCCTGGCTTAATAGTCTATCTAGAGTAGATCTTGGTTGGTTACTTATTTGTCTGTTTCTTTTCCGGTTAGATAGTTGTTCTTGAGATAACCTATCCCATGTCATATCATCCTCAGATTCGTCGGACATATTTAGTCCAACGAAGTCCGAGGTCCCCTATGAAAAAACTAGACTGAAGATTTGAAAATGCAAAAGAAAATTGACCTTAATGGGTTGTTTATGAATAATATAATTTGAAAAGAAAGGAGTAGGTCTCACCTCTTCTTTTGCCTAAAAAGGAAAAGATTTTAAACTGTTAGAAATACCAAGATTGCCGCTCGCAAAAAGCACGTCTCATCTCATTCGCGTCTCGATGCGTTCTCAAAGACATATATTGTGGTCCCTAACTCCTTATATATGGCTGCTAGTAAACGCCCTCTGTTGATGAATTTAATGGAGGAGGTTCGATGGCAATGTACCAAACCGATACTCTCAAACGGGGTCTCTACTACAGAGTATTTAGTATTGCACACCGCGCACCGCTCATCAATGCATGTCACAAACACCAAACAAATGCGGCCTGGACGCAGAGAAAACAGGCCAACTCGTACGTTTACCAAACTCATTTTGGTCAATGCCTAACATCTCGTACACTATACCAACTCGCACGCTTCGCTCGTTCCCTAATGCCATAAGTAGGGTAAAATTTGGGGGTACTGGGGGTGCCCCACATTTTCTTGTCAAAAATAGGAAATAGGCTAGTTTTCAGTAATACATGACCACTTGTATGAGTTTTCTGAGTCTAATAAAAATCGACATTTGAAACGTTCATAATTAACCCAACATTGGGTTAATGCCCTTTTATGTAATGTTTGATTGTATAAATATTAGTTTTACTAATCTGAGAGATTACCAAACGTTTATGGGTTCGATCATCCAAAACTGTAGATGAATGTAGGTCTAGTACACAGTCATGTACATGACATGAAATACGCTTACCGACTCGTACTCACGTACGTCAACTCGTCGTACGTATTCGCTCAGTGCACATCGTAGCCATCTAGCGGTGAATTTGCACCCAGTGTCTTGATGATAACCATTTTTGCGTCGTGTGAGCGTTGTGCGTACACTTTATGTGCGTATGTTATGGTACTATACGCGCGTGTACTTCTACCAGCCAATGATCGCTGGAGATATTCCGCGCGTACGCACTTCAACTGCAAAATACGCCAAACGCGACTCACTATCGCTGCCCTTTCGCCCAGAGTGATCTAACAACATGTGCCCTCACCAGCTCCTGCTCGGTGCGAATAATTTATTTATTTAAAAAAAAAGTTGAAATACAGATGAGAGAGATGATTTTCATGCCTGTCAATCAAACCCAACAAATGGTCCTTTTCAGGGATACCAAGTTTTAAAATAAAATGTGTATTTTCCCCCTTTATTTCCCTTGATGAAAGAAAACAAACAAACAAACAGTCCTACCTGTGTTACTGCCTTGATATCCGTATTTTTTCTAACCTTTATGTACATTATCTTGTATACTCACTGGCCAAAAGTATTGCAACATGAATTTGTACGAGACATTGCCTAGACGGATGGCCGCAATTATCAGGTCACGTGGTTACCCGACAAATTATAGAAGGACTTTGTTTTCGAGCAAGAACAGTAAAAAAGAACATTGACTTCAAAACACAGGCACTTTCAAGAAGTCTTAAGTAGTGTAAATAAAATAAAATAAATTATTGTAACACAGTTCTCCAAACTGAAATTTGGTGTGAATTTCAATGTTGCAATACTTATGGCCAGTGAGTGTATGTCATTACTTCTTTCCCACCTGTTCTCTATTGCCACTTTTCACTTTTAGGACAATTATAATCTAATTACCAACACCTCAATTTGTATTATGTTGTTGACCCTCTTTTTGGTTATATCTCTTTGCGTGATATTCTATTCATACCTTAGCTTTACCACAAGCCACTGCATCTACCTTGCAGCCCATCTCACTGTGTAGATCGCTCCAGTTTCTGATATCAAATTACACACCTGTTGTGTAATGTACATGGATGGTAACTAGCGAAATGAATGCGAAAATCCAGACACACATTATACTTATGCTAATTGATGCAACTGTTTGGTGTTTTTACCCGTGGATTTAAGACCACTACAGTTTTAAATGATGCTAAAAATACAGAAAAAATAACCTTGGCTTAAATTAATAAGATTCTGTGCATGCAGGTAGGAGAGGGGACTATTGTTGATAGCTCAGAGGATTTATTTTAATCAGGCAGGCGTGAATAATATTATTACTTAAATTTGTGACGTACAATGCATTTCGTAATTACTGCCCTCGGATTTTTTTTTCTGTCGCTTCGAATGTTTTTAAGACCACTAGAGTTTTAAATGATGCTGAAAATACAGAAAAAAATAACCTTGGCTTAAATTAATAATATTCTGTAGGAGAGGGAGACTATTTGCTCAGAGGATTTTTTTTAATCAGACAGGCGTGAATAGTGACGTACAATTATTGCCCTTGGATTTATTTCTGTCGCTTTGGATACTTTCAATGTGTAGAAGAAATATTGTCCTTATTGGGCAATAAAGTGTCATTGGGGATACGTGTGTGGGCGTAAACGCTGCCCTCTGTCTTGCATCACATTAGATATGGCAAATACGTCATGACAACTAACCAATCAAATTCGGCCACACTAGGCAGGGGAAGAAATATATTGAACACAGTGTCCGAGAAGTAATCCAGGCAAGACGTTGTGCGCGTAGACGCTGCGCGCTGTCATACATCACATTATATATGTCAATTACGTCATGATAACTGACCAATCAAATTCGGCCACACTTGTCAGGGGCCTTTGATATTTGGAAATTAAATACCAACGTGTGACGCACGATGATTTTCTGCCATTTGCCAAGCAAATCATTGGATGGCAAGTGAGAATAATTTTTGTTTGTGCAAATATTAATTGATTTATGAGACGTGTTCTCGTCGGAATGTGACAAAGTCTGATTGTTATTTGTAATACACATTTACATTCGTTTGAACACTTGTGTGTGCAAATGCAATAGGCTATCACGTTCGCAGCTAGCGGCATCATCAAAATTAACAATTTTACTTGAAGCAAACCAACTCTTCTCTTTCAACATGTACACGGGTTTGAGACTTGTGGCTGTAGCCATAGTCTTGCCTGTCATTCATTTATTATCGTCAGCGTACGGTGACACCATGATAAGATCGGCGGGTTTTTCGAAATCCACGGTATCCGGCCGCACACTGAAAAACCGTGTTCTCCGGAGATTGGAGCGGGTAAAGTCTCCTACGAGATGCCTGGCGAACTGCCTCCGTGACCCTGATTGCGTTTCAGTGAATTACAGTCAAGAAAACGGCATTTGCGAGCTAAATTCTGGTGAAAAGGAAGAGTTTCCCGGAGATGCGGAATATGCTGAATACAGATATTATGAAATAGATTCGCGTTCTGGTGTACAAAGTATACAGGTATGTATTTATTTATTTATTTATTTGTTATTATTGTTTTTCCTTTGTGTTTTTTATTCGATGCTGACATACCATTATAATCATTTAGACTCAAAGTTATATTTCAAGGGCACTATCAAAGTTCTAGTTTTTGTGGATATTTATAAACAAAATTCAACTGTTACATAGTTTGATATTAAACTAAAGTAGAAATGTCTAAAACATTCGCTATAGTAAAGCAAAAAACATAGCGTTTTCAACCATCATTGGAAAAAATGAATAAATAAAACCTTTCAGGGCCGGATCACAATTTTCCTCTTTTGTGTTATAAATGGTAACAACAAGCCCAGATTTGAAATGATTTAGATTTTCATATTTGTAAAAATAATATACTACTCAAAACAATTTAGGGAACACCGGAATAATCTCAAAAGCAAGATCATTTATTTCAGATAAACACAATGTTTCAGAATTGATGAGAAACAACTGCACAATGAAACAGATGATAAAGGATGCATGTAGTGATTACACATTTCATGACATGACTACTGAAAGAGAGAGGGGGTTGCAAATCCCAGTTCAAAATCCAAGTTCATGGAACATTCCAAACCTATTTGATGTTAAAAATCCGGTGTTCCCTAAATTGTTTTGAGTAGTATATAAAAAATAAACTAAATGAAGCAAACAAAACTGCGGAAATTGTGAACATTATCCGTGGTACATCTTTATGTAAACCTAATTCAGTCAAATTATTTTGTTTGTAGTGGCCGTTTTTTGTTTAAGCGGGATTACTTCGTGTACTTAAAGGTCCTGTGAAGAGTGTATTTACCAAACTTTATTTTTTGGTGCTGTTTTATTGATTGGTATGAATTAAAAACAATTTTGAATTTTGTTGTTGTGTCGAGTGGATTATTAATTGTTTATCTAATAATCAAAAATTTACGAAACGTTCGTGAAGTACACAAAGGCAGAGAATTTTACACTCGCGGAGCTAGGCGGTATGGTTTCGTGCCAGACTTTGATCGGATATCAGTCTAATAATTATAGAGGGTCGAGTTGTCCCCGTCACGGTACAATGCACGCTTAGCATTGTCATGCACACAGACGCATTTTAGGCCAGAAGCATGGGAGAATTACTCTACGAAAAGCTAGCAGTAACACGCGAAAGACATGTCCGAAAGAGAGTTATCCGTGAAACGCAGCGCAAGCTCCATCATGCGGTTGGAACACACACCGGACGCAATGCTAACATTACGGTGTTATTTTATGAAATAACAGAAACAGTTGAGTCAAAGTTCTGATCATTTAAAAAAAAATTAAAACAAGCGCAGGCATAATGAGAAAGGTTTAATGTTTTAATGTTTGTCTTGCCAGGATATAAAATCAGACACGATGTTTTTATTAATGCGGAAAATTAAGGCATGTTTTCATGCCGTGAACACTGAAACGGTGAGCATGGTGTGAACATGTCGTTTTACACGGAAGTGGACTGGGTTATGCATGGGAGTATTACTAAATGGCCACTTACCCTGAGTCTATCTCGCTTTAAAAAAAACACCTCTCTTCTTGGAGCAGCATGGCCTTATAAGCCATACCGAACTGGCTGTGAAGGCCCCGTTCAAAGCATGTCTGCTCGAAGTATGCTCTACATAAGAATGAGTGTTCCGTCATGCAGTGGTGCGCTGTATACGACGCATACCTTGGCAAGTGCCGTTGATCGCGGATCGGGAATTGCCTCAGCGTACGTTACGAATTTTATGTTAATTAGGGGTATGGGCGTGTCGAAAAGCAACCCCAAATTTAAAAATTAATATTTGTATGGTATACACGTGAGGGGAAACATTTACAAATGACAAATATATGTTCCAGTAGGCATACTTTATTGTATACAATGAAAACAAACACCTATTTCATAGGACCTTAAAAGGAGTAAACACTCGACAAAAGAATTTGTCGTTTGGTGGACACGCAAATACTAACATTGAAAACTAGAGCCTTATTTTGATCCATTGTTTTTTGTTTAGACTCGACAGACTACGACGCCTACAGCAGAAGTGCAGACTACAGGTTCGTTAACATTCTATATTTTTAATCGTACATACTTAAAGGGTCTATGAAGTGTGTTTTTGTCTTAATTTAGTTGTTGGTGTTGTTTTATCAGTTGATATGAATGAAAAACAATGTTATGTTTGTTTTGTGTCTTGAGTGTATTTTTTTTAATTTTAATTAAATTAAGATCACGCTATTCGTGACGTACACCTGGGCAGAGAACAAAGCAAACAAAGGTTTTCATCGTTTGCTAGAATGCCTTCTTAAGCCATTATTGTTGGCCATCATTGTTTCCACTAGGTAATAAAACAGTCATGAACTGCTAGCAACGTGTGTACACACGACTTACGTAATAAACATGTACTTAAGTAAAACTTGTGGCTTTGCATGGTGAAGAGGATAAGTAAAGACTGTTGACATTAAAAACTTCGTGAAACTTCAATAGTAAAGCATGACACAGAGTGCCACGTAAACACGGGCTAGTGCTGAAATCTCCTAGGTATACGTCATAGATTTTATGTTAATAAGGAGGAATGGGAGGAGCGCGGCGCACCCCTAAATTGTGCCCCCTATATTTTCTGCATTCAACAGCTGATTTTCAGGAAACTTCGTATAGGCATGTTCGGTTTGACGCGATCTATGCAATGAGGCCATGACAACTTTCATAGGTGAAGCTATACCCATTTTTCGGCAATTTATCTTAATTTTTGGTAAAAAAAATATTTCTCCCATAAATTCCTAAATTTTTGTCCGTTGGTCATGAAATTTGGCTCAAATGCTTTCTTTAGTACAGGCAACAATGCGACTAGCGGGCGCTATAAGCAATATTTTGGGTAATTTTTGTTGATGATAGTGGTATTTTTCTATATGAATATTTAAAACAAATAGTGTTTTAGATATTTATGATTTGTTCTAATTTGTTTTGTTTTTGTTTGTTTTGCTCAGTTGCCTACCCTGTGATTAACGAAGACGGTGCTAGATGGAGACTGTTCTGGTGGTACAAGGCAAACAGCAGCTGGCCAATATCAGTCACCGATGTACTGCAGGGTAAATATACATGGAAAGCTCTTTATGGCAAATGATCATGATAATATCAGCAAGGATTCAACCATTAATACACGAAAGTACCTTTAAACGGTGCTGAAAATATCCTCACCATTTTCACGACGGGACAATTAAAAAGCAAGCTACGAGAAAATCAAATATTAAATTGCTTTTTTTTTAATTACTGTTATTTGTAAACGATTATTTTCACACACACACACGCAGTAAGCACTGATTATACAGTACTTCATACATACGTCGGTGTAAGGGTAAAATCAAATCAATTGTTTATCATCAGGCACAAGAATTTCATCAATCTATAATCTTAACGCAATATATTAATGTGCTGTGTATATGTGTGAAAGTAATTCAAACTTATGCCACAGAACAATTCATGACGTCGTAATTATTTATTGGCTTTAATATAATCGCCCTTTCGTAAAAAAAGATTTGCCTCATACAACAGCTCAAATTGTGTTTTCGTGGTACTCGTATATTCAGGTTTTGCACGCAAGCTATTAGGGAACATTTCTGAAAAATGGGTTTTCCGTTTTCACGAAGGGACAGTTAGCGACAATTATTACAAAAGTAATAATTTTAGACCCATCACCGTGCAACTTTGTGGAAATGTAAATCTTCATAAAGTAATTCTGGTGTTAAAAAAAGCCCAACAGTTAACGCATTAAATACTCTATAGATATGCAGCAGGAACTTTTTGTTGGTAACTGATACCACTTGAGGACAAAACGAATCATTACCGCACGCTTACCAGCGATATGTGATGCCCTGTCAACAAGTAGGAATGTGACGTGCGCCCTCAACGAATCATGCACGGAGCGGAAAGCTGCAGTAAACTTATTAAGTATGTTAACGTCAAATGTTCTGGGAGTGGCTTATCAAATTAAAGTTCGATATTTTATACAATTGTTCAGATAATTATGGAGACTGTGATGTGAACGCGGACTACTGTTTTAGTCGTCTACCGGATTTTCTTCAAGAAAACGGCACTGAGATACTGGCAAGTGACTCGGCAGGAACGGTATACAGGTAAACTGATTTATGAAAGATTTTGTAATTTCAAAGATGGCAAACATTTCAAAATAATTTTATCCATCATGGCTAGATGTAATGTAATTAGTATTTCATTACAACTGATATATCAAGCCCGTTTCAAACGTACAGCTCTTATGTTGTGTCGAATTCGAATAAATTGAGGTCGGCAATTCGAGCGTCATAGTAACTATTTTAAATTGTCCTGGAGTCCGATTAAGCACCCTCTTCATTTTAGTAAAATATAGCATTGTAACCAACATTTCATCAACATTGGCATAGGTTTTTTTAAAGTAAAATACATCACATAATTATCAATTGCAATTAATGCCAGTATACATTATTTGGTGAATGTTCATGCATCCATACCAATATGTTGCACTTTCAACTAACAACGAATAGTGAACGTGCATTCAGATTGTTCTTGTTAATTCCATGTGGAATGTCCGTCTCCAGGAGAAAAAAAAAAGTCATTCGCGAAATGATTACATTTATTTGATATCACCACCACCAATTAATCTGTGATTATTTATGCTTTTTAAGACTACTAAATAGCATATAATTATGGGCTTTAAATTATCTCTGTAATCTAATATAATATGAATTATAAATTGGTAAATTTTAAATAACAACACAATAGTTGGA
>CM055817.1:25176470-25253970 GCA_029582265.1 Zoroaster sp. YZ-2022
TGAGACGACGGTGGAAAAGTATTTGATAAACTCATGTATCAAATTATGCTGACAGGTAGCGCAAGCTTGATATGCCAGCAAGCCTTGTTACAATGACATAATTTGTTATACCAAATATATTACACTTTTACTGTTCGAAAGAAGAAAATAAATACGTTCATATACAAACAACGGTTTGGTTTTAAGCCTTTTGCGAGTTTCCCTTCCTTTTTTTTGTTAATTGATGTTTATTTCAATGCTGCCCTTGCATATTTTGTGTACATAATTTATGTGAAATTGCGGTAACACTGAATCCAATGAAATATATCTAAAACATAGCATTGACCAATGCGCGCCGAAACGGCTTGATCGTATAATTTTGCAATTGTTATCCTTTAGTCATCGCTCAAGATGCAACTTGGAATACAATGCACGGGGGAAAAAGACCATACACGTGACTGGCGACACCACGGTGGCATTTACAAGTCTGTTATGTGGTATTTTTTTATTTGTTTACCGATTTGGTAGAGAAATGTTAATATTTAACACAATATGTATTAAAGTGATGTATTATGGTATCAATTATTGTTTTAAATATACACAAGTCCTGCTTACAATCTGCATACATATATTTATCATTTTTGCTGGAGGTTTATGAATTATTCATTAGTAGCATCCGCGGAATGGAGTTCACCATGAGCTTGAGCGATCTTTTATTCTGGGATTGTGTTCGAGGTTGCTGCGTGCACCTTCACTCAGTATTATACGAAGTCCTATAATAATTAGATGTAATTATCGCCCTGCTTAGCTATCCAATCTTTGGTTGCAGCGCACATACGAACCACGCAATTTAGGGATTCATATGATACACATTATATGCACATACTAGTACATTTCGTCACCATTTTCACGAAGGGCCAATTGGGAAAAAACACTATGTTTTCGAGTGATTTTTTTTTCGATATTCTGAATTACTTCAGTGAAATCTACAATCCCACAAAATTACAAGGTCTAAAATTACACTATAAACTGGCCAAGGGTTAAATGGGTGCTAACGAACAATTTGCGATTTCACGAAAGGACAATTTGGACACACAGCATCGAGCTTTAAGTATCACCTATAATGCAATGGTATCTCAGAAAATTACGAATTGGGTGTCGAATAGGATCACTTTGTGTGGAGATGAAGCACGCACCGTATATTTTACTATCCGACGACGTGACAAATAAGTTTGAAAGCTTGAATACACAATTTTACAGCTTTGAAACAAAATGAAAACTAAAGTTCAACTATTTAATGAAACACATGATTTTCTGAGCGTAAACAGACGATAATAATTAACACTGAAACAACATTTTAGCCGATTCGTCACTTTGTCAGCTATGCGACAAACTGTGTTTGGATATAGGCTAAACTCAGTTGAAAATTCCCAGGTTAATGATTGTGAGATGGCATAATTATTTCCCACTCCTGCATGCAGGAATTGCAATTATTTTTCCCCGTAACATGGTTAAAAAAGATTACATTTTCAATTATCGATGTTCCTGGGGGAATTGAACAATAATTATGAATAATTTATAATTTTCCATTACCATCCAAGTGAAAAACACACAATAGTCACCCCCGGTGCCCTAGGACCTTTGTAAGATATATGCCTACATTCTAACATCTTCACATATTTATGGCTCTCAAAATAATCCCTGTTATTAAATCATAATTTGGATGTCTACGTTCAATCTAATTTACCGCTATACATTGCATTACGATGTTTTGTATTGCTAATTTCATGTATATATCATTGTGCTGTGTGTCAAATGAACATCCATTATGTTGGACACCCACTTATTATATGGTTGAAGCCATCAGTCCAAATTAGAAAGTTCAAACTGTAAATATTCTAACGCCAAATTTATAAGTCTTTTGAAGATGGACTTGATATAATTTTATAATAACAAAAGTTTGACATTTTCAAAACATCAATGATCTTTTCATTGAAACGGAAGTTAACCAAACACCATGTGTTTGTTCCAACAAACACTTGAGCTCAAGTTTAAGCTTGTTTCTGACTATCGACTCAAATAACACATCGACACCCATTAGGAATTCCCTCTAAACAGGGACGTAACTACAGGGGTCAGGAGGAGGGAGATACTAGGAATTCCCTCTAAACAGGGGCGTAACCACATGGGGCATGAGGAGGGAGACACTAGGAATTCCCTCTAAACAGGGGCGTAACTACAAGGGGCATGAGGAGGGTGACACTAGGAATTCCCTCTAAACAGAGGCGTAACTACAGGGTCAGGAGGAGGGAGACACTAGGAATTCCCTTTAAACAGGGGCGTAGCTACAGGGGGCAAGTTGAGGGAGACACTAGGAATTCCATCTAAACAGGGGCGTAACTACAGGAGGCAGGAGGAGGGAGACACTAAGAATTCCCTCTAAACAGGGGCGTAACTACATGGGGCAGGAGGAGCGAGACACTTGGAATTCCATCTAAACAGGGGCGTTACTACATGGGGCAGGAGGAGGGAGACACTTGGAATTCCATCTAAACAGGGGGCGTAACTACAGGGGGCATGAGGAGGGAGACACTAAGAATACCCTCTAAGCAGGGGGCGTAACTACAAGGGACAGGATGAGGGAGACACTAAGAATTCCCTCTAAACAGGGGCGTAACTACAGGGGGAAGGAGGAGGGAGACACTAGGAATTCCATCTAAACAGGGGGCGTAACTACATGGGGCAGGAGGAGGGAGACACTAGGAATTCCCTCTAAACAGGGGCGTAACTACAAGGGACATGAGGAGGGAGACACTAGGAATTAATTAATATTTTGACCAAACATAACATAATATTGTTATTTGAATGGGGAGGGGGGCCTTTACAGAGCAATTTCATAGAAGTCTTATTCCTGTAAACAATTTACAATTGATTTAAGAGGAGCAAACCTTAAAGAGGAATGTTGATAGACATATAATTTGTCTATGGTTGATATAAAGTTGTTCATGATTCTCGACGCAAATGCAATTTTTAACACCATACTGTTATTTGACATCATACATCAATTTCATAGAAGTGTTATTCCTGTAAACAATTTACAATGGATTGAAGAGGAACAAACATTGTTTCCTCTCATCCTACGATCTATTCTGTGTCAGGAGGAATCTCAATTCCCACATTCAGCTCCTCTGAGTATATTTACTTATGTTTTTTCTTCTGTTGTAGCCCTGTATCTTGAGTGGCTTTTAGCCTATGTCAGGGCGAATATGCATGTATGGATGTGGATAGACATATCTGATAATGGTTGATACAAATTTGTTCCTGATTCTCGACGCAAATGCAATCCTGAACAACCATTGGGAATTATCTCCAAATAAAAAAATAAACACGTTGTGCAACAAAGTATTCAGGTTATAAGGATGCAATGGCCAAACTTGACACATAGTTATTTGATTTGATATGAAGCAAGCTGGGGATTATTTTGTTAAAGCTTAGGGACAAGGGCCAAAGTCAGGGTACAGCCAAGCCTTTGAGAAGCCCAGCCAGACCCACGCATTGCCCCTGCCTACTGGCCTATATAATGAGTTCTGCTTGCCTGGGCTAGTCCCTCCAGAAGCCCAGGTTATGTTGATTGGCAGGTACTGTATTGTTACAGGATTAGGACTCACAAAAGACAATTAGGAGGCCAGGTAGCCTAGGCCTGGCCAGGCTTGTCAAAGGCTTAGCTGTACCGTGACTTTGGCCCTCCTCCCTTATCTCGATTCGTGTGATTTCTGCAACAATCTGTCTCATAATACACTGTTAGCACCGTGTGACTAAAACAGCAATTAATCTGTGTCAAAACCAATTAGTCCCGCCAAATAAACCGCGCCAATATCAGAGACCTGCGGTGAAACACGATCTTTGCAATATAAATTGATATGCTAATTAAACGTAATGACACTGCTGCTGAAAGAAGGATATTGGTGAAATGAACTGTAGAGGAAAGATAAAATGAACTAGCCTAGATGTGCCATAAATGTACGCTGTTAAGTTTATGTTAAGTGTAATAATAAAGTTGGATGTTTGTTGATAGTTCAAGCTTGAGCCGCTAGGCTTCTTTTACTGATGGAAGCCATAAAACAATTGATGATAAATTACTGCCATTACTTTTGAGGGCAGACATGGGAAACTAATTAATTTCATGTAAACAAACGGCAGCAATTTCATTATAAACAAGAGGAATATGAACAGATAAATCATCATGGTTGATGTTAACCTGTTCATGATTGTTGACGCAAATGCAATTGTTGACAACATTTGGGAAATTGCCTCTTAGAAAATCTAATCAAAATAACAGTAAACAAACAACGTCGTGCAGCAAATTATTCAAGTTATAAAGTTCTAATGAATGGTGCACCATCATCCTCGTCACTGATATGTATCGCTACAATTAAATTGCATTCTGTGATGCCAAACCAATTAGTTATGATCATAACACGACGAATGACAATACAGTTTTCAATTGAATTTGACTGATGAGGCTTGATGGTTTCAAAATAAGCCTTTGATACACTGAAAGTGTCAATTTAAAATCAAGCAAATATCTGCAAAAATATCTGCAAAACGCATTGTCGGATCACGGTGAAATTAACTGACTTTTCCTACTTATTCTTTGGGACTCATTCATGGAAAAATCAATGATAATGGGTGTTCATGGTGCCATGGCATCCGTTTATTCTGAACAAGTCCAAATTTCCACTTTAAAAATACTGTATTTGTGATATAGTAAGACATTTAATACGTGTTTTGTGGTTTATTGTCAAATTTCGAACTCTGAACGGGACATTGAGTCATGTGACCACTTCCAATGTATTCTGGGAATCCAATATTGCCGCTATTACAGTCCCAGTTAGGATTCGAACCCACATTTTGATAGCCTTGACCAAGGCTCATCGGAACGGTTTGGTCGCATCATTTTGCCTCACTTAGCTATTAGAAAACCCCGTTGTAGCCATTGCATACTTAGTGCATGAATCCATATGCACACACACACTGTATGTACATGTACATACGGACAGTGACCATAATGCCAAATTTAAAAGCGAACAACATAACATTATCATTGGTTTTTGGTAGGCGCAGGAACTGCTTCGCTGCACGTGATGTCGTTCATGTGCATACATTGTGTGCATGCATTACTTGTGCCTATAATTGCCCATCGTTTAAAAGAAACCGCCCACAAATCAACAATTCTTGCATAACAATTTACATTGGATATCCAATGGGAAAACAAAGAAACACATAAATTTACAATTACAGAAGGATCAAGGCTGTTGATTCAATTCCATCCATTTCGAACTTGTACGAGGTAGCAATGCACAATTGTACCCATGACTCGGTTTTTATTGATGTCACTGTATACAGTGTAATGTACATGTATAGTGTACATGTATATGTATACCCTATGCGTGTGTACGAATAGACCCTATCCGGGCACAGCGCACAGTGTGTGCTGAATTATAATTTGTTTAGTATTTTTATTTTGTTTACAAGGAGCAATTGTGAACAATTAATAGCACAACAGACATTAACTAGGTCAATGAACAGAAAGAAATCGAGAATCAAACTGAAAGCTCTTAATAGGAGCTTTGATGGGCCAATCAATGGTTCACTGCAACTCAGAAATGCTTGTCAAAAAAAAAGAAACAAACAAAACAAAAACAAAACAAAAACAAAAGGAAAACAGAGAGAAATGGACAGGAAATAAACATGCCAAAGGTACAAATGACATAAGATAATAAAAACACAACGAGAAGTACGTTTGTTGGATTACAAACGTAATGTAAAACATTTTAAAGTCGTCGATGTAAAAAAATTCAGGAATTTCTTGCGAACTGATTACTTGTCCACGGATGATATCCATGAACAGATAAAGAAGAAAATATACCAAAGTAATCAAATTAGTGCTGTCATATTCATGGCCTATCTCGAATCTTCGGATTAGCAGTGAGAGGAATTCACCACTGGACCACCGAGCTTCCACAGTGTGTCGTAGTAAATCCAGTCGATTATTGTGTCATTTTATAACTCGGTACGTCAATAAGTTATGTTGTTTTTACATTTCCAATGGTTTAGCCCATTAAAACGGAACGGGTGGACTTTTTTATGAATTTTAGGTGCATCTACCTATCATAATAAAAGTGTGTACCAAGTTACAAGTCTGAACCTCATTTCATTGGGGAGTTATAGGGCTGTTTCATTTTCATTGTTTTTGTCCATAATAACGGAACCGATGAATTTTGTAAGGCTTTTATGATTTTAGGTATATCTAGATATCGGGACAAATATTTGTGCAAAAGTACAAGTCTCTAAATCATTTTGTTTGGGAGTTATAGGGCTTTTAAATTTTTGTCCATCGTTTTAGCCCATGATAGTGGAACCGGTCAGTCCATTGCATTTGGATGTTATTATGGTTTTACATTTCCATTGTTTTAGCCCCTGGAACCGAAACGGATGGATTAACAAAAATAATAATAATTAATCAATTTTCGGTACATCTGCATATCTAATAATTGTTTGTAGCAAGTTACAAGTCTGCACATAATTTCGTTAGGGAGTTATAGGGCTTTTGAATGTTCATTGTTTTTGCCCATAATAGCGGAACTAATTATGTTTGTATGGATTTTATGATTTTAAATATATTTACATATCGGGACAAATGTTCGTGCAAAATTACAAGTCTCTACGTCATTCCATTTGGATGTTATTATGGTTTTTACATTTCCATTGTTTTAGCCCATTAAACCAGAACAGATGGATTTTGTGTACATCTACATATCATAAAAACGTTTGTAAAAAGTTAAAAGTCTGAACATCATTCTGTTAGGGAGTTATAGGGCTTTTGAATTTTCCCATTGTTTTAGCCCATTATAGCGGAACCGGTCACGTTTCAATGTATTTATGATACATCATCATATCGGGACTAATGTTTTTGCACCATAGTACAAGTCTGTAAATCGATTCGTTTGGGAGTTACTGGGCTTTCCATTGTTTTAACCCATAATAGCGGAACTGAATACGTTTGCATGGATTTTATAATTTGTAGGTATATCTACATTATCGGGACAAATATGTGTACACAATTGCAAGTCTGTAATGCCATTCCATTTGGGAGTTATGGTAGTTTTATTGTTTTATCCCATTAAACCAGAACGCGTGGGATCAGTTATATTGTTTTTTAAATGAATTTTAGGTAATCTATATATCGTCGTGTCAGTGCAAAAACGTCGTATGTTCACAATGCAATAAGGTCGTATGTACAGCGCGTCGTCAATCGGCATAAATTAACATACATTAAAAAATGTTTGTGCAACAACGTCGTATCTCAGCCATTGCTTTTGTGCATTCATCCGGGAACTTGTTCCATACGACCTTTTTGCACTGACACAAACTGGTTTTGCGCAAACCGTCGTAACTTGGGGATACGACGTTTTTGCACTGACACGACGATATCATAATCAAATGTTTGTACCAAGTTAGAAGTCTGTACATTGTTTCGTTCGGGAGTTATTGGAATGTCAACTTTCCATCGTTTTAGCCCATGGATTTTTTATAATGATTTTTAAGGTTTTAGAGACATATACATATTAAGACCAATGTTTGTGCAAACTTGTTATATATACACCAAACATTTTACATTTCATGAAACCACTGTAAACAAAAAATAGTAATCACGTTCATAGCAATATTGTTTCAATTTTACTCCGTCATTGGGCAAGAAAAACGTACTAAATTCTCACAAATAAACATCAAAACAAACGTTGGCCAATAACTGACTGGAAGTGATTAAATTACTGTTTCAGGTGTAATTTCATTTCGGCTAAGAATCAGTTGACCAAAACAAAAACAGATTAAATAAATATTTAGGCGAATGAGGGTAATGGAGGACATCTTTCCCCAACCCCCCCCCCCCCCCCAAAAAAAAAAAAAACCAACAACAACAACAACAACAACAACAACAACAACAACAACAACAACAACAACAACAACAACAACAGCAACAACAACAACAACAACAACAGCAACAGCAACAGCAACAGCAACAGCAACAGCAACAGCAACAGCAACAGCAACATCAACAGCAGCAGCAGCAGCAGCAGCAGCAGCAGCAGCAACAATAATAAAGACTTGTAGCGCGCACACATCCACCCTGCTGGTCGCTCAAGGCGCGGAAACAAAGAACAAACATGAATACAAACAATATACAATGATAGCATAGAAAAAAATATGTACTGAGATACATGTACCTACAATGCAATTACAAATATACATCATCTTTGAAAATTGTGACATAAGGTGAGTTTTAAGCAGCGACTTAAATCTAGTTATACTATGACAAGATTTTAGTTCAGTTGGAAGATGATTCCAGAGTTTCGGAGCTGCGACAGAAATAGACCTATCACCCCAGTTCCGTTTTGAAGTTGGTTCCTTCAGGAGAGACATGTTGCTGGAGCGCAAATTGCGTGATGGAGTGTAGACTTTAAGCAGTTCAGAAATATAAATTGGAGCAATGTTTTTAAAAGATTTGTGAACAATTAGCATCAGTTTTAAAACAATTCTCTGTGAAACAGGAAGCCAGTGCAGTTCTTTCTAGATTGGCGTGATATGGCATGACTTTCTGGACAAAGTCACAACACGAGCTGCTGTGTTTTGTATGTGCTGAAGACGAGATATTTGATTCTGCGGGAGACCGTAAAAGGAGAGCATTCCCGTTATCGAGCCGTGATGTGACAAACGCATGTATAATGTGTTCAGCAGCACTTTTATTCAAGAAGAAACAGCAACCACAACTTAACTAATCCTATAATTCCTTGACAATAGCTATCGCTGGACAGCTGGACTCTTCTACTGTAGTGATCAGAACATAAACCTGTCCAAAACAGGGGATAAATGGAGGTTGGGGAAGATGTCCTCCGTAACACGAGTATGTACCATTGAGAGACTACAATTCAACATACATTATGCAATAGGTCACAACCTGACGTACGATATTACCGTTATCAAGAATAACTGTTATCAAGAATAATTAAAATAATTAAAGTCATATAAATAAATTTAAAAAAAATAAAAACACTTGACGGTTTTCAAATTCATCCAATTTCATACTAAAATACGACCTTGTTGTACCGACACGATGGATTTTTGTAAACCACCCAGATGGTTCATGCGAAACAATGCGCTAATATCAATTAAAACTCACTTACCACATTGCAACCATTTTCGAATCTCTTTGCGGTCGCTGCTGATCAGAAAGGAGTCATAGTAGGTCACATTGAAATGTCTACATGGTGTGTGAGTATTCATACCACCAGGTTGAATCTCGGTACACTTACATGGATCCTCTACTGGAATTAACCAGCGGTACATATTGTTCGAGTTGGGATCTGGTTCTCTTCCTATAGAGCAGATCATACCTAAACAAAAACAAGTGTATAATATAATATATCAGTTTGATACAAATTGTAATATCAATAATTGAAATTATATCATTCAGTACAGATAATATTTTCTTATGGGTGTAGGGGAATATTTTATCTTTTTGTGTAAGGAACACGGAAGAACAATGAAGAACGTTTTTTTCCCCAAAAAACTGTTGTCTAATTTTTGTATATTGCCAGAAATGATCGAGTGTAGTATATGCAGGTAGTATATGCACTACTGACTTGGGGCAATAGGATAGTGTACAATACTGGTTGTGAAACTACTTATTCACGAAACTTGATTTACACATCAAAATTAATAAATACAAATACAATGAGACGTGTAGATTTCACATCCAAAATTAGTAAAGACTGTTTGCGGTGACACCATGTTAAAGTTCTCTTTTGAGTAGTAAGTGGTTCTGAAAAAAACAGTTGGTTACAACTCGACGTTTCGGTCAGTATCCTCTGATCGTCTTCAGGAGAATGCCCCAACTCGAAACGTCGAGTTGTATCCAACTGTTTTTTTTTCAGAATCAATTAATATTCAATTTGTATATGGTGTGATCACAAACAGTTTTCACTTATCCTTTTTCACCATGCAAAGCTGAAAGTCCTTACTTACCTTCAATGTTATTTGCATGTAGGAAAAGTGACACCATTATGAGCAATCCCACAAAAAAGGCCATTCTGAAAGCTGTTCAAGTCACGTCACCAATGTGGATTATGAGAAAACTCTGCGGCACTGCCTTTCTCTCAACTGATCTATTTTGCAGATTAGGAAAATGTCTAATTAGTCCACACTTTCGTCATTTGACGGGAGACGATGCGGATAATTTTATCACACATGCCCAATTACCTGCGGACATGACTCACGTGTTTTGCAAAGAAATATATTAATTAGCCTATATATTGATTGTACGTGGTATGCTTTTTATGTAATTTATTAACCCTTATTTTTTGATGTATTATCAGTAACGCGGATGGTTTAGTATAGGAACTAAACAATTAACAAATGAAAAATAGGAGCAACGGCAGGGGTTGTGAAAAATTTACCTGAATCACCGTCAAAGGAAATGACCCTTAAATATACCAATTTAGAATAACAGATAAAACAAAATAATTCACAAATAATAATAAACACTGCTGTGGCACGTCTTTGAAGTAATAGCAACGTTGAAGTCAGTCAGGGGCGGAGTCACTATCTCATAAGGGGGGCACGCTGTTTGGGATCAGGGCGGGTCAGACATTCGTGCTGCGATTTTTTGCTTCAACATTATTCGCTGCCTTATGGATACAGTTATGGAGAATAATGGAGCGCCAATTCCATATTAAACTCTTGCTCTAACCTTCTAAAACAATGGACATGCATGTTGCATGTTGCCCTTTGAATATTCTTTTCTTATTATGAAACAGCCATCAATACCATTGTTATTGATGCATGAGTTCTTACAGAAAACTACATGTGTAACATTCCCTTGAAGCAATGCTTTGTACTGCAACTTTTTTCAGCTGTATTTTCATTCAAATCACTGTCAATTGTGCATGCATGATTGAATTTCAACCATTTCATTACGAGCTGTGTAGAACATGTCATTCTGTCGTTTGCTTTTTTAATTTTTAAAATTCATGCAATACTTGTTGATATATTCTTAAAAAAATATTAGGGGGAACTTAGAAGTTGCGATGGGTGTATACACGCACGACGCTCCTCGATAGCCGTTTTTCAATTTAGTTCACACGATGGCTTTGCTGTTATCATTTAACTTGCGTGCTCTCGCACACGAGGCATGCTTCATTTTCATATTGTCTTTTAAAGGGCTAAGACGTATCCAGGTTATTTCATTTTTCTGAATTTCAATATCGAATTTGATACCCATATGTAAAACATCTAGCGGGGTCTACCAATATTATTACAAAACATATTGGTATTCCGCGTTTTTATTTTACAAATTATTGATAATTCCGTTACCTAAACACAGTTTTGTTTTAATTTATGAACGGTTTTATATTAATTAGTACAATATAATGGGTCTGGAGTGCTAAATGTAAACTTTCAGTATTCCCACTATTAATTAATTTAATTAATTACAAGCTTAATCTTTCAAGCTCAATTATCTTGACATAAATAATGCTCGTATAGACCCTTTAAGTTCCCTCCGCTGTGACATAACGATGTGTTGTATATTTTAATACAGACCCATACGCTTTACACGCATATCTGTTGCAGCGTTTTAAAAACAAGTAACCTTGGACAAAAATGCTGAACAGTTTATTTCCAGTTTAATAGTTTTGCAGAGGCCCCATCAGTGCTCTGTTATCCACCTTCAATAAATGCATCCAACCAGTTGCTTGAACGGTTTTATATTAATTAGTACAATATAATGAGTCTGGAGTGGTAAATATAAAATTTAAGTATTCTCACTATTAATTAAATGTGAATTTTAAGTTTTGGGAGAAGTTTAATCTATTGAGCTCAATTTTCTTGACATAAAAACATGTGCATATAGGCCCTTTCAGTTTTATATTAATTAATATCTACTAATATTAATTAGTACAATATAATGGGTCTGGAGTGCTAAATTAAAAATTTAAGTATTCCCATTATTAATTAATTTTGAATTTTAAGTTTTGGGTGAAGTTTAATCTATCAAGCTCAATTATCTTGACTTAAATAATGCTCGTATAGGCCCATTAAGTTCCCTCCGCTGTGACATGACGATGTGTCGTATATTTTAACACATACCTATATGCTTTACACGCATATTTGTTGCAGCGTTTTAAAAGTAACCTTGGACAAAAATGCTGAACAGTTTATTTCCAGTGTAATAATTCTTTCAATAAATGCATCCAACTGGTTGCTTGGCAAAGGAACATATATTATATTTACACCAGCGCGCGATCAGTGTACGCTAGACTTCATCTTATCAACAACAAAATGCGGCGTGTGTGTATCTATATATATATATATTGATTGTGTCCCAAGTTGTGTTATCCCCGTTACTGCCGTTTTACCCAGGTTGTTTGCATCTGACCGGGGCTTGATCCCTGGCTACTCGGCAGATATGGTTTGGCCTCTGACCTGCCACCCATAGAGCAATAGATAATTGGCATAAGTGGACCGCCCACCAACAGAGGGACTGGTTAGCTCAGTTGGTAGAGCGCTCGTACGGTATTCGAGAGGTCGCGGGTTCGAGTCCGGCATCAGCCAATTTTTCTTTGTCCCTTTAACGCCGTTTTCTGAAGATTATATGATCTTGTTGTTTTCATAATTATAGTTCTGTTTTTATTTTTCTTGTCTGTATATTGCTGTGTATTGCTTTAATTGTAAACCAAAAAAACTGCATCTTTTATGTAGTAGCAACGGCAATATGACATTAACATGTGTGTGTGTGTATTATTTTCAGTCACCGAGTTAATCTAAAACTAGCACTCCGATTGCATGCTCTGCTGATCCCCGGTATTGTCCCTCCAAACGTCCGTTTCCACAGCATTTCCATGATCGTCACTCAAGGGCGTTTTATTTGCGCATGCCTAATAGATGTATAGTATACGCATTGTCGCTCCTTAGCAAAGCCTTGATAAGTAGTGTCTCGTGTGCATAATTATCATATGCTCAATTTCAGTTATGAATCCTCTCAGCAGTGACTTATTTGGGGATGAAATTTGAATGAAAAAGTAGGGAAAATATACCCCCATCACCCCCTGAATTACGTCCGTTCTGAGCAATTTCAAAATTTTGCCTGTAAATGTGTAATTTTTCTTTACATGGTTATTTGTATATTTTTTAGCCTGTTAATTTGTTGAGGGTCCCATTTGAATTTTTTTTTGGGTTTGGTTATAATTGTTTTTGCATGTAAATTTCTTAAGGGTTCATATTTGCCATTCTGTATTTGTCTTATATTAGTGCCATTGTCGAGCGGTTTAGTGCGTCGGATTTGTGTTCTGATGGCTGAGTCGTTCGAATCCCCGCTGCGACCGGGGTGCTTGTGTCCTTGAGCAACTTTACCATAATTGCTTCTCTCCACCCAGGGGTAAATGGGTACCTGTGAGGGCAGAGTTCGTTGTTGTGTTTAATTAGCCCATATGCGCTGAAATGGCAGCAATTGAGCTGTATACTCCCCAGGGAGCTGAGATGATTTTACGAATGATTTATGCGCCTAATGAGCAGGGGTAATAATGTAATGCGCCTTGAGCACCAGTTTGGTGGATACGTGCGCCATATAAGTCCACATTATTATTATTATTATTATTATTATTATTATTATTATTATTATTATTATTATTATTATTATTATTATTATTATTATTATTATTATTATTATTATTATTATTATTATTATTATTATTATTATTATTATTATTATTATTATTATTATTATTATTATTATTATTATTATTATTATTATTATTATTATTATTATTATTATTATTATTATTATTATTATTATTATTATTATTATTATTATTATTATTATTATTATTATTATTATTATTATTATTATTATTATTATTATTATTATTATTATTATTATTATTATTATTATTATTATTATTATTATTATTATTATTATTATTATTATTATTATTATTATTATTATTATTATTATTATTATTATTATTATTATTATTATTATTATTATTATTATTATTATTATTATTATTATTATTATTATTATTATTATTATTATTATTATTATTATTATTATTATTATTATTATTATTATTATTATTATTATTATTATTATTATTATTATTATTATTATTATTATTATTATTATTATTATTATTATTATTATTATTATTATTATTATTATTATTATTATTATTATTATTTATATTGTTTATTAAACACATTGGATTATGTTTGCATGGATTGGGCGCTTTATGAATGTTTTGTATTTCTATAGTTATTATTTAATTTTTTTTTTAAATCATCTTTCTTTAGGTACAGAAGCACCCTCGCCGATTCTCAAACTGACCTTTGGTGCCACAGGTAATGATACATCATGCAAACGCACTGCGGTAAGTACCGATGGTTACCAAATTGCAGGGAACCGGAGCCTGGTGAAGATGGTTCCCGCTCCAGACGTAGCTCATCACGCATGCGCTGTATATGCAGAGGCGGGGTCTTACCTGGATCTAGGGGATTTTAGAGGGAAATGTATATCTGATCCGGGTAACTGTGAATCTCAAAGTATGACATGGTCTCTTTGGCTGAAGATCAATACGTCATCAGGCTTCACTGGTGAAAGGTATTACATAAGTTCTGGGGGGCAAACAAACAAGGCAAGAGGAATTGCTTTTTTGTACGAACGCTCAAAAAGCAAGTTCTCCTTTGCGGTACGCACCGACAAACGTAAGGTAACTAAAACATATGACCAATCTAAAATACCACAAAATCAGTGGTTTCATCTCACTTTAACGATTGACCTTAAAGTGACTGTCAAACACATGTTAAAGTTATTCGTCAATGGGGAAATGATAAATAGGAACGGGTTCACAAATGATACTGGAACTGCCGCAGATGGCTGCACTAACTTGTATATGGGTATGAGCAACTCATGTCCTACCGCATCACCCATTAAATATGGTGGGTCTGCAGCATACAGCGACCTGATGGTGTATGACGGTCTCCTTACTCATAGTCAGATTCGAAAGTTGTATTCACGGGGATCTCTTGATACAACATTGTAAATGCTGACAATCAAACAATCAAAGAACATTTCACTATTAATTTGGATACACAATATCCATACAAATATTTGTATTTCAGATGATATTAAAATAATATGTTAAATGGAAGGTACATCAAGAAATATATCATAAAACTTATATATCATAAACCTTTGAAAATATCATCACAGGAATCAAAGAAACACTGTTAATATATTTTCATTGTGTTTTTTGTATGTCTTGCAACTTTTTGGTAATTTCGACATTGACTATATTGCCTCTAACGTGATAGCATTTTACACGAAATCATTATCAGGAAATTGATACATGTAGCAAGTTTACACCAAGTAAGCTGGTTCCAATATTTTGATTATTTGATAATCCAGTTTATATCAATATTATTGAATGAATATAAAATGTATATATGAGAATATAAAATCATATTAAAAAAGAAGAAAACAATTATTTGTTGGTACAGTTGAAAACTGAAAGTCATTAAATCAACACAAGGTTCAGACGAACGAGCGTTATTGAAAAAGAAACCTGGAAATTATCAAACAATTATTTTATTGTAACGAATTTGTGCACAAAATACTGCGCCAATTGTTAAGTCTTAGGACGGGAAGCAAGCAAAGAAAAGTTGACTGATGCCGGACTCAAACCCGCAAATACTACCAACTGAGCTCTACCAACTGAGCTAATGAGCCCTATGTTGGCGGGCGATCCACTTATGCAAATTGTCTGTTGCTCTATGGGGCCAGGTCAGAGGCCAAACCATATCTGCCGAGTGGCTAGTTAGGTATACAAAACCAAGAATAAGTTCATATGGTTTACAGGAGGTTTTCACAGTAGTAACGTACAATTTGTGAATTTAGTGTATACGTTCAAACATCAGCTCAAGCTTATTAAGGCTGTTTTTTTTCTTTCTTAACAGTATCTTTATTATTGTAACATCTAAGACTTTGCATGGTGGAGTATTTATATATTTTCGGTATGAGGTCCCTGGTTTATATCCGGGTGCCCCCTGAGGTCTTAATTGTATGTGCGCCACGGTCGAGTAGTTTAGTGCATCGGATTTATGTTCTGATGGCTGAGTATTCAGAGTGTGGGTTCGAGTCCCTACCGCGACCGTGGTACTTGTGTCCTTGATCAAGACACGTTACCACAATTGCTTCTCTCCACCCAGTGAGGGCAGAGTTGGTTGTTGTGTTTGATAAGCCCTACATGCGCCGAAATGGCAGCAACTAAGCTTTATACTCAGGGAGCTGAGATGGTTTCAGGAATGATTTATGCGCCTGATGAGCAGGGGTAATAATGTAATGCGCCTTGAGCACCAATTGGTGGATACGTGCGCTATATAAGTCCACATTATATTATTATTATTATTATTGTCGTCGTCGTCGTCGTCGTCGTCGTCGTCGTCGTCGTCGTCGTCGTCGTCGTCGTCGTCGTCGTCGTCGTCGTCGTCGTCGTCGTCGTCGTTGTTGTTGTTGTTGTTGTTGTTGTTGTTGTTGTTGTTGTTGTTGTTGTTGTTGTTGTTAACACCATGTGTTTATCTCAACTATCGCTAAATGAGATACAGGTTCTGAATATAACCTTATGCATTGTGGTTCTCCCCTGAACTATAATCTCACTTAGCGACAGTTGAGATACGAGTTGTGTGATAAGGTTATTTTGAGAACATGTACATCACTTAGGATAGTTGAGGTAAACACATGGTGTTACCGCAAACCGAAATGATATCATTATTATTATTATAAAAAAATAATACAAACGTATTAGCATGATCGGTAGAAGTGTTCAGTATATAGGAACTACATCGGTATCGTTTTCAAGTCTTTGAATGATTGTTGTGGTACAGCCAAGCCTTTGAGAAACCTGGCCAGGCCTAGGCGACCTGGCCTCATAATCTGTCTTTTTTTAGTCCTAATTCTGTAACAATACAGTACCTGCCAATCAACATAACCTGAGCTTCTGGAGGGCCTAGCCCAGCCAAGTAGAGATCTTTATAATGGCTGCAGTTGGGAACAAAATTCAGCTGAGGTGTCAGTAAAGTCTGTGTTAACAATTAGAGCTATTTGAGATCTGTTCATTAGTAAAGGATCTTTTGTGCTCAGCTAGGGGATTATATAGGCCTGGGCAAAGCCTGGGCCTGGCCGAGCTTCTCAAAGGCTTGGCTGTACCATGACTTTGGCCCTCCTCCCTTAGTGTGTGTAGTGTGTATAATGTGCCTTGGCCTACACATAGTTATGAGGATAATGTTTCCCCTTTTCGAGGAGATTTAAAGAATCATAACAAAAGTAATAATAATATAAAAAAATCATAATACAATTTAAATAAATAGAGAATTAGGTGATTGCTGCATTGGCTGCCAATATCATATTGTATTATTTATAAAATATTGCTTATCGTTTTCAAATCTTTGAATGATTATGCACCATTATATATATATATATATATATATATATATATATATCTGACTTGTTGAAATGTTATGCCCCCTCTCGCAAGTTACGTTCCAGTGCAAAATTTTTGCTGGCTGAACAAAAGTAAAAAAATTCTTGGGGTGACAGATCTTTTGAAGTTGTGGCTCCACACATTTGAAATGATTTACCTCTGTACATTCGTGAATCTCAATGTGTTGACTCCTTCAAGAAAAACTTAAAAACTCATCTTATGTGTATTGCCTATAAGGACTACTAACATTCATTTATGCATTTTGTATCTTTTGTTTAGTATCATATAGCATTTGCTATTGTATTGTTATGCTATTGTATGATTTCTTGTTTACTGTAAAGCGCCTTGAGCACTTCTTGGTGGATATGTGCGCATTATAAATCTTCTGTATTTATTATTATTAGTATTATTATAAAGGAGAACATCTTACCCAAACTCCATTTACCCCCGTTTTTGGCCGGTTCCCACCGGTTTTACCCCTAGCAGAAGATTCCTGCCGTCCAGTGATAGCTATTGTCAAGAAATTATAGGATTAGTTCCGTTGTGGTTGCTGTTTCTTTTGTGTATCCACAAAGCCCACATGGATTATGAGGGGATTAACTCCTGAGTTAAGTGATCTCATTGTTTGGCTACATTTGGCGGATAATGAGCTCATTATAATACCTGGAGGTTGGGGAAAGATGTCCACCCTAATTAACACATAATATATTATCATACCCCAACTGCAGCTTTATTCTAAATTAAGCGATTCTTTACCATAATACTATTATTCTTTATTTAAAACAAAATTGCACGTGTATTTGTTTGCCGTGTTTATTACATGAATATAAATATGTGTAAATATTTATTTAACAATTGCAATTGATGTTAGTGCATAATATTGTGATTGAAACATTTATCAATGATTGAAATACCTTTGACTATGTTGTAATCTGCATTGGTGTGCAAAACCTGTTAGCACCCCCCCCCCCACACTCACACACCCATTGTGGAAACATTTGGCAGCGCAACATCCCAGCTATACATTAAAAACACTCCAGATAGGACAGTGGGGAGTGGAGAGCTTTCTTGGTGAGATTTCTCAGTCAGATTATATTACTGCGTCAGGAATGTCAACAGTTTTGCTCACCGTTGTAGACTTCGTAGCAATGGTTACGTAACATGTTCAACTGTTTACATACCGTGAGAAAACTACATCGATATCAGTTATTGCCGCCAGAATATTACCTCAGATATCTTGTCAAACTGTTACACGAACCTTTCTGCCTGATATTGTAAAGTCTATATTCAACATCCCAGTGAGATATTTCGTAATATTATACACTAATTTTACGCATCAGTGCAACTAGGTCGTATCATAGTCGTATCAACAAGGTCGTGTCGTTTTTACAGAGTTCCAGGATGAACACGCAAAACCTATGGAAGAAGATACGACGTTGTTTCACTCAATTGTTTTAATAGATGCAAATTTATGCATTATTGCACGTACGACCTTGTTGTTCTGACAGGACGAATTAAAAACGTCATCTTTTAGCAATATTTGCAATCAGTTGGCCTCTGCGTAATTGTTTGGAGTAGCAATGCACAGACATGATTATTATATTGTGTGAATAATTGGTATTACACAAGATTTACAATATGTTTTGGCATAACCATTTAAGTGACATTTCTGTATAAAGAATAAACTGAAATGCAGCAGTATAACGTTTTATAAATATGTTAAGGAAGGTTACACTTAGTACATTGCCCCACAAGTATGCTTACTTTCTTTGATTCAAGATATATTGAACAACCGAAAGTTTAAACTTATTTCGCTATGAAAATAACAGTGAAATGCATTAAAATTGTTTGTTTTCACTACAGTGCTATCAATAATTTGTTTGAAATAATATGTATTAAAAATGATACCAACCAACATATGAATAATTGAAAGGATATTTGATACCACCATCGGCCAAACTGTGATCATAATTATTTTATTTGATATTTCAATAAGTGTAACCTCCCTTTCGATAGATGTTCAGTGTAAACACCAATTGTAAATTTATGTAGATATGCTTAAGTCCTAACCACTGGTAAATATGTAACAATACGCATTAATCCGTTAAATCTCAGCAACAACTTTTGAGTGTTTGATTAATTAAAAGTGTATTATAAAACCATTGACGTGTTTGAATTACTACTTTTGTCTCGTTGTCATTGTGGTATTTGTTTTTATTATAAATGCTATTTAGGGCCATCGTTTAAGAAAAACAAATCTTCAAGTAGACTCGCATAGTCAAACGTTTACTGCTAATATCAGTGTTTTATGATTGTTTTTGTCCCAGTGAAGTTTCTCCCAAATGTTGACCCTGCTTGCAAAGCTCTAAGAGACTTAATTTTTGCACTGTAAAAACCGGGGTGTTAAAAGCATACCCTAAGTAAGACTAATTGCGGTGACACCTTGTGAAGTTCTCTATTGAGTAGTAATTACTTCTGAAAAGAACTGGAGGTTACAACTCGACGTTTCGATCAGTATGCTCTGATCGTCCTCAGGAGAATGCCGGACTCTGGGAAATGCTGCTGCTTAAGTAGGCTGCTGGAGGATTAGTGCGTTGGAGCGTGCAGGCGGGAACTATTGGGACTGGGATCGTAGGGGGTGGGGGAGAGGAGTGTGTGCTCACTGAACTGAATCAGTTGTTAACAAGCACACCATGTGTGTCAAATTGAGACTTTTAAGGTGTTCACATTGGTTGATATCCAATAATTATGAACACCAATGTGTGTGTGTTTTGTGCAATGGTGGCAACAGCACTGGTTGTTTGCATGTTATATATTCATCACATAATCATTTAAACATAACTAAAGCAGTGGGTCCTGACGGGTTATCCCCTCGAGTTTTAAACGAATGTGCTCAACAGATTATTTCTCCTTTGTGTCATATTTTTAAGTTGTCTCTTAGAACTCAAGTATTACCCAGTGATTGGCTAAGAGCAAATGTTGTTCCAGTTTTTAAAAAATCAGACAAAGATAAAGTTGAAAATGATATAGTTGGGTCATCTGGAGCAATTCCGTGACCGTGGAAAGCGAAGGTTCGTTTCTCAGTGGATTCGTCTTCTGTGAAAGTTAAATAACAAAATTAGCGGGGGTGTCCCTTGCGAAAGTGTGGGCGGAATCCGTAAGAGCCCAAAATTCAAAATGGCCGACAGCGGCCATTTTGAAAATTATGTTTTCAATGATTTTGCCTACAGTGGTGCTCAGTATATGGTTTCTAGGGTTTTTTGGGTCGAGGAATTCATATTTGATGTCAATTTGATGATTTGACCTGGTTTTGACCTTCAAATCTAAGATGGCCGCCGATTTTCAGCTCACAAAGGTCAATTTATCAAATTCGTCGTATAGCCTTCATATTATGGTCTAATGAAAGCTCTGATCATGCTGAGTTGAATGATGGACAGTAAAACTACAATCAAGTTCACAGAGGTCATCTCAGAGGTCATCTTAGAGGTCAAAAGGTCAACATTTTTGGTTGATGAGAAATGAACATTGTTCAATTCATTGGTTAGAAAATTATAGGGCATGTACGAGTATAAGTGTAAGGAGCCCCACATAGCCCTGCGTACCTTTATGATTGTTTAAATATTGACAATGTTTCCCGTTTTACTATTTATATTTACTGTTTTTGCTGTTAGAGATTAGATGTTTCATGTCTTTAGTGTGTTACTCTATTACCTATGCTGATGCAGACACTAATTACAGGTCGATGAGTGGTGGCGCTCTTTTGTTTAAGCTTAGTTATGAGTGACCTACTTAACCTAAAGGTCAATACTCCTGAAACTATGAAAAGACCCCTGATGACGTGCCTCCTGCAAAGCTCGTCAAGAAGGAAATCTCTGCACAGCTGAAGCAAAAGTGTGCAGAGCTGATGCAGGTCCAGCAATATAGATGTCCCCCTGGTAGCAAAAGTGAACCACCAGCTCGTTCCATGGTAGATCCACCGGTGAATGGCATGGCTCCACAGCGTGCTCGCTCTGTGATACATGCACTGTCTCGTGCAGACAATAATGGTGCAAGACCATCACCTGATGAGCAGCAGGTTCCAGCATACAGTGGTGCCCAGTCCTGCCGGCATCCACCACCCACCACCCAACAAGAGCAAGCCATACTACCACACGACCTACAACGAACCTCCAAGCAAATCAGTGGTGCATGACATTATGGTGAAACTAGTGGAGGCTATGCGGGAGAAGAGTATTCCTTTCTCCTTCCTTGTTGGTGACATGCCCACCTACAAGACGATCGTGCAGCTCAAAGCGGAGAATTCAAAATTGTTCAAGGACATCATTCCGATTCTCGGTGCGTTCCACCAGCAGATGTCCTACATCTATGCTATCTATAAGAGATTCAAGGGCTCTGGCATGGCATACACTCTAGTTACAGCAGGGATAGTAGCTGCTGGGTCTGTTGACCAGGCACTACGAGGGAAGCACTACAGACGGTGCGTGCGATGCATCATGCTCTGGAGAGAGGCTCTTATCCATAACCGTCTGAGAAAAATTATTGAGCATGGGGAAGTATCAGAAGACATCAAGTTTAACCTTGACAGTCTGCGCAATGCACTTACTGAGACCCAAGAGGCTCTACATGAATTGCACAATGATCTCCAGGATGTTGTCGACATAAAGGAGCTGATGAACAAAGACATGGGAGACGTCTGGGTCTCGTTCATGGAAATGACGGACCCTCTCATCCAAAATATTGATGCATGTCATGCACGAAATGGCTCAGAGTACCTATCATCAACATACGACATGCTGCCTGGACTGATGGCATACGACAACCATGACTATGGGAGGTGGTTGCCAGATTATTGGACGATGCTGTCTTCACTGTCAGATGAGCAAATGGCCTTTTTCAATGATCACTTCGCACAGTCGATGACAGGGCTACCCTACTCATGCCAGCCACTAGACCTTTGGATAGAAATGACTATGAATCTGAACTCAAAGCTGAAACAAGGATGGCTTCAGCTTCTGCAGAATGAGAAGCAACTGTTCTCAACAACAAGGAATGCAAACAATGTCGCGAGGGTAAAAGCTACTGTGAATCGGAATCTCAAATGCCAGCGTCGCCATAGGAAGCATGTTGAGTGCCAACCAGCAAGAATGAAAAAGGATGAGCAGGCAGTTCAGGACCTGCAGGCATGCATGACAGATTTTGAAGCTGAGCCATTTGATGAATCCAAACCAACACTGAGGTCACTACAGTCTGGCCTGGTCGCCTCACCAGAGCTTGTCCATGACCTCAAGATGGCACTACCAGATGGTCAAACTCAAGCTGAAACCCTCTTGCAAGAGTGAGTGTTCACCAAGACCAAACTTCTCACTGCAAGCATCCACAGGAATAACAGACGAAATTTTGCGAGTGAGCAGATATGTTCCCCATCTGGTGCGTCGATGAAGGTGGCCCAGATGGAGAGGTCTGGGATGGCAGCCCTGGTAGACCTGGCGGGGGAGGGTCAGGTATGATCCAACTTGAATCAGCCATTGAGGGGCGCGTGACTGAGGAGTGCCTAGCAATGTACAATGTAGATGGGTCATTGCGCAAAACTAGTAAGAGCAAGTTGTTACAGCTGTTCAACCTAGACCCAGTTGCTGAGAAACCACGGGACCACCGGGACCACATCAGCCTTGTGGACATGGGGCTGATCTGGCGGTTAGCCACCCCAACACCTGAGGACCGTGAGGCTAGGAAGAGGGATTGACTCAGAGTACCGCTGGACTGACTACTTGGATAAGATCTGCGCTATCATCATCTCATGCCATGCTGATGCACGCCTCATCATCCTCGTCAACGACAAGTATGACCTTCCCTTCAACATCAAGGATGATGAACATGATCGACGGGCAGCAAAATATCCACATATCCCAAATGTTTTTCCGAAGCCAGAAGATATATTCCCCGGAACTGTTCAGTTCAACAAAATAATGGTCAACTCAGCAAACAAGGTCAGACTGCAGAAGCTTATGATGAAACAATGAAAACACAAATTTGTCGGGTGCGAGGTGGTGTCATATACTATGAGGGCGAGACGTCAACTAACCTGAGCACTTGCGTGACGAGCAGGGACTACGGATTCAAGCATCCAGAGGCAGATACAATGCTGCTCTCTGCCTATGCCAAGCTGAGGACCGAGAACTACACTGAAGCTGTCGTTCTAGACAGCGGGGACACAGATGTGTATGTCCAAGCGGCTTATGTCTCGCATCAACTCCGAGGTGATCTGCTTATTAAACGCAAGCATGAGTTAATCAATTGCCATACCATGCTCTCAGAAGATGTTGCAAATATCATCATAGCTCTCCATGTGATCACTGGCAGTGACCACACATCAGGGTTCTTTGGTCACGGGAAAAAGCGATTGTTGCAGAAAGTTATCAATGATACTGAGGCGAGAGAGCTCCTGGGACGAGTGGGTGAGAGTCTGGAGTTACGGAGCGAAGTCAAAGCTGATATTTATGACAAAACATTTTCGGCTACACATTTTCAAAATTGGCCATTAACGGCCTGGGTGAATCTTCCTATTTAAATAATTGGTAATTGGTAGATTAAATACTTGGCTATAAAAGAAATCGCCCGCAAAATTGCCGCCATGCCTCCTTACCTTAGAAAAATGCATTTTAGCTAGGGCGTCTTCAACCATAAACGACAAAAACGAGCGAGTAATTGGCGCCCTCTGTTGACCAAACATGTCCAGTTTGTGTTCTGTACACTGTACGTTCAGCAAATTCATGTCGTTGCCAGAATTCAAGTACTTACCCCTGTTTTCTTTCTCTAATCACGGACTCCAACTGAAGCTCAATGTCGAATTATGTTTATGAACAATTTTGGGGTGGGATCGATTGATGTTTTTAAACAGTGTTTTTTGTTTGTTTATTAAATCATATGAAACTATATGTTTTAGAAAATTAAGCAGTAAAATGTTGACACAATAATTATATAATACATTTTTGGTTTTCGCACAATCACCTTCGGAGAAGAAAACTAACACCATCCAGAGATTTATTAATGTGGGACCTGGTTATGACCATAGTTGGTATGACCTGACGGCACAATTACAGTAGTTATAGCCTGAAGCCATTAATGCTTGATTCCGGACAACTTACGAACCCCTCCGATGTCGACAACTTATCCATTCGTCTTGAATCCTCTTTCAAAAAGAATTGTTTTTCTTCTATTTTTGTTTTTGTAACCGCAATACGGGGAATAATAGGAACCAGTGGGCAAAGATGGTACTTTGTAAAGTAAACAAACAGATTATTTTTGGTTTCCAAAAACATCCGGGAACATCTCTGATTCTCGCAAAATTGGTTGATGTATTTTATCGTCTCTGGATGAAAGCAGATCCAGTGATTTGTTCCTTGCGCCTCGTGAACAATTGCACATTACAATGTACATACTATTACAGTGATCATCATAGGAAAAGGGCAAATTTTGGAATACATTGATTAATCAAGGGTGATTTCACAAACATTCTGTGACATTTTATCCGAATCGATTTCTCTCTTTCCTAGTAAGTCGGAAAGATGATGTCCATTTTTGTGTCTTTCTGAATGTCGGACTGCCTGTCTCTCCGAGTGTCTGAATGCTACATGTATTTTACTTTGCAAAATCTTATTTTGCAAAATCTTCTCAGTCGCGAAATAATTGAGTGATATTATTATGGTCCAACTTTATTTTCAAATAGGGCGTTATATGCACCCACTGGACAATAATAGTCAACAGAGGGCGCAATTAAAAATAATGATTTCTTACAAATATTTGCATTTTTTTGACAATAATATAAATTTTTATAGTCCAGTCAAGCTGTAAGTGAATGCCAAGTGGTTTTCATTAAGGTTTGTACCGCTATTTTGATGAACTTTGCTAATGTTTGGGTCACATATGGTTTTAAACCACTGTGCATAGGTTACCTATGTGGAATTCGATAGATCACTTTTTGGTGCAAGATATTGTCAAAAATAAAATTGTCGCCATATTGTCCTTATTCATCTGGGATCAGCCATTAAGATTATCACATATTTTGTCTTAAGTAAAAGAAATAATGTAAAATCATTTATATCCCCACAAGGGCGCTATGACCCTTTTTGATTTTTTTTTCCAAATCATGACTATTGATTTTGAGCCAAATGTGAATCAGTTTTTACCCAAACGTACAGTAAAGGTAGACATTTTCAAATCCAAAGCACGGTTTATGCTGCTAATTTATATATTGGTGAAGAAATATTTAAATAAAAGACAAAATGTGATTTTTCACTTTAATGTCATGGTGGCCACATTCATTTACATATTCAATTAACATGAACACCCCGCATCGATATTTTGGTTATATAATAATGGTTATATATAATAATATATAATATAATACAATGGTTATATTATAATATTATGGTATTATATAATAATAAATTATATATTACACATTGTATATATTATAATGGTTATATATTATTAAATAATAATTAGAAACAGTAAAACATTTTTTGCGGCCGGTTTCATAGGGATACTTCGTACCCCTCCCCAGACCTAATAGAGTTAAATAATTGACTTAACAGAAAACAAACGAAATTTCCTTACATAGAGATTTTGTTTGTTTCATTTGATCAGATAATTTAATATTTTAAATTTATTCGATGACACATATTAAATGTATAATTGAATTAAAAATACAAATCTTGGACATAAAAATTATACAAAACTCGGGATTCTTGCATACCGACGAACGAAAAAATACATAATCGATATACTCGTGACATTGACACAAACGTACGACTCTGACAGTGTCTTGTTTTATTTCGTTTTATTGATTTATTTTTGTATCTAACCATTACTCTCGGTATGGAAAAGAACGACGAGTTAACCAAAAGAGAAGCGGGGCTGTGCTTAGACTAGTCCCCTGTCTGTATCCTATCAAGGATATAGATACAGGCCCCGGCCTTACATAATTCGTTGAAGACTTTGTGCCGAAGATCTGACCTCACACTTCCAGGCTGACGAGTTAGCTACCAACCAAGGTCAAAAGTTTAATCTCCACAAACCTGAATCTCACGTCTTTCACAAGGCTCGAAGAGTGGCATCAGATCTCCGGGGGTTAGGCTCTGCTTTACTCTCAATAGATAACGCAGAACCTAAATTTGAAATTTAGACTAACAATGTATCATGTTCTTTTTCACGAAGCAATGATCTGCACTACCGGACAGGAACCGGATCCCGATATGAACAATCGTTACCGCTGGGTCATTCCAGTGGAGGACCCCTGCCAATGCACTCAGCTTCGAACTGGTGGTGTTAACACCCGTACACCATACCGACCTTTCAACGTGTCGTACTTTGACACGTTTATGCGTAGCAATGATCCAAAGGAGATTCGAAAATGGCTTAATTGTTCTAGTGAGTATTATTCGTTATTTCGATTTTTTTACACAAACAGTATGCATTGTAATTATTTTGAATAAGTGCTTATTGATTGATATAATCCACTCTTGTCATCTACGTATCATCAACGAATTATATGACAATTGCTGAAAAAAATTGAATAGAGTAGACTGTAGTTCGGCTTTTATCCACAGTTTTATTCATTCGTTTTCCAAACTATTATTACGTGCAACACTGTTAATGCATTACATATTTTCCCAAAAGTACCTGAAACAGCAGCAAGAAAAACATGGCCTGTTCACTTTTTTAAGTAAGAGTAATTGCGGTGACACCATGTGAAATGCTCAATTGAGTAGTAATTAGTTCTGAAACGAACTGGGGGTACAACTCAACGTTTCGATCAGTATGCTCTGATCTTCCTCAGGAGAATGCTGGACTCTGGAAAATGCTGCTGCTTAAGTAGACTGCTGGAGGATCATCCCATGAATGGATGATAGAGGATTAGTTCGTTGAGGCGCGCAGGCGGGAACTGTTGAGACTAGGATCCTAGGGGTTGGGGAGAGGAGTGTGTACTCACTGAACTGAATCAGTTGTTAACAAGCACAGGGGGATGGAGGGTGGTTGACTTAGGATATAATAGATCCCTCAGTCTGGGGTGGGTTATGGACTTTGGATATAGAAGATCCTTCAGTCCGTAGTAGTGGTCGCCAAATGTCGCTGATATAGAAGCCGATGTCCTGTGGCATAGTGTCGTGTTTGACGATATCGATGACCTCTTTGATGCGTCTGGGGTGCCATGTGTCGATGGGTGTGATGAGTTGGGCTGCCTGCCAGTCTATCTGGTGGTCATTGATGTGCGAGTGCTTGACGATGGCTGACTTTTCGAAATCTCCTCTGCGGCCGTGCGCTCAGTATTCTTTAAGTCTGATGGGGAGATTCCGTCCTGTTTCGCCGATGTACACCTTACCACAGGGGATCCTGTAGACTCCCGCTCTGTTGCTGGGATCCGGTTTATCCTTGTGGGTGTGTAGAAGCCCTTGGAGTTTGCTGGGAGCTGAGTGGTACACTTGGATGCCCGCTTGTCGGAGAATGCGTTGTAGTTTGTGTGACGTCGAACCTAGATAGGGGAGACAAACAGAAAGGGTTAGATCACTTACCTTGTGTTCGGGGTTTGGAACCGGCTTCGCTGTGCTGATTTTTCTAGGATTGTAACCGTTGCGCTCGAAGGTAGTTCGGATGGGCTGTAGTTCCTTGGGAAGGCTGTCCTTGTCACAGATGTTGTAGGCGCGTTGAACGAGGGTACGGTTGACTGATGACTTGATGCTAGGGTGATGGAAGGAGCGCTGGTTCAAGTAACGGTCTGTGTGGGTAGGCTTTCTGTAAACGTTGTGGTGTAGGGTGCCGTCATGGTTTCTGGAAATGCCGACATCCGAACTTGATGCTCGGATGTAGCTGGTTGAGATGTTGTAGGAAATCCTGGAGTGTGTCTCTGCCATGTGGCCAAACCACAAAGGTGTCATCAACATATCGGAGCCACAGGTTTGGTTGGAGGTCGGCGGTGTTGAGGGAAGAGTTTTTAAACTCTTCCATGAAAATATCAGCAAGGAGCGGGGATAGAGGGGATCCCATGGAGGTCCCAGCTGTCTGCTCGTAGAACTTGCCCTGAAATTGAAAACAACTTGAAGAGACACATGTTAGTAGCAGATCATGAATTTGGTCAGGGATGAGTGATGTGCGATCATCAAGGGGAAGGTCTTGTTCGAGTCTGTCCTTCACCAGGAGGCATGTCTCTTCAGTTGGGACACTGGTGACATCAAAACTAACCAATATGTCGCTGGGTTGTAGGGTGAGGCCTCGGGTGATCTCCACGAACTGACTGGAGTTGGACACGTGGTGCTGAGTGAGACCCACCAAGGGTCGGAGGATTTTAGCTAGATGCCGGGCTGTGTTGTAAGTGGGTGAACCTCTGGAGGCGACGATAGAACCTGGCCAAAGAACCTGGGGCAGGATGAGCTGGAGGGTCTGAGGTGTCGGTAAAGTTGGGTGGAGAGTGATGACTCTAGCGTTGCCTTTGTCTGCGGTGAGGATGTAGATAGAGCTGTCCCGTCGGATGTCACGTAGAGCAGAAAGCTCTCCCTTGGAGAGGATGGGCTTAGCTGGCTTGGCTCTACGCAACACATCACTCATCTGTAGTCGGACGTCGTCAGCTTCCGTTTTGTTGAGACGTCGTAGGACTGGTTCTACTGACTGGATGATTTCTTCCGTTGGGATAGCTTTGGGTGTGAGGGCGAAATTCATACCCAGTGACAGTACTGATGTTTCAGTAGGAGTGAGGGTGCGTTGGCTGAGGTTGACGACGGAACGCGTCCTGTGAGCGGAGGTGTGTAGGTTGCCTTAGGGATATAGCTGATCCCGTAGGTTGACTTGAAGCGCGGTTGGAGCGAGATATAGAAGATCTCCAAGACTCCCTGTTCACTTTTTTGTTTTGTTTATCCTTTAGGCCCACTTTACAAAGACTTAATTCTCTACCGATCTTTTGGTCAAAATGACATCGGTAGATCATGCAAGAATGTAGAAGTCAGTAGCAGTGAGTACCAAGTCGCTGGTAACCAGAGCCTGGTGAAGATGGTTCCTGCTCCGAGTAGAGTTGAATACGCATGCGCTGTATATGCAGAGGAAGGGTCTTATTTGGATCTTGGTGAATTCAACGGGACTTGCATCTCTGACCCAGGTAACTGTGAATCTCAAAGTATGACATGGTCCCTTTGGCTGAAGATCAATACGTCATCAGGCTTCACTGGTAACAGGTATTACGTCAGCTCTGGTGGTCAAACGAGCCTGGCACGAGGGGTTGCTTTATTGTACAAAAGCACAAAAGGCAAGTTTTTATTATCTGTACACACAGAACAGTTAACCGTTATTCAGAAATATCTCCCCAACATGATACCAACTAATGAATGGTTTCACCTGACTTGGACCGTAAACCTCAAAGTAAGTCCCAAAGACGTTTTACAATTATTTATAAATGGAGCGTTGGTTGACCAAGATGCGTTTTCGATGAAGGAACCAGGAATTGCCTCAGATGGTTGCACTAAGCTGTATATGGGTATGACCAACACATGCAACAATATTTATTCATCTAGTGTTTATGGTGGCTCGGCTGCATACAGCGATTTGATGGTATTTGACAGTGTGCTGAGTCAACAGCAGATACAAAGCATTTACTCTGGCGAATCATTTTTTAATTATTGATCATGGGAAGAGAAGGGGGTTGCATAATGAGGTCACATTCCCAAAGGGCGCCCTCTCCGAGGTCAAAATAATGTAACCATTAGCTTATGTAGGCGTATCTCGTGTCTACAACAGATCGTTCCTATGGTGTTGCCAGCAGCCGATACTCCAAATTAATTTTGTGTCAGTATATAACGTCTCAAAAGGATCAATTTCATCTTGCTATTAACAAGCACAGATTATAATCTGGTAGACTGGATTACAATTGGTGTCGTTAAGTCAGTCAGTCGTTATAATCTGGGTGGCACATGCATAATCGCATAATCGCAATCGTTAAATATTTTCGTCGTTAACATTTAATTTAAAGAAGAACATAAAATAGTTATAGCCTAATTAGAACGTTGCTACGACTGTTACACGATGTATACAGAAACAATTTGATTATTCATGAAACGATCGACTACCGTGTGAATTAAGCGTACCATTGCTGCATGCTACGCGATATACATGTGCCACTCACTTAAAACGACACCAATTGTAATCCAGACTACCAGATTATAATCTGTGCTTGTTAATAGCATGACGAAATTGATTCTTTTGAGACGTTATCTACTGACACAAATTTGGGGTATCGGGTGCTACCATGAACATGACGGCGAGCGATTATTTTTCTGCAGTGCACTTCGTCAAGTATATGCATCTGTATACTAAAAATGAATTTTTGACTTTATTTTCCTTAAAAATATCCTCCACAAACGCAATTACTTTTATATATTTAATGCTTTACTTCCGAATTAATTTTGGATTTCAAAATATATATAAAAATAAAAATGTGATAATTTTGTTTATGAAAATGTTGAAAAACCTAGTCATGCCACTCGACTTTGACGGTGAATTAATTATTGAAGACCTTTTTTAATTTTAATTTCTATGCCAGTTTTTAAGCCATTGACGAAGTATTATGCAGAAAAAAAACTAGCAGGCGGCGAATGCAATCTCTTTATGCATAATCGTCATAGCATTTTGCAAAGTTCATTTGAATATATTTTAATTTCGTTTGTAATTTGAATATCCCAGATTAAAATCAGTAGGAATGTATACAATTCAACCCATGCAATTTATGAAAGTCGCAAAAGACAAATTCTAAAAATGAGCAGTGTTGTTAACACTGTTATTTCGTACGAAACATTGATTTAAAAACATGTTTTCAACATGGTCAAGAAGTAAATTATCATAAATTTAGGAAAATATTCCATGCAAAACTTATTTATCTTTTCAATTGTTCAAAATGTATTGAACATTTTGTCTACACACGATCGTATGCGGTACAGACCGATTCTAACCGGGTGTTGTATGTGACGTCTTCACGGCCATTTGGTAAAGCAAATTTTTCAGATGATTTCTTTCAAATATCATGTTGTTTGAGCTCAATTCCTTTAAAGGTTGCGGTGCTGTTTGTTCCTGTTAATTTCTACAGGACTCACTCATTCCAACCGATGGTGGCGCTCTCAACTCAATATGGTCGTTTTAATTGAATAACAAGCATGATATAAATAGCTATATCATCACGAAGTGTTTAAATATTTGTGAGTAAAAGTATCGTTTTAATGAAACTATCGAATGAACTAATTAACTTCACTTGCAATACAAACATCTTTATTGGACGTGTTAAAATACTTATTAGCAAAAGTGTCGTTGTAATGAAGCTACCAGCATTATAGAATTAGCTATATATGATCACTAGGAACCAAGAGATGTGTTCTACTTGTCAACATTGTTGTTAGCAAAACTGTCGTTGTAATGAAACTACCACCATGATATAATTAGCTACATAATCACTTGCATACACAAAGCTGTATTCAACGTGTAAAAGCATTGCTAGTAAAGGATTGTTTTAATGAAACTACCAGCTTGCTACAACTAGCTTTAACTACCTTTGAATTAAAAAAAAATAGTAATTGTGATCTAGAGTTCCGTTTTAATGACAGTATTAACAATTCAGCATGATAAAATTAGCTAAATTATAATTTGGATACAAAGATCTGTTTTCAACGTGTACTAGATTAAGTAATGCACGTAAAAGAACCCAGAACACTTACCCCGGTGTTTCTGGTTCACATTGCAAGCGCCCTTGTTTACAGGTTTCCTCAGGCTTTCGAGCTTACAGTGCTTAAGTGTGCTTTTCTGAGGCTTCCTTGGTTTCATTACCAGAAAATATAAATAAAATACTTATTAGCAAAAGTGTCGTTTTAATGAAACTATCACCATGCTAGAATTTGCGATATAGGCCTAATCACTTAGATCCAAAAAGCTGTATTCAACGTGTAAACATTAGAATTAGCTTTAACATCAGTTAGACATACAGAACTGTATTCAACGTTTTAAATTATTTTCATCAAAAGTGTCGTTTTAATGAAACAGCTATAATTATCACTTGGATACAAAGATCTGATTCCAACGTGTTAAAATATTTGTAAGCAAAAGTGTCGTTTTAATGAAACTATCACCATGCTAGAATTAGCTATATAATCACTTGGATACAAAAAGCTTTATTCTACGTGTAAAAATGCTTGCTAGAATAGTGTCGTTTTAATGAAAGTTAGATATACAGAACTGTTTTCAACGTTTAGCATTTTCGTTATCAAGACTGCCGTTTTAATGAAACTATGAACACGATAGAAAGATCTGATTTCAACGTGTTAAAATACTTGCTAGAAAAAGAGCCATTTCAATTCAACTATAATCAAATATATATGAATTAACATTATACAAGGATATGAATTAACATTATACAAGGATATGCCCTGTACAGCAGAGTTTACACTTTGTATTGTATTAGCTGCTCACTCAAATAAACGTGTGACTGTGATTAAAAACATTTTATTCGTGTTGTAATAATTTGTCATGAGTCTTTGTTACGTCCTCATTGAGGAAAGATTTCAAGAAATACACTATACAGTGTGTCTCAAACAAAATGCAAACAAAATTTAACGGAATGCCAGACGTAGAATGAGTAACCAACATAGATAATATAGGTATGGTTTGAAAGATACACCTTTCCACTTTAAAATGAGACATCAAACGTCCAAATCTGATAATTTTTGACAGAGTTATGAGTACTTTTCCCAAGAGAGGTCAAATTGACGATGGGACGTCTGTTTTGTTGGACTTAATACGTAAATGTATTGCATTTATTGAGGCCATTCCTGTGTTGTATTTAGCGAAAATGGTTTGAGTGTTTTTTAGTCCATGTAGTATACCAGTCTTTCGTAAAACAGTTTATTTTAGAACAAATCCGACATTGTATAATAATAGGAGTTTGCTTACCAATAGATAATGTTAAAACCACCATTCTAAAGAAGTGATTTTTAAGAATGCAAAAAAGACGAGACAAAACATGGTTACAATTTGATTACACTCTAATTTGATTACACACTAATACGTATGTAAACATTAACAGTCATGTACAAAATGAGTGTCCTATTGAAATAAATACATAATAATATGAATGTATCCAGTGTTTCAATATATATCGTAAAGAGATAATTGTTAGATTGCTTTCTTAAGAGTCAATACTTTAGAATGGATTTCATATAACATGTTAAAAAGTGTTTTGACATAAGTCCACTTTTCCTGATTTTTATGAAATAAATTTTCATTTTAATGAAAAAAAATTAATTTCATAATTTTTATGAAATACATTATAATTTTATTGCAATTTTTCTAAATTCGACATTATTTACCAATTTTTTTTCATAAAAATTAGGAAAAACTTATGATTAAGTCAAAGTACTTTTGAACATGTTATATTTAAATAAATACATTATGAATGTTTGAAATAGTTCACTATCGATCGAGAGATATTGGTTAGATGTCACAAAGCTTTCAGATTGTAGATCTGATCAATTATTGGACAAATAATAATAACAATTGATTTAGTTCATAATGGAATTGCGAACATAAGATGCTTGACAACCAAAAGTGGTGTGTGTTAAATATATAAACTGATACATAGTTTATGTGGACCCTGATAAGCTTGCCTTGAGTCATTAGCTATTTAGATAGTTGTTAAAATACTTTAAATAGATCGGTCACAGTATGTTAATATGTATTTTAAGCACAATAATATGTACAGTTGACATATGTCACCACTTTATTTAACCTTTACGTTTCATAGCATTGATCGTTCTACGTGTAGACTCATTTAAAAGACAGATTCCATTGCCTTGCTCATTATGTATACATACAGTACTGACCATTTGGTTATAACATCCAATGATACTTACGTACACAGGCTGTGATGAGCGTTAGTAATATGAAACTTAAGAACTGTGAAAGTTAGTATTAGCGAATATAAACAAGACAATGTATGTATTTAATACTAAAGTGGTGCTTTAAAGGTTTTCTGTCATACGGATTGACAGAACCGTTCTTGTTTTATACAGTACAAAGTTAAATTAAAACGTCTATGAAATATGAATTGTTGAATTGGAAAACAGTATACACAACTCTGTAGACATGTTCACATCACTTACTACTTTATAACTCTATCAGGGCTGTTTGTTTTTTCGCTCTCTGGCCGAATTTTATGAAAAGTCGTAGGTATGTTCAATTCGACAGGAACTATCGAATTAGGTCAAATAAACTTTCATGGGTCACCATTAACACCGCTAAACCCATTTGTTGGTAATTTCCTCCAAATGTTGGTCAAAAATAGTATATTCCAATAATGTTCATCCATTGGTCATGAATTTTGGCACAGGTGTTGTCTTCAGACAATCAGCAATGTGACGTAAATTATTTCACCGCTCGAGGGCGCTCTAAGAAACAGGAAGACTTTCACCCAAAATTGTGATTTACTTTTAAAGGCAGATATAATCACATCCATGCTATTGCGTATTGCATTTAAACGTAATGGTGACCACATTGTATCCCGAGAATGCAATGGAATTCGTCACATGACTCAATGTTCTCAAGTTAAGAGTTTGAAAGTTGACAAAAACACGCATTAAATGTTTTACAATATAAAAAAGTGGAAATTCAATTGGACCTGCTCAAAAATAAACGGTTGCAATGGCAATCGTGATTTTAGTATGAGTGTGTCTCCAAGAATATTTAAGAAAAAGTCGGACAAGCGTGATTGGTCAATGCGTTCTGGAGATATAAACAAATCGTACGCAGCACATAGTGTCCCCAGGATTGATAAACCTATACATCAAACATAGACGTGAAGCACGAATATTTTCTAATGTTGCATTTCATAGGCCCTTTTAATATTAAAAGTTAGAATTATATCCCTTTTCCTGCTTTTTCTTGAGAATGGTAATAATAAATTGTATTAAGGAATAGTCAAACAGTTTCCCTTTGTAACATTGTTTCAGTGAAATAAGGCGTACAGTTGATTTATATTCAACATAGTGCATATTATTTGAAACCATTTATATACCTCCATATTAGTCACCATTTTTTTCAACGTGAATGTATGTTTACACTCAATGACTTAAATATTTACATATTGGATGGCAATGATTTTCACCAACGTTGTTAATGGATAAGATAATTATATCTGAAAAAATAATTTTCTTACTAGCTGAACTTACAAACAATACATCCTCTTCCCTTTCAACTCTATCCATCAGCAGAGTCTCATTAAACTTCATGCAACTTTATCTATTGCATGTCATAACAATTTCAATGGATAGCTGTTAGAGGGCGCTACAATAACATTTTTATGAATGTTGATGTAAAATTGTCCTTACTTGTTCACCCGTTGGCCATCAAACTTGGTACAGGTATTGTTTTAAGTACATGCGAGTGCCGTAACCGAGATCACACCTTGAGGGCGCTATTGGGTAATATTATTAATGAATTTTGCACCAAAAATGTTATTTATTTACCTCTATTTATGTTGAAAATTTACATATTGGGCGATTTTGTTTTTGGATGTTTCAGCGGCCATATTTGATTTCCAGAATACGTTGGAAGTGTTCTTTTGATTAAACTTTGTGAAGATCAGCGCTAGAAAGTTGAAAAAAACAAAATAATAAAAGACATATTTCAATGTATTTCAGTTTAAGTATTTAACTCTAGACAGTGGACGTTCAGTTTGACTTGTTCAAAATAAACGGGTGTCGTGACAACAATGAACAACACACAGAACATTTTAGCATAATCGTTCAATGCAATAAAATGGAGATACAATAAGGAGATATAAAATCGAGCAAATTTCCATACCCCTATGTGGAAAAAGTTTGTTTAAATTACTGTACGGCAGAATTCCAATTGATCCAGCAATAATAGAACATGTTTTTGGTTTTTGGTTTTTGGTTTTTGGTTTTTGGATTTTGGTTTTTGGTTTTTGGTTTTTGGTTTTTGGTTTTTGGTTTTTGGTTTTGGTTGTTTGTTTATTGTTTTTGTTGTTTTTGTTGTTGTTGGTTTTTTTTTTTTTTTGGGGGGGGGTGGGGTGGGGGCGCCTAAGTGACCGTGATAGAAATACCTATGTTTATTTTTTCGGGAGAAATTCAAGCAGTAATAATATGTTATTTTGCACGCTATCGAGTTAAACAACGTCGTCAGTACTTGGATTCCGAGCAGTCTCGTTATTGATCGTATTTGATTGATGGCTGATTAAGATTTGTATACAATAGAATGACGCACATCGTGGCTTATGATTAATCTGCAAGGCTGCTCCTTGGGATTTGATCCAGGTCGTGTGTGTAATAATTTGTGTATGCAGTTTCATGGCCACGCGGTCGTAACAGTTTTGCTATGATAGCTGAGTCTTCATGGGTTCCAATCCTCGCCGCAACCATGTTACTTGTGTCCTTGAACAAGACACTTTTCTGTCATTTTCAGCCATGAGTAAAAAACAAACAAACAAGCAAACAAGGGTACAGATGAATTTTGTGTTTGATAGCTACTGTAGTGCTGAGCACAGAGTTGTATCCTCAACAGGGAGTTGAAAAAGTTTAAGGATTGATATTGGTCCAATGACCAATGATCATGTTAAGCGCTTAGAGTATTATATCGTGATATGTTTTGCGCTATATGACATTCCAATATTTCTATAGTATTATTACATAACATAATCATTGATGTTGAATAAATCGTTTAAAACGCTGACGTTAGAATTCCAATCAAGCAATTGGACATCAAGCAGGTTACTTGGCACACTATCAAGTGAAACAACGTCGCCAGGATTTGGATTCCGAGCGGTCTCGTTATTGATCGTATTTGATTGATGGGTGATTAAGATTTGTGAGCTTTGTCAATTTAACAACGGGCGCACAGGCTAAGTCTCATCAAAAGGCACGTAGCAAGTGTGTTGACCGTAAACCAATTAATTATAAACCGTATTTTTACACAGAGTAAGGTCTACTGTCATGGTTTTTCCTGCACTAGGGAGAAACGAGTGTATAATAATTGTCGTTCACTATTTTCTTGTTAAATATGTATCGCCCAAGTTTTTTTCGCTATTTTGAAGGCAATTTCCAACCATTTGTTTTTAATTTAATTTATTTTTCAGTGGCATTGCATTTTCCCCAATTGGACCAAAACATTCATTTGCAAATTTAGGTGTTTGAAATACATTCCTTTTCATGCATATTGTGTACTTGCTGGCCATTTTTTCCCCCTAATAATTATTCCTAATTAAAAACGCGTTATATTTGGAGTCAATAAAAATAGTTAACCACCAAAATTAGGTTATTAATTAAAATGTCTGGGTCTTGTCAGTTCTTACTGGACAAACATAATACTTCGTAAGAATCAAGATATAATAATGGAAAACAGTCTCGTGAAAGTTTCAGCATGTTGTTGTGATACTAGTGAAAATATATTTCCATTGTTAGTATTCATTCTAATGTTTGACAACTTACCAAATATAAACACCTTTGACCACTATAGTTTAGACACCTATTGTAATTGTGCCACTCCGGTTGGTGATATCAAATTACACGCATGTTTTGAAAGATACATCATCCATCTTTTTCTATAATCATACAACCGTTTGTTGCTTTTTTACCGAGTGGATGGAGCGAGTTATGCTATGTCACAATAATGTGCTGATCATGAGGGCATGGAATCGGAGTGCTTATTTTAAAATAATACCCCCGCATTATAAGGTCATATTATCGTTGCTGTTGCATAAATGAGCCAGTAATTTTCAGTCAGTGTGTTCATCTTAAACTAGGACACCGGTTTCATGCCATATTGGAAGTATGCTCTGATCGTGACGGTATTGCACCTTTAACGCTTCTGTATATTTCACACTTAAATGAAATACGACAACAAAGGGTTTTTGATTAAATATATATTGATCCAAGTATTCTTGAAGTCTTCCATATAGTACGTGCGTGCGCGTACACGCTGCGCGCTGTCTATCATTGCGTTAGATACGGCATTTACGTCATGATAACTAACCAATCAAATTCGGCCACACGCAGGGGCCTTTGATATTGAGAAATGAAATAGATCATAGTCAGTATTGGGTTGGAGCTCAAACTGAGTTGACTTACATTTAGACATTTTGTGTAGTTTCTGAGAGGGATTTTTATTTACTGATTCTGCACTGGGTTTTGACCAACAATATTGTGCCCTGTGTTGACACCTGAATAAATTGTGTTTACTCAAGATCCTGTGTGTATATATATACACTCGATTTCAGTGTAATCTACAACAGCCAGTGCCTTGGAGTCGACTCATGGTCTACATTGGTGACTTGAACAGCTTTCAGAATGGCCTTTTGTGTAGGAATTCTGGTAATTCTGTCGCTTTTTCTACATGCGAATACTACTGAAGGTAAGCTCTGCTTTATTTGTTCTTATGTTTCATCAATAAGTAAATCCACTATTCTCCACTCTCCAGTCTCTCATAGTCAGAAAATGGAATATGTGTCAATGCCACAACACAACACAACACATTTGCCACTGAAACCAACCTATTGAACTAGAATTGCGTGTTCTGTATAGTATAATTACATCTAGATAAGGATTATTATTTCATTAATCACAATTGTAAAATTTATCAAACAGATTTTGAAATAGCATTGTTTGGTCTGCTTGGTATAATTACATCTGGATTTGTGGGGCTTATTGTTCCATTAATCACAATATCAAACTGATTATGAAATATGTAGAGTTTATTATTTTATGAATCACAATAATTGTAATTTGTTGTCAAACTTTGTGTTTATTTTTTTGTTTAGGTATGATCTGCTCTATAGGAAGAGAACCAGATCCCAACTCAAACAATATATACCGCTGGTTAATTCCAGTTGAGGATCCATGCCAGTGTACCGAGATTCAACCCGGTGGTATGAATACTCACACACCATGTAGACACTTCAATGTGACCTACTATGACTCCTTCCTGATCAGCAGCGACCCCAAAGAGATTCGAAAATGGCTGAAATGTGGTAAGTGATTTATGATTTATATAATTACAATAAGTGAATAAGTGATCTGAAATGAGACTTGCCTATTTTAATCCCCTCGGGATTAATATTGTATTAATGATAGCTTTTGTCAAACGGAAATTAATTATCGTTCTACCGCTAATTAAAAAATAATAATAACAATTGAATATCAACAAAGGAAGTGGCACAAGGCACTGTTTTCTACTTATTACCATCCTTTAATTTATATGCAATATATATATATATATATATATATTTGTCGATAGGGAGAATATTTCTAAAAGAAATAAGATGCGAAACTTCTCGGCCGTTAGTAGTGATCGAGTTTGCCTAAAAAGTACAGTGCGACGAGCAAATTAGAATATAACTGTCACTCCAGAAATCAGCTGAGAAATCCTCCGTTTGCGTGGTTTCTGCGAATAAAAATGATTATTTTCTTAATTAGTTCTGTATGTAGTGTAACCAATTCTTAATATTTTTCCCCAAATATTTTGCTATAATACGTAAAATAAACGTAAATTTTCTGACCGACCACCTTTATCCTCCCTTGACTTTGTGCACAAACTTTTGCGTTTGTTTAGAACTTTTTTCCCAAACCCGACTCCCATAATTCATTGCACGCACAATTCCGATGAGGCTTATTGTGACATGTTCCACTGAACCTGTCTGACGGCGGAAGACGCACCAAACAAGAGAATTAATTATGGTATCAGCGCCCTCTGGAGGCCGCTCACAATGGAAAAAAGGTTTTACAGAAGATTTCCGCTGAATACAGTCAGACGCATTCACCACTAAACAACCGAGCTTCCTTATCGTGTATTAGTAAATCCAATTGATAGTGTAGCATTATGTACACCTTTCTATTAAGGAGTTAGTGTTTTTTGTTGGTTTTTTGTTGGTTTTATATTTTGATTGTGTTAGCCCATTAACGGAACCTGTGACTTTGTGATACCATCAAAATGTTTGTACCAAGTTACAAGTCTGTAAATCATTTCGTTCGGTATTTATAGAGATTTACATTTTCCATTGTTTTAGCCGATAATGCCGGAACCACTTACGTTTATATAGATTTAATAATGTTAGATACATCTACACTGTGGTAGAAATGTTTGTGTAAAACTTCCAAGTCTCTACGTCATTCCATTTGGGAGTTATTATGCTTTTTACATTTCCATTGTTTTAGCCCATTAAACCAGAACAGATTTTTTATTAATTTTTTTAATTTTTTTTTATTAAACAATTTTTTTAAAAGTACATTTACATATCATAATAAATGTTTGTATCAAGTTACAAGTCTGCAAATCATTTCATTCGGGATTTATAGGGCTTTTTAATCCACTGTTTTAGCCCACAGTAACGGAACCTGTCACGCGTCGGTGATTTAAAAAAAATATTTGCCAAGTGACAAGATAAAAACAATTTCTATGTGGATATTTGAAAACATAGGGTTTTAGGTATTTATGATTTAATTTTTTTTTTTTGTAACCGAACCATCAACGACCGAAGCATCTACAATAGAAATACATACTACAGAAATGCCGACTGGTGACGAAAGCACCACGCCTGTGACGACTGAAATGCAGACTACAGAAATGACGACTGCTGCCGAAAGCACCACGCCTGTGACGACTGAAGTAACGACCAGTGAAGCACCAACAACAGAAGTGAAGACTACAGGTTTGTTAACGTTTTATATTTTTGCACGTACGGACTTATTACATTCTCATTTTAACTGTAGATTTTATGACAAAATATGTTCTGACAAAATGTTGAACAAAATGATGAAGAAGAAACATCATTATGGAAAAAATAAATTTTCATTATAAGTATGTTTTTATACACTACTCAAAAAAATTAAAGGAACATGTTGATATCATGATCTTTATTGAACGTTATCCCTTAAAGAGGTGCCAGGGTTGTGTCAAACTCATTGCAAGTAAAGTCAATTGTTTTTTAAACATTACTGATTTGAGTGAGGTGCAATTATGCATGTCCTCTAACAGCTGGATCTGAGAGTGTCCACATACCAAAGATGGTGCTGATCTTGCTGGTTTGCCTCTGAGGGTCTATACTCAGTTTAAGATGTTTAAGAGTCAAACAGTCAGTGGCTAGTAACTGGTATGGCCTCCACGGGCTTGTGTGCATTCTTGACAGCGACGAGGCATACTCTGAATCAGCTGCCGTAGAGAGTCCTGAGGAATGTTATTCCACTCTTCAATCAAGGCAGCTGTCAGTGTTTGTACAGTATCTGGAGCATGCTGTCGACCTGCAACTCGTCTGCCAAGCATGTCCCATGCATGCTCTATTGGGGTAAGGTCAGGAGAACGTGCCAGCCAGCGCATTGTGTCGATTCCCTCTTCCTGGAGGAAGTCCATGGCTACACGTGCAATGTGCGGACGAGCATTATCTTGTACCAGTATACAATTTTCGCCAATGTCACGAGCAAATGGCACCACTACGGGTCTCAGTATCTCATCTCTATACCTCACACCTGTCAGAGCACCACCAGCTATCACAACAAGGTCCGTACGACCGTCCAAACAGATCCCCGCCCAGACCATAACGGATCCTCCACCGTAGTGATCAATTTCAACGATGTTGCAGTCCGCGTATCTTTCTTCTGGGTGTCTCCACACTCTCACACGTCTGTCATTAGTTGAAACTGAGAATCTGCTCTCATTTGTGAAGAGCACTGGGACCCAATTGTCCATCTGCCAATTTAGGTGATCTCGGGCAAATTCCAACCGGACTCTGCGGTGCCTTGGGTTCAAAATGGGGCCTGTGGCGGGTCTTCGAGCATGCATATCATCTTCATGAAGGCGATTTCTAACAGTTTGGTTAGTTAAGCGTATACCAGTTCCTCTGTGGAAGTCCGTTGACAGGGATCTAGCGGTGCTCTGTCTGTTCCGTCGGGCAAGAATCCTCAGATACCGGTCTTGACGAGTGGTTGTCATTCGTCTGCGGCCCTGGCCTGGTCTTCTGGTATACAGGCCATCTTCCTGGTAGCGTCTCCACAGACGGTTGATGACACTTGGGGACACATCCACACGATTAGCTACCTCACGCTGTGGGTGGCCTTCTTCAAGAAGCTGGACAGCTCTGGCAACCTCAACTTCTGTTAAATGACGTCGAAGGCCAAAGGGTAACACAAGAATTGGAAAAAAACATCATGGTATTGCAGCAATTGCTAAAGGCTTGTGATAACACTAGTGCACAAAATCAGCGCATTATAGGGACATTTGGACACCCATGTACCTCAGTCTTTGAAGACACGCATGATTTCACTTTTGACTGGTCAGTATTGTTTGAGTGTCAATAGACTACACCTGCAATAGGTTTGACACAACCTTGATACCTCTTGAAGCGGTAACATCCGACAAAGGCTGTTATATAATCATGTTCCTTTAATTTTTTTGAGTAGTGTATATTTTGTATTTCTGAATATTTAACAAATATAAAGGTTTTAGATATTTATGATTCGGTCTAATTTGTTTTGGTCAGTTGCCTACCCTGTGATTAACGTAGACAATGCTAGATGGAGACTGTTCTGGTGGTACAAGGCAAGCAGCGGATGGCCAACATCAGTCACCGATGTACTGCAGGGTAAATATATACATGGAAACTCTTTATGGCAATGATCATAATATCAGCAAGGATTCCACTATTACTACACTAAAGTACTGCTAAACGGTGCTGAAAATATCCTCACCATTTTCACAAAGCGACAATTTAAAAACGAGTTAAGTTGCTTTCTTTTTATGAAATTACTATTATTATTATACGATTATTTTCACAGACACGCAATAAGCACTCAGTATACAGTGTTTCATACATACGTCGGTGTATAGGCAAAATCGTATAAATTGTTTATTCCTCGACGGAAGAATTTCATTAATCTGTGACTTATGCCATAGAACAAACAATTAATTACGGCTAATACTTTTTTTTAATACAATGGTCCTTTCCAAAAAAATAAAAATAAAAATAAAAACACGTTTTAAACATAAATTATTTTGTCCAACACATCGGCTCAAAATGTGTTTTCGTGAATACAGGAAATAATAGCGTGTTATTTATCATATCGTGACCAGTGAGGCAAAGGATAATACAAAATAAAAGAAATTAAATAAATAAATTAAAACAAAAATAAAAATAATTAACTGCTGCCCGTATATTCTGTTGTGCACGTACGCTATAATGGAACATGTTGGAAAATCGACATTTGCGTTTTCACGAAGGAAAAGTTAGCAAAGCGAACCTTATTGCAAACGGAATACGTTTTACACCCGTTACCGTGCAACTTCTTGGCCATTTTTTTCGAAATTAACCTTCGTGAGAACAGTGGCGATATCAAACTTCTCAAACAAAAACATAGAGATAGGTTGGTGAAATTCTTGCGTCGGGAGATAAACAATTGATTACATTTTTCCCAACATAGAGGTTTCACATCATTATATATCCGTTGATAGCAAAACCAATTTAGGCTTTGTCCCACACTTTGTTTATCTACAAGTGAGTTCATCGCAGTTGTTAGTGCCATATTTTTTAAAAGATTTGTTCGCCCTCAACTGGTCATGTACGAAGTAGAAATCCTTGGTAAACTTATTAAGTATGTTAACAGCAAATGTTCTCAGAGTGATTTAGGCTATTAAAGTTAAATCCTTTTATACAATTTTTCAGATAATTATGGCGACTGTGATGTAAATTCTAACTACTGTTTTAGTCGTCTACCGGATTTTCTTAAGGAAACCGGTTCTGAGATACTGGCTATAGACTCGGCAGGAACAGTATACAGGTAAACTGATTGATGAAATATTTTGTAATTTCAAAGATGGCAAACATTTCAATATAATTTTATCCATCAAAGCTTATGTAATTAGTATTTCATTACAACTGATATGTCAGGCCCGTTTCAAATGGGCTCATGTCGTTTCAAATTCGAATTAATTGAGTACGGCAATTTTGTGGCACTAGCTAATGTCATAGTTAATTTAAGTGCCCTGAAGTGCGATTAAGTGCCCTCTCCATTTCAGGAAAATATGTCGTTTTCCCACAAACAAATTATCAAAATTGGCACATGAGTTGTTTTGAGTAACATACCTCACATAATTGTCAATTAAAGTTAAAGCCAGTTTGTGGAGTGTCGTGGCCGAGCGGTCTAGCTTACCGGACTCAAGTTCTGGTGTTAGAGGCAGAATGTGCGTTCGAATCCCGGCCGTGACACTTGTGTCATTGAGCAAGACACTTAACCATAATTGCTTATAGGGGCAGAGGCAGTTTAACAACTGCCTTGTTCTGGACTAGTTACCCCTCCCAGTCCTATTCGCACCGTGAAGAGGCTGGTTATTAACTTGTCTTGTTTCGGTGCGAGGGGCTGGTTTCTTCAGTGTGGAGTCGTTGTAACAACTCAATGATTGAGTAGCCCCCACCTTGGAGTGGCCATTGGCTTTGTGTGGGGCGAATTGCATAAAACAAATTAAAAAATACATCCACCATTGGTAATTATTCATGCATCCATACCAATATGTTGCATATGAAAAAAAAATAGTGAACATGTATATAGATTGTTAATATTAACTCTTTTCTCTCAGTAATTTGATACTGTAAACAATCAAGGTCGAGTGTGGACATTATTAATAATTTGTTTATCATTCGACTATTGAAGAGAGTAAGGTATCAAAATAAAGGTTATGATTCGTATTGGTCAAATCTGCACTCTGTTGTCAAAACAAGACCCGTTGTCAGGTGATGACGTCAAGCCTTTTAAAACACTCGTTGTCAAAACGCAACGCGCGCGCGAGCCTTTTAAAAGGCCTGCTGTCCAGAAAGATTTAATTCCAACGTGGAATGTTTGTCTCCGGGAGACTAAAATTCATTATTGAAATTATTAGATTAGCATCATCAACATTCCACAAAGTAAGTTGTGATCATTTATGTTTTTTCTAGCCTTGACCAAGGCGCGTTGGAACAGTTTGGTCATATAATGTTGCCCTGCTTAACTTTAATCCGAACTCCAGCGCACACACACACAATGTACGGATTCATATGCATACTGTATACATGTACATGTACAATCTTATATTATTAGAGCGCAACTCTCAGACCGCCTCTTTGTCCCCATCAAAGTGAACATTTTAACAATCACGAACGGGGGTCCTTCAATTCAGAGGAAGGGGAGGTTACTTACCGTTACACTTGAAGTTGCAGGACTTCATCTTTTCAAACCCAACTTCGCCCATTGACACTTTTATTATGCGTAACGTGGTCAACAGTCACATTCCAAATCCCCTATAATGTTTCTAAACAGAGAATGCCACCTCCCGAAACATAATTTACCCAAAGGTGCTTACATCATTCTGACAAACCTCATATTACTCCTACATACTTTATTTAACTTACTTCTCCAATGTTTACATGCTATCAGCAACCCAATCATAATCGGGTATCTTAGCTTGTACATTATATCTACATGTTATACGCTAGTGTACTGTATATTAACCTCCACCTGCAACGTCGTCCCATTGTTCCTTCGCTCCATTGTTTTGCACGAATGGAGCGACTAGGACAGTAAAGTGTCCTGATCGCTCCATTCGTGCAAAATAATGGAGGGAAAGATTCAAACAAAATAGGTGTAACAAAATACATTTACATAGGCAAAATACAATGTTTTCTATCAAAGTTACATCTTGAATTAATTTATCAGACACTAAGTTGCCCATTTTTCGGACATTACCTATGAAAACGTAAGTGCCCCATAGAGCAGAGAAACACCTTATTCTTTAACAATGAATATGAGTTGTACTAATCCTGTTAATTACGTAACAACTTTGAATGAACAATGTCGCTCCATTCGTGCAAAATAATGGAGCGAAGTAACAATGGAACGATGTTGCCGGAGGAGGTTAAGTTGGCTAATACCCTCGGTAACGGGACGTTCGTGGGTAAGAATGGCCCTCGGGCTTCGCCCTCGGGCCATTCTTACCCACGAACGTCGCGTACCTCGGGTATTATCCTTTACATAATGTGCATACGTACAATGACCATTCGTCGTCGCGCCTTGATCCTTCTGTACATGTCAACATTTAAGGCAGAGCTCATTAATGCTAATATACCAAAATCAAAAACGAAAGACTTGTTCTCATTGGTTATTGGTTGGCCCAGGAACTACTCGCTGTGCGCGATGTCTTGTAATGTACATGCAACATGTGTGTGCATGCATTGTGCAGTGTGTGTGGGATCAAACGGGGTCAAAGCTAGTGGCCTGTGATTGGCCATCATTTGAAAATAAACCACCCATAAATCAACAATTCTTGCATATGACTTTCCATTGGATTTGATATAGGAAAATAAAGAAACACATAAGCTTTCGATTACAGAAGGATCAAAGCTGTTGATTCAATTCGAACGTACGAGGTCGCAATGCCCAACCGTACCCGCGACTCAGTTACTGATCTCGCTGGAAATCGGTACAGGGCGGTAGTACTCCCTTACAAAAAAGTTCTGTAGAATTCTATAGAATGCTCTATAGAGCTCTATAGAGCTCTATAGAAATTAAAAAATTCTATAGAAACTCACAATTTTTTCTATAGAATTTTTACTTTTTATAGAATTCTATAGAACCAGGTTTTCTATAGAGACACATTTCTATAAGACTACGGTCTGTAGAATTCCTACCAACTATATATAGTTGCGGAAATATTAATTGTTTGCCATTTTAAATTATCATCCGCCCATATTTTAGCCCTGGCTTGATTCTAAAGATTTGAGTAATGTCTTTATTGATATATGTGTACTCTTGATCAAGACTTGACTGTCACTAACGCATTGCTTTGACTCAGAATTTTTTTTTTCGAATTTTTACTTTACATACAATTCTAAGCTTGAAGAAAAACTTTGCACCCAGGTTTACGATAAATTCAGTACGAAAACAAGAAATACATTTAAATTAAATATAAGAACTTTTATTTTTAATCACAAAGTTCACATATTAAATACATGGAACAGTTTATATAGAACAAAGCGAAACAAACATTTGAAGTTCATGTACAATTTGGTAACATACATTCAACCTTCGTGAACTATATATAAAAAATTGGGTCAAAATACTTGGTTTTTGAGAAACAATTCATGTTTTCTCTGACATGGATGCGCTTAATTAATTTCTTAGGTGGATTGAATCTACTTCTACAAACTTTACAAGAAGTAAGGATGTTGGTACGTTAATTGCATTAATATCCATTCTACATGTAACGTAGACCTTTCATCCATCGAAGATAACAAATTCAGTTGGAAATTTGATTTAGTACTTATACATTTTCCCAGGATGCATGAATGCATACAATCCTTTTACCACAAAACTATTTTATCAAACCTTCAAGATATTTCATTCTGCTGTATCTAATCTGTAAATTTTTACCATGAAAATTATAAATCCCTATGGCAAATGTCTAGCCACATGAACCATCTGTCCAAGTACATTTCTTTAAGTTTCTTCTGTTTAATCCAATTCAACATTATTTGGGAGAACAGAAGCGATTTCACGGGTTCCATATTTAGAATACATACATTTCTTATCAAACTCTGTAACAGGACAAAGCTTGTACGCTCTATGACATTTGATATTCCTGAGTCCTGTATGGACAACTTTGTACCCTGGTATATCTACACTAAAACAATTTCTGTGTTCATGTTTCAAAATGGATAAAAATAACATACACTGCTTTTTACAATCACATGTAACCCGATTACAGGAACGACATAACAGAAATATGTTCTTAACAACTGCTATGCTCCCATCTTTGATGGATATATAACAATCAATCCGTTTCCTTTTTTTATTCATATATTTGTCTGTTGTAAGCTTTATACCATTAAACGAAACTATACCATACCCAAGCACTGCCTTCTGAGTATACCCAATTTGTTTGAGATAATGCAACTCTGTGTTTCCAACTTGGATCAGCCTGGGCACACCTCCGAGTACGACACCTGTCAAATCCGTTTCCATTGACTTATAGGATCAAAAATTATTTATGTTGCATTCAAAATAATTCTTAGTGTCCAGATTACTTTCAAAACAATCTACAGCAATGTGTGGAAGTGTTCTTGATAGAGGAAATTTCCTACTAATTTGTTTTTGTACAAATTGAGTGCCAGAAATCATTTTATTTAATTGATGGTTCATGCTTTCAAATGGAAAGCAAGAAATGGCCCACAATGGTCCCCAATTTCTAACAGAGTCAGCCATATGAATGAGCTGATGCATGTTATATGTAACATACTCCTTACCATATAACTGCTCACAAATCTATGACAAATTTAGTAAGAAGTAACTCTGCATGGTTTATCATTGAAGACTCAATGTCATCCTGAAGTAAAATATAAACTGCTGTTACAAAACACATCCAGTGTTGAAAGTAAGCATTGGGGAGTATATTATTTAAAACCAAGGGAGAATAATGGAAAAGCCATGCTCGCCACTCATGGGCCTTCCAGAATTTTTTCTGCACCAGTGTTCTTGTAAGACGTGTGACTTCACAAGGGGGCCTACATTGGTTTAATCTTTCATTTAGACTTTCCAATCTATTCCCAATAGAGCATGGTATTGCAGTGTTTTCTAGCCATAGATATGTGAGTGTTCTGCCAACACCAAGACAAACAGTGTGCATGTAATCTACAACAAATCCTGAAATTATGTTGAAATGCAAAAGGAGCAAAATCATAGAAGGTTTTTTCACACCATGAACTGGTTTGTTCATTTCTACACACTTCTGCGCATCTACCTTGAAAGATACTTCATCTCTCTTTGGTGGCAATTGGTCAAACTGTTCCAAAGGGTAAACATGTGTGAACCCTCTGCCTTTAGCGACATGTTCTCCAGGATGTAGACACCATGAGCACCCATACTTGCCATTGAATTGGCAAAATATCTTGGAGCTGGCATCTTGTTACACTGTCACATGACAATGGACCAGGGAACACTTTTGTCCTTATAGCATTTTTGCTTTCATCTTCCCATGTAATCCCTTCACTGCTGAGAGAGTTCATTTCCTCGACAATTGGTTTAAAAAAAGACTGAAAATTAGGTTTGCCACTACCAAACCAAAGACCCCGCATTAAAATATGTTTACGTCTAACTGAATAAGGCAGTTCATTGATCATGAGCAGCAATGGCCAAATAGAATAATTAGAAGATGAAAAATAGCTGCCCCATCGGAACCCCAAGTTACACTTATGTCATCTTCTTCCATTGGCAGTTGCTTGTAGCAACTTCCTTGATGCAAATCAGATTTTTTTAAATTAACCTTACACTGGATGTCGGGATCCTGTAACAGGTACTTAATCTGATTGGCAATATTACAAATTATGAAGTAGTTGCCTGAACTTATACTTTCATCGTAACTGACTAACATGCCACAGTCAGGGCACAGTGCAGTTGCAGTTCCAACATAGCCCTGACATGCTGCACAATATACATGGCACTGAATGCGCCCACATAAACCATCAAAATGTTGATTAAATATGTACTTTGAAGCAGGAAAAGAGGTCCCTGCAGGCAAGTGAAACTGCAACAGCTGAAGCAAACTGCCGAGTGCCTCTTGTGTCAATCCGTGGCGTAGAAAATGTGCCATGGTCAATAACAAACTTTCCTTTTTTGTTATTTGTGCACCAGGGTAGAGTGGATCATACTGTAAAAATAACAAAAATGTAACAAAAAATAATCTTCACAAATCAGTTGACAAACCTAAACATTATCGTGTCTGACCGCCCATTTTTAAGGGGATTTTTGGAATTTTTTTGGAACCACTAACCAGTTAACAAATTATTCTATCGATTTTTGGGGGTACAGAAAGAGAAAATCTTTAAAATCCACTTTTATGAAAATAAAAGGATCCTATTATAGTTGCCACTACGTATGTACAATGACCGTGTTGGAGGAGTTGACAAGATCAGACTGATATGACCAAGGATGTCATGGTATACCAAAAATAATTTTTTCATGAAATAAATATCCTGGAACAATTTGAAGCATATGTCCATCATCATCCATAATGTTCTCCACTTTAATGGGAAGGTAAGATGAGGGTTTCCTAAGATGATATTATTGGTTACATTGAATGAGAATAAGTGGTTGTCGGATACGACATTCTATTCGCATGAATTAATTATTATTTTCTATTTACTCATATTTATTCCATGGAAAATGAGAGCCGAGTTTTATGATCCATGTTCGAAACAAAATTAACTAAATTAAGATTTGCTTTTTGTAACAAACATACATTAACATCTGAACTGATTCATTTACCAAATCCTCCATCCTCGGTATTGCTGTCGCTTTTGCTGGGACCATCATAATCCATCTCTTGTCCATGACTTTCATCATTTTCTGTACACTGCAAAGAAAGATTACAAAATAAAATTAATTTTTAGGAAATTTTTTTTTGAGTAAACGTCCCTTGCAATTGTTGGCTGAAAAAGTTTCACATAAGCAGCGGAGTTACACAAAAAACATAACTAAACAATGTATACCTATACCTATATATATATATATATATATATATATATATATACACATTCGAGTCAACTCGTACCTTAACCAACCTGTACTTAACCAGCTCGTACTCCAACAAACTCGTGCTGCAACCAACTTATAGTTATACTCATAGTCATATATTAGAAAAAATAGAAGAAAATGGAATCTTCGTGTGTCGTTTTTACCCTTAACTGTTAAAAACCTTAGAAGGTATTATTAGAATAAATTGAGTTTCCCATGCTTAAAAAATTATATGAAAATTACCAACTTTTAAGAAAATCAAATTTAAAAAAAAAAAAAAAAATTGGTATGTCCTTTTTACCCGTAACTTTTGAAAACCTTAGAAAATAGTATTAGAATAAATTAAGTTGAGTTTCCCAGGCTTTTATAATTTAAAATTAAATATAAAACGTCCCAATTTGAACAAAATTAATGTTGGTGTGTTGCTTTACCCGTAACTTTAAAAAAACCTTGGATGATATTATTTGAATAAATTTAATCATGGACATGTTATGTAATGAACCGCAAACCTATGATGGCGGTCGCGTCATGAGCATGAGTTGGTCGGAGTACGAGTTGACCTATTTCCGTATGTTACATTAACTGTTACCTTTCAAACTTAAATTAAAGATAAATTAATAATAATAATACAATTAAAATAATGTACCTCATCAGTTGACGATGATAAAGGAACTTCTGTGTTGTCAGAATCTGAGATCCTGCCATCTTGATTCTGAAAAGCTGATGGCGGAGAATGGCTAGAATCACAGAAAATTGAATCATCATCATCGTCGTCATGATCTTCAATACTGACAACAATGTCATTTGATGAATTAGGCCTAGCCTGGCCATGATTTTCTGGCGTTTCTGGTATCACCTCATTGACCTCCACTGCTACTGAAGTGACTGGCACAACAGACATTTCCTCCTGGGTGATAAGACTGGCATCACTACCATTAATGTCCGATTCTGAATCGGCTGAACTCGACAATCCTGAACTCGAGATGGTCTGGAGTGGCACTGCCGTTGGCTGAAGCCGAGGAACGCGAATGTCATTGCTGACATTAGAATGATGGTGGTGTAGACCGCTGACGAGATCATTCTCGGAATCCGAACTCGTGTCTAAAACATTTGGCCTATCACTTCCTAACGTCCTCTTCCGATTATTTCGATAGCGTGTTCTTCTTGGAACTGATACAGTTTTGTTAGGTTCTAACTGCTCCCACAAGTATGATTTAAGGGATCTTTTCATTGAGCTATTTTTGGCCATACTTTCGTTCAACGCGGTACGAGTTGGTAATTAAAAGGACGAGTTTGCACCCATGCGTACGAGTACAAGTCGAGTTGACTTGTCAGCGTTAAATTGTATGCAACATTCACACTGATGCCCACTCCGTCCTTAACCCTTTCGATCCCACGGGCTCTAAAAAGAGCCTTTGTTGTGATACGCTTCCTTCCCGTGGGCTCTAAAAGGTGTCGGGAATCGGCATGCCCTTGACGACCACGGCGACTTAAATCACCACCTGAAAATGCTTGAGTTGTTTTTGGGGTTGGCGCCCTCTATTGACAGGAATGAAGTGTATAAAAGTTTATGAAAAGAAAAGTGCGTCACTTTGCGGTTTTTGGTGCTAGCGTCCACTCGCTTCCACAACGGTCAGTTGAATTTAGTTGCAATCATGATGGAAACGGACATAAATGATGGCATTTTGGCTGAGATTTTGGCAGACAGTGGCTCAGAATCAGATGACGAAGTAACGGATGACGACGACGACGTTGAACTTGAAGAGGTAGGCCAAAATCACAGTAAAAATGAATAACTAATATTAATAACAGTTAACGTTACTCTTCCTGGCCCAATGCAAATTAACGTAATTCACTTATTTTCCTAGGCTATAGCGTAAATAGCGTTACAACTGTTGGAGTTGAGTAATGTAAATTTAGAAAATGGATCCCTTTTAATAGGATTGACCAAATCCCCACCCCCTGGACTGGGTCAAAAACGTCAAGTGAAAATGTACAATTATTAGTAGTTTGTTGGGGTAATATTTGTATTCATTGAAACAGCAAGTTGATGTATAGATATAGCATAGAAATTTTAACATTTACCCATAGCCGGTCGTGCTGTTTAGCGTTAACAGGCTGAAAATGCACTCTTAGTCTCAAGCTTCCAAAAGAATAGCCTTGTATTCGAAAGGCCCTCATAAGTCGTATTATGCAAGAAGTTGGGGGAATTCACATTCACAATCCCACATTAAAACGAAAATTTATCGATAACGAGTTTTGGAGAGTGGATGGAATCTGCCATATTTTTTTCTCAGCACAATATTCATTTTGCGCATGACCCCCTGTGGCCTGTGCACATGCAGCATTGAGATATTGTATTTACAAAGGACCGAGATTAATCCTCCTTTGCCTTGTTTTTCTGTTGCAGCCTACCTACCAAGGTGACAGCCGACCGAGATCAAGAACGACAGGAAAGTTAGATTTCCGATCCGGTTGGGAACGACGAGACCATTACGAGTGTGGGACTGTGCAGTTCAATGGAAATTCTGGCCCCACCGGCGACTTTGCCACACTGTCGGCAGTGGAGATCTTCAAGATGTATTTTTGTCAACTCGTGTGGGATATGCTCGTCGATGAGACTAATCGCTATGCGCAGCAAACAATAGAATCAAATCCTGGTCAACAATTCTCCTGGCACCCAACCAACATTCCAGAAATGATGGCATTTGTGGCACTTCTCATTGCTATGGGCATAAACAAATCCTCTCAATACAAGATGTACTGGTCAACATCTGAAGTTCTTCGCATCCCATTCTACCCGTCGATCATGTCCCGAAATCGGTTCAGTTCAATTCTTCGGTTCCTCCACATCTCAAATAACCAAATTCCTCGTAGAGCCTTGGCTAAACGGGACAAACTTTCCAAAGTTCGGCCCTTGATAGAAGTCCTCGTCCTGAAGTTTCTCTTCCTGTATAACCCTGCGCAGAATCTGTCTCCAGACGAGAGTATGTTGAAATTCAAGGACGCTTAAGTTTTGTTCAGTACATGCCTAACAAACCTATCAAACGGGGTATTAAAGCCTTCTCTCCTGAACGAGTCCAAAACAGGATACACGTGTGCTTGGAAACTGTACACAGGAGCCGACGACACCCAAACTGTTTATGATGCAGACGTAGATTTCAAGTCATCAGACTGCCATCCACCAAACCCAACAGTTGCAGGAAAAGTCGTCATTGATCTGGTCCATGGACTTAAGAATAAGGGACACGTAATATATTGTGATAATTACTATACTAGCCCAGCTCTTGTAGCTAAACTTGCTAAACTAGGATTCGGATGTTGTGGAACTGTTCGTTACACTACACAGGGAATACCCCAGGCCGCAAACCCAAAAAACCATAAAATGAAGAAAGGAGATGACCCATTTTTTGGGGGGTGAAAGGTGGGCAATTGTGTATCGTTTGGCAAGACAAAAAATCTGTAACACTTTTAACTAATGTAGGCAACACTGATTTGTCCAAAAAGCAAATTCGGTGTAATAAAAGCACAAGTGGATTTTGTGATGTTATGAAGCCCAATTGTATTGAATATTACAACAAAAACATGGGTGGAACTGATCTTGCCAACCAATGTTTTCAGTACTACAATCATACACACAGAAGCTGGAAATGGTGGAAAGAGTTTTTTCCATATGCTGAATATTTGTATTGTCAATAGCAGAGTAATATTCACCAGCATAGCAGGGAACAAAAATGTCAGTAACCTTGATTTTCGTATAGGGATTGTACAGGGCTTGCTGTTGGGTTGGGAACGTAACGCAACAAGTCAGTTGAGATACCATATTCCTATTGAGTTGACAGGGCAACAGCACTATCCTGGCAAAACCCCTAATGGAAAGAAACGCGACTGCATTGTTTGCAGTAACCGAAAATTAGGCAGGCGAAAACAAACAAAGATGATCTGTAAACAATGTGCACAACCTATGTGCATAGTTCCTTGCTTTGAGAAATCACTTGATTGTAAATCTATACTATTTGCCTTCAAACCCCCCCCCCCCCGTTCAATGTTGGGAATGGTCGGACAAGCCGCAGATTACAGTCCAAACCAACATTGAATTGGGGGGTGGGGGGTGGGGTGTTAGCATGGATTGTGATGTATTTACACTGAATACAAGTAAATGGTTCATTTCCAAGTAGATAACCAAAAAAAATCCCCCAAAATCTCATCCAAGTTGTTTTTCACATGGAAAAAAATCTTATACCTGTACCGTATTTGCATGAAATATCACCCATTTGTATTACTTTACTTTAGTGTAAATACTGATCCAAATATTTAATTGTTTTGCTTTTACACTTAAAAAATCTGCAGATTAGTCCAAACCAACATTGAATTGGGGGGGGGGGGGTGTTAGCATGGATTGTGATGTATTTACACTGAATACAAGTAAATGGTTCATTTCCAAGTAGATAACCAAAAAAAATCCCCCAAAATCTCATCCAAGTTGTTTTTCACATGGAAAAAAAATCTTATACCTGTACCGTATTTGCATGAAATATCACCCATTTGTATTACTTTACTTTAGTGTAAATACTGATCCAAATATTTAGCTTTTGCACAATGTTTTCCTCCCTTTTGTATACTCATTTTTACATACAAATGAAAAAGTAAAAAAAGTGTCTATTCCTGCCGTGTGAGGGCGCACTTCAATGAAATTGTGAAAACCCACTGGTGCTGAAGTGACATTGGGCTCCTAATTACTGTGGTAAAGAAGGGTAATCTCTGCCATAACTGGCTGGTAATGAAAGGGTTAACACGTTAGCGGTATTTCTACCACCGACGACGATCGGCGCGCGTACGTACGTGAGTGGGAAACGCCAAGTACCAGTGAATTAAACCTTGTTTTCACGGTTTGTGATCCCACTTATGGAGACGAGGTTGCAAATAGACGTGTCGTGTCACGTGAGAAAGGGATTTTAAGAATTACATTGTCGTAAGTCAAAATAGATTATCCATTAACAATAAAATAAGATCCTAATTAACATGTAATAATTAGGGAATGATAAACGTGTAGTAAAAATAATGTTTTTCTCAATATTATTGGTGTATCAGATAAAAATAAATGAAACGTCAGCAATACTAACGTTGTAGTCAGCCAATCAGGACTTAGCGCGCCAGCTGTGAATGAAATGTAAGGGGTCAAAGCGTCGCGTCGCGTGTCTTGAACCACCATTTTTCACAATCTCTGCCTACAAACAGCATTGTCGAATTTTTTTGTGATTTAAATTTACTATTATTAGTTCGTATTTCGTCATGACTTCTGCCGGCTTGTATGTTTTGGTTAAGTGGATCGAAGAAGAGGCCTGGGATGTACTCCTGTGAAAAACAGTGTCGCAGAAATTGAAAATTTAGATGAAATAGTTGGAAACGTTGTAGATTTCTTTTGGAAAAAAGGCGAAGAGTCGGCCCCTTGCACAGTGCTGGACTATGGTAAGTACCGATATACACTGTAACCCCTCGAGTATATTGCGCATGAAAGATGTGGAATTATTTTGTAATTATTTTGATACATGGGGGCATAACGTTAGGCTATGGCCTATGCATGTACATCACAACATCAGACCCGTTACTTCAAATTATTCCAGGGCATTTTTGGGATACAAATACGAGGACTTCTTTCGCCCATTCTAGGACATTATTATAGGCCTATCCACATTCTATCTATAGGGCCAAGGCAATGGACTAACAAGGCAATGGACTAGCTCCCTCGATCAGCTATTCCTCGATCTGTATATCCTTGGCCCCAGCACCATATGTACAAAAAAGGAGCAACTTTTGATTTGCTGTATTACAACCTATTTGTATAAATAACATTACATGTCCAACTGACCACCCTCTGTTATTTGTTAATGCTGTTCAAACACTAAAACAGGAAAGTATAAGGAGATGGAGAATAAAATCAGCGAGGTGACATCAGAGAGAAGTTTGATGGCTTCAACCAGTAAGTCACCACAACTAGGTGTTGGCTGCAGAGTGATTAAAAGACCGGCTCGCCTTGATAGTACTGACACTGAAGTCCCGATGGAACTGGAGCAACCAGAAAAGGTACAGTGTGCTTAATGAAAGCATCAAAGTCCAGAAAAAAATATCTTTATATGGACAAAGTATTATCTGAATATGTAAGTGTACTATCCTAAATCCATGGCATAGTAGTACTCCATGAACAATGTATATAAACAAATGTTCCTTGTATTCAAGTATATATTATTTATTTATCAGCAGCTTTACCCAAAGAAGAAACCAAACAAACAGTCGGCAACAAGCCATAAGATACTTGTACAGCTGGAGAAAAGCCAGGAGGTAGCAAGACGGACGACACCATCATGCCGATGCAGCAAATATTTGGCCCTTAAGGCCAAGTACTTGACGGTGAAACAGCAAAAAAATGATCTTGCAGCACAGGTTGAAGAACTCCAACAGTTTAAAGGTAACATTTTTTGCAGCTAGGAAAGCCCCATTTTTATAAATTAATAACAGCAGAATTGTGTAGTTTCATTATTATGCACTGCTATCCTCACCACACAATCCACTTCCAAATGAGCTGCAGTGGGTGGCCGCTAATAGTCTGCAAACCCTGACGCAGGACTGACAATTTGTGAAAGGAAATAGGCAAGTTGGAAAATCGGTGGTAGTTGGACAAACAAAAATTGCCAGGAGTGATTACAAGTCACAAGATCCTGTGGGAAGAACCCTGAAACTGCCTAGTGCTGGACCGGTTACTGTCCAAAACTATTCATATATATTTTATTTATAAACTGGCTAACAAAAGCCACTATTTAAAAAAAAATAGACCAATAAATTTTGAAGAATTTGCCTATTCTATTCTAAACTCTTTGCCGCATGAAATTTTAAATACAATATATTACCAGATCATATTTTTTTAAATTGCAATGACAAGAACTGAACAGCATTGTGACAAATCTGAGGGAATTCCAGCAACAGTACACATCAGTCGAAGTCCCATCAGATCCTGGCAAATCTACCTCATTAATGCATGTTCCTGATGTGAGCCTAGTTACACCCGACGTGAGCCTAATTGCTACACCCGGCAGGCGCCATTCTATACCCGATGTGAGACATTCTACGCCCGATGTGAGACCTACTTCAAAGGTGTAGAACTTATTAAGGACAATTAATGACCATATTTTTCCCTAGCTGTGGTGACCGCAGCCCTACTACCCGACTTTTACATCTTCTGTCATTAACGGACAGTAGTAGCGCTGTGGTGAATGCCCATGGTAGTCCTGTATGGACAAGTATCGATATCGAGCAGGCAATGTTCTGTACCCCAAAAAGGTGTCCTAAACATGACAAATGCTCTTCAAAACTCGCCTCCAAGATTTAATGCCACCTACAGATGCCTCCTCTGAGGTTTAAAACCATGCAACTTGCATTGGCGAGATTTTAGGGACATTTTAAGTTTGGAAAAATGCAAGATTGAACTAGTAAACATGGAAATTGCTGGCCTCGTGACGTTTCCCAACAATGCAATGCGCGCATACACAATTACTCCCTGCTACGGGCGAAAACGGGCGGTATAGCGCCACCTAGCGATTTATAGCGTACCAACTGTAGTTGTACACGACTGTTATTGGTACGCTAAAATCGACGGTGGCGCTATGCTGTTTTCAGTTTTACCGGTAGCGGGGGTCGTGTGTGCGCGCAATCGTGTTGAAGCGTCACGAACCAGCAATTTCGTTTGATTCAATCTTGCATTTTCAAACAAATCTAAATCGCCAATGCCTGTTCGCTCGGAGGCTCTGTGGTAACATAAAATCTTTGGTGAGTTTTGAAAACATTGTCATGTTTGCTGCATGATTGCCTGCTCGTATCGTGTTGCACTGGGTTTCATGGGCATTCACCACAGCGCTACTACTGTCCGTTAACTGAGTGTAAAAAGTCGGAATGTCATTGCGATCTCTAACAAATTCCCAAATGTTTTATAAATTCCTCGTATAGTACATCGGTGGTTAGGAACTGACCTTAAATCTTTGATATGAAAAGTTGGCAACAAAAAGGAATGAAACTAAAATAATTGGTTTATGAATGCATTTATTCTTCAACAGGTTGATATAGGCAATGGTGTGCTAATGGAAAAGGGGCGACTGCTGGCAATCACACAGGCCAGCAACAGTGCCACCAGATTGGCCCGAAATTTGTTCTCATTGTTTACAAGGGATGATGTCATTGGCAAGAGCCTAACCGGAAGAAAAAGCAACGCCCATCGACAAACATCGGAAATTAAGTATGCGTTAAATCTTGCAAAAGTGAATGCTGTCATAGGTAATGTTTCCCTATTTACATGATGGTTTGTTTCACATGCTTGCATAAAAATAAAAATAAATTAACTGTACTTTATTTTAGCCATTGATAAACATCAATAAGGTCATGTGTTCAATGAGTTTGTCTCATTTTGTATGCACTTGTTTCCATTACACAAAATTTAACCACAACTGAGGAAAATTTGTTTAACATTTCCACTTCGATAACTTGGCTTTTGAACATGACATTGACATGCACAAGCATTAAACCATGACAAAAATAAGTAAATTAATTCTGGCATATACACACACACAAACATATATTTGTTTGTTTATCATAGCAAGAGCACATTGACAAAATCTATCATAACTTCAGTCTGACTTTGACTTGTGTAACATAGATGAAATCTGAATCATTTTTTGAGCTTACATTTACTACATGTAGGAACCTAATCAGTGCATTTTGTTTTGAATTTTTGTCTTCAGATTTCACAATAAAAAAGTACCCCAGTGGTTCAACCTCCCTCATCAAGCAGTCACTTGCAAATAAGGTGAAAGAGTTGAATAAGGTTCGGTTTTAAAAGTTTACACCTTTTTTTAAAATATTTTTTTATATTTTTTTATTTTTTTTAATTCACTGTGCATTTTCGGATATTTTGGGAACCGGATACCCGAAATCAGGAAACTTCGGATACCCGTTTTCATTTTTGTTGAAAACATGCCTCTGGTGGTGTACAAATACATGTTCTGTAAATGGTAACAAATTGACTTTTATAACACAGAGGATACCATACTTAAATCGATCTTTTCTTTATTGGAGTGCAATCTTGTGAATTTAAAGATAATTGTCTGTAAAAGTGTAAAAGAGTCACAGATTTCTTTTCGCACCGCTCAAATGTTAAGTCCGAATTTTAAAAAGTCGTTTACGGGTAATTGGAACCGAAAAATGGATCCGGGTAATGACCATTTCAGACGGATACCCGGATATCAGGCACAGCCCTGCTATACACTAATTGGTATCTAACTAAATGGTTGCGTTGTGTGCAAGATAAAATATGTTTCAAGATATTGTGTGACCGGCAAAAGGTTGTAAGCAATTAATGTGCAAAATTGTTTTCAAGAAAACCGAGTGAAATGTTCGTCCTTTTTTTGCCATTTATAAGTCATTGTAGGAAAGTTAAAACAACGGTTTATGCTCTGCTTGCAGCCATGCAACATTTCAGCTGATTTCCTCTGTTGTTGGTTACTCAGCCATTGTACAAAGTCTGGCTGTGGCTAGCACTTACCTCTCTTTTGGACAAATTTTTCAAAGGAGCCATTTTATCGTTTACGACCCTCTGTTGAGAAAAAAGGTGAAATTTTCAGAGGTACATTTTTATACATGTATTTGTATTATTATAAGTATAGATGTGTCAACAGACCTTTACCCAAAAGTATATATGTGCACTGGCTTGTATTACCCAGGCATGCAACTATTCAGCGGATCAGCTGATTTATTTTTTTTAGCTGTGCCATTAAAAACTGAAAAATAGTGTATAAATTCTTGATGTGCCTGTCATTATCCTCTTTTTTGTGTGGACAAAATGCAGTTGCATGCCTAAATACCAATCTTGTTCCTACCAGAAGGCAATGTACAACACTGATTATTATCAGATTCTAAAGTTAACTTAAGTTGATATTTAAAAACTAAATTTGTGTCAAGGTTGGAACATGTTGCAATCATCTTTGAAACTATTGTGTATTTCATATAATTCAATAAACTGGATGAGGGATGAAATTAACATATGCTGACAAAAATCAATTATGTACCTTCCCTTCACTCCCACATTATTATCTGAAAGTCAACCGTGATGTAAGGTTGATAAAGGTAACAATTGTCCATAAAAAAATAAGTGCTCTGATTTTTAATAGAAAGTTTGCACAGTCTTGTCAACGTACCAAAGAGTATTATTTACATTATTTGTTTGTTAACTAAAGTAAATAAAAAACTTTTGTATTTAACATAATACGTCCACCTTGCCGTAAAGTTCTTACATTATGTATAAATCATGATATTTTTAATATTCAATGTTGGTACAAAAAGATGTCCAATTGCAGACCAAATTGTTGGGTCGATTGGAATTCTGCTGTGCTGTGTTTTAAACAACTTTTTCAAATATAAGTATAAAGGTTTGCCCGATTTTCTGTGACCAAAACAGGAAACCTTTTGGTTTTTGGCATAAATAAGTTAAACGATAATTTAACTCCTGGTGGTGCTATTTTGAATTTTTATGTTTTTATATTTAATAATTGGTTGTTGCACCTGATTTATTTTAATTTATATTTGAAAGTATGTGTATTTTTGTTCTTTCGTAATTGTTCCCAGGAAAACAATAAATCAATACCTTGCTTCAAAGAACATGATATTTTTCAGCCCTGTTATTATAAATGTATTTTGTTTTAAGTGGACCGCATTTTGATTTTGTAAAGAACTGGTTATATTTTTTCTCTCAAGGTCGCTGTAACTCTAATTCTGAAATGCTCTATAGAACTCTATAAATACTTCTATAGAACTCTATAAACACTTCTATAGAACTCTATAAACACTTCTATAGAACTCTATAAACAACTTTCTATAGAATTCTATAAACAACTTTCTATACAATTCTATAAAATTTTATATCGAATTTATATAGAATTCTATAGAATTTCTACACAGTTCTATAATCATATGGCTAAAAATTACACTGTTTTCTATAGAAATTATTTAGATTTCTATACAAACTGTTGCATTTTCTATAGAATATTTTTAGAAAAGTGGCCCACTTTTCTATAGAAATTCTATAAGCCGTATAGAATTTGTATAGAAATTGTATAGAAATTGTATAGAGGGATTCTATAGGATGTTCTATAGAATTATGTATAGAAATTCTATAGAATTTTTTTTATATAATTCTATAGAACTTTTTTGTAAGGGCTGTGGTAAGTGCGCACTACGACAACAACCTTGGTCAAGGCTAATGTTATCAAGACTACTAAATGGTATATAATTATTTGAGCCTGATCAGTTAAAAAAAAAAAATTAACCGAAATAACTATGACTGCATGACAAAAATAAATAAAATAAAATAAACAAATAACAATAATAATCTGTGAACACATTATCAAGTTTGTTTTGTTCCAGAATTAAAAATGTTTTGTCTTAAAGGTGGACATTTGATCCTAACAACAATATCGCTCACGCTGTATGGGAGGCTTTCCACGATCACATAGAGGTACAGATAAGACATGGAAATGTATGGAACCCTAAAACTGTCAGTGGTAGGTATAGATTATACTTATAATCGATAACTCAGACTGTGTGTATGGCTGTGTCTAACAGCTGGATAGTTGGTTGTCATTCTGCAAACAACCTTCCGCATGGACACTCATAGGCATGGGCGGCGTTCCCTTGGAGACGGTTGACATGTCCTGACCTCGATATTTATGGAGGAGGGGACTGTCATAAAAATGTCTCCCATAATCCACATGTTTTTTCTTTTCAGAGCAGACAAACTATATATAATTCCATTGTCATTTTCTAATACAAATTGAAAGTCACAATTGTTTTATTATAAATACGTTCAAACACAATCAAATTTGAAACTGAATGTTCGTCATGTGGCGTCCGTATCTCGTTGAAACATTTGCATTGGCCCTATTATCTCATTTTAGTTCGTGCATTTCTCTTTTCAGGTCAGAATCCTATAAGAGATCAAGACTCATTCCACTACCGCGATGAACATGGTGTGAAGTCTCTTCAGTTGGATGATGATAACTGCGAAATGTATACGTCACTTAGCCTGGGTCATGGTATGTGTTTCGACGGCCGTGATGGTCTAGATAATGTATTTGGAGTGGATCTTCTATTTAATGCGGGAAACCAATCACCATCACCGAACAATGGATTGTTCATACACTTCAGAGGTATTTTTGTTCAACTGTTCGTTATAATCAAAACACCTGCACCCATAGTGCCTGACCAAATCAAACAGAGGCAAATCATTTAAACATCAATTAAAACCAATGACGTCACAAATCATAATTAATTAATAAACGAGCCATGTGTTCAACATGTATTCAATTCCGTGCAATTGCACATCCGTGAACATTTCTAAATATAAACCATACTTTTATTATTTCATATTTCTAGATGATGAATAAGCCTAACATGTCAACATCGAGTGTTTATGAAGACGACACACGGCATAGTACAATATTCATCATAATCGTTAAATGGAAAGTACATTGGTATTTGATATCAAATCATCACCGTTACCAGGAAGTGACACTCAACTACCCACATGATAAAATTAACATTTGAAGAACACATCCATTTTAAAACACGCTTTTCTCCATTTTAAAGCTTTGAACGATTTGATTTTGTTTTGACTCTCTGACGTTTTAACAGGAAATTATTGGCTGAATGAGTAAACATGTATCAGTTTTTGAATACTGTTAACACAGCTGCTTGTGTTAAATTTCAAAGTGACACTACTACGCTGTACACATTTAGCGAATTCACCCACGTCTAGTTTAACGTGTACACATTTTGAATACAATGCCGTGGACTGGGTTATGGCCAACTGGCACACTGTCTTCATGTATGTAATGTGCAGCGTACATGAGCTGTTAAGACGACATGTTGGTTAGGTCTGAATGGTAGCAATAGTGCGTTACGTTTGGCGTATTTTGCAGTTGATGGAAGATCATTGGCTGCCAGCACGAATCACCACAACACGCACATGAAGTGTACGCACAACGCTCACTTGACGCACAAGTGGCTATCATCAAGACGCTGGGTCTAATTAATTACATCGCTACATAGGGCTCTGATGTGAACAAAGTGAACAGACTTCCTGTATTACGTTGTATAAAATCCCTTTTCTTCAGGGTGCTCACAGTTTATAAATCTTAAGTGAATTGCGTTTGTTGTCTGTTCGATAAAAAGAAGTTAATTTCCACACTTTTTATGCCTGTGATAATAACTCTAATTAAGAAAGTAAAACACTGCCAAGTAGCCTTTGGTGAATAAAGTCAAGGTATGTAATATAATAATTGTTCTTGGTTTTACAAAAGTGTCACTTCGTGATGACGAAACAATAATTTTATCTAGTTTTCCAGAAATAAAACAAATCTGTGAAAGTTTCGTCAAAACAGATGCTCCCTTTTCTGAGAAAGCACGATCATTTTGTTGGGTTCTCATATTTTAGACAAAGTTTCTGGATGGCAACTTGTTAATTCAGCATTTCACTTATTTCAAATATTTTGTTTCTTTAAATCATGTGCATCATTATTATTTTGTTTTGGATGATTGGAACATTTACCAACTTGACATCAAGTAAGCTTTTGGAAAATAACGGGCTATTCGTGTTATCATGTTGTTACCAATGTTGTACTTTTTTCCCGTTTACAGTAAAAAGGTATAAGTAATATCGATATTTCTTGTTGTAAATATTATTTTAAGTGTAAGTGCAAAACTATATATAATAAACTTGAATCAATTAGTTAAATGAGTTATGGAGTTTCCCATATGTTTTACATTTTGTCCCATGACAAATAACAAACATGTGTATAGCTAGGTGAGTATGGTATAATACAGTTATTGTACTGGCATGTTAAAGATAAAATATAAGTTGACAATCCAACACATCTACTTAGCATTACAATATGTACACTGTCAAAGCTAAGGTGTTAAGAACTACACCGCTGGTGTTAATAATGCGCAAGTCGCCCAAAATAAACACAGTGCAAGAATAAAGTTGTGCCATCTTCTGTTATTTTAACACTTTCGTGTTGGCAGAATTAACACTAGAACTCTGTGATGTACGTTCATTTCAAAACTACAGTTTAATTATAAAGAAAAGAAAATATGTAATCTTAACTAAAGTGTGAAAATTTAATCACAATACGTGCTTACGTTTTTGAGGAAAAAAACAATGAAAAACTGTTACATGTTGTACATAAAAATTGCATAATTGTAGCTTTTGTAAATTTAACATAACAAATCCAGTTGTCTCTAAGATGAAAGCACTTGAGACAAAAACAATGTTCAGAATGAATGGTAGGTGTACTAACTAAACACCAAGTAAGCTTTTAGATAATAGTTCGTTGATTTGATAATCTGGTAATAGCAAAATGCTGTAGCGTCTGTTTTGTTGGAATTTAAAACCGTAAATGTATTGCATTTATTGAGGCGATGCTTGTGCTTTGTTTAGCGAAAATGGTTTTAGTTTTTTCAGTCCTTGTAGTATACCAGTCTTTCGTAAAACAGGTTTTTTTTCGAACAAATCAGACAGACATTGTATAATAATAGGAGTTTGCTTACCAATAGATAAAGTTAAGCCTCCATTCTAAAGTAGTGCTTTTTATACATGCGAAAAGACAACAGACAAAACATTTTCACAATTTGATTATAAACTAATTTGATTTCATAATAATACGTATGTAAAACGTCATGTACGAAATGGTGTCCTATACATCACATATACGAATGTATTCAGTGTTTCAGTATATATAGAATAACTATTGTTAGATTGATTTCTTATCAAGCAATACTTTAGAATGGATTTCATATAAATATAAATACATTATGAATGTTTAAAATATTTCAGTATCGATCTAGATATAGTTAGATTGCACTAAGCTTTGAGATGGTAGGTCTGATCAACTGATGGACAAACGATAATAACAACTGATTTAACTCCTAATGGAATTGCGAACATAAGATGCTTGACAACCAAAAGTGGTGTGTGTTAAATATATAAACCGATACGTAGTTTATGTTAAGAACCTGATGAGCTTGCTTCGAGTCATTAGCTATTTCGACAGTTGTTAAAAATACTAAAACGTATATTGAGTCCGTCATAGTATGTTGTTAATATACATTTAAGTACAAATACAATATATACAGTCGACATACGTCACCCACTTTATTTAATCTTGACGTTTCATATCGTTAATCGTTCTACGTTTTGACTCATTAAAAAAAACAGATTCCATTGCCTTGCTCGTTATGTATACATGCAGCAATGACCATTTGGTTATAACATCCATTGATACTTAGATACTGTGATGAGCGTTAGTAATATACAACTTAAGAACTGTGAAAGTTAGTATTAGCAAATATAATCAAGACATTCGACAATGTGTGCATTTAATACTAAAATGATGTTTTAAAAGTATTCTATCATGTGGATTGATAGAGCCGTTCTTGTCGTATATAGTACAAAGGTAAATTAAAAGGGTCTATGAAATGAAAATGGTTGAACTTCAAAACATTATACACAACTTTGTAGCCATGTTGACATCACTTTCTACTTTATAACTCTATCAGGACTGTTTGTTTTTCGTTCTCTGGCCAATTTTCATGAAAAGTCGTAGGTATGTTCAATTCAACAATTTCAACAAATGTTCAAAATAAACGGCTGCCATTGCAATCATGATTTTATATGAGTGGTTTCACAAAAAATGGGAGAAGTCAGAAAATTTCGTAGGCGGCATTCAATTTTAACATTACGTCAAAAACAGACGCGATTTTGTTTAAACTGTCTAGGAGCATTGATGTTTTCTAATGTTTCATTTCATAGGCTGTTTTAATATAAAATGATTATTTTCATTAGAATTATATCACTTGTGTCGCTTTTCTTGAAAATGGTAACAATAAATTGTATTAAGGAATAGTCAAACAGTTTCCCGCTGCAATATTATGAAATAAGGTGTACAGTGAAATAAGGTGCACAGTTGCTTTGTATTCAACATAGTGCATATAATTTGAAACCTTTATATAACTCCATATTAGTCACCATTTTGTTCATCGTGAATGTATGTTTGCACTCAATGACTTATTTTTTTACGTATTAGATGATAATATTTTTCGCCAATGCTGTTACTGGATAAGATAATTACGTCTGAAAAAATAATTTCCTGACTATGTGAACTTATAAACCATACATTGGAGGATATCCTCTTCCCTTTCAACTCTATCCATCAGCAGAGTCTCACTAATCTCCATGCAACAATATCTATCGCATGTCATAACAATTTCCATGGAAAGCTGTTAGACGGCGCTACAGTACCGTTTTGATGAATGTTGATATAAAAGAGTATTTAAAAAATGTGTCCTCAGTTGTTCACCCGTTGGCCATCAAACTTGTCACATATATTGTTTGAAGTACATGCGAGTGTCGTCACTGAGATCACATCTGGAGGCTCTATTGGGTAATATTATTACTGGATTTTGTACCAAAAATGTGATTTATTTACCATTATTTATGTTGAAAATTTACAAATTGGGCAATTTTGTTTTTGAATGTTTAAGCGGCCATCTTTGATTCCCTGAATATATTGGAAGTGTTCTGATGACTTAACTTGGTGAAAATCAGCGTTTAAAAGTTTACAAAAAACAAATCACATAGGCAAATCCCAAGATGACGAAATTAACGTTGATCTGCGCACTTCCGGGTTTGATAACGAGGCTCTCAGTGTTGACACACGAGCTGTATGATGGGAGCATGAATCGTTCTATTGTCTACCTTGCATCGGTGTTGTGACTTGACACAGAGCCTTGGTTTCAATGCGGAAGTGCGTAGTCTGTCTCAATTTGAAATTCGTCTATTATTCAATGTATTTCAGTTTCAACTTAACAATAGGCGCACTAGCTAAGATTCATCAAAAGGCACTTAGCAAGTGAGTTGACCGTAAACCAATTAATTATAAACCGTATTTTTACACATAATAAGGTCTGCTGTCATGATTTTCCTTGCACTAGGCAGAAACGAGTGCATAATAAATTGTTTTCCACGATTTCCTTGTTAAAAATGTATCGCCCGAGTTTTTCGGTATTTTGAATGCAATTTCAAATTTATCTTTCAGTGGCATTGCATTGTGTCCCCAATTGGAACAAAACATTCATTTGTAAATTTAGGTGTCTGAAATACATTCCTTTTCATGTATATTATGCAGTTGCTGGCGTCCAATTTCATTCCTAATATTCCTAATTAAAACCACGTTTCCCCAAGGATGATTTGGAATGAATTTTGTTTGCATATATTTGGAGTAAATAAAAATGGTTAACCACCAAAATTATGTTATTAACTAAAATGTCTGGGTCCTTGTAAGTTCTTACTGGACAAACGTAATACTTCGTAAGAATCAAGACATAATAATGGAAAACAGTCTCGTGGAAGTTTCAGCATGTTGTTGTGATACTAGTGAAAATATATTTACATTGTTAGTATTCATTGTAATGTTTGACAACTTACCAAATATAAACACCTTTGACCACTATAGTTTAGACACCTATTGTAATTGTACCACTCCGGTTGCTGATATCAAATTACACGCATGCTATGAAATGTACATCATCCATCTTTTAATATATACAACCTTTTGATGCTTTTTTACCGAGTGGATGGAGTGAGTTATGCTATGTCACAATAATGTGCTGATCAACAGGGCATGGAATCGGAGTGCTTATTTTAAAATAATACCCCGCATTATAAGGTCATATTACCGTTGCTGTTGCATAAATGAGCCAGTAATTTTCAGTCACTGTGTTCATCTTAAATTAGGACACGGATTTCATGCTGTATTGGAAGTCTGCTCTGATCGTGACGATACTGCACCTTTAACGCTTCCGTATATTTCACGCGCATATGAAACATGATTTTAATTGGACAACAAAGCGCTTTTGATTAAATATATATGGATCCAAGTGTTCTTGAAGTCTTCCATGTAGTACGTGCGTGCGCATACACGCTGCGCGCTGTCTATCATTGCGTTAGATACGGCAATTACGTCATGATAACTAACCAATCAAATTCGGTCACACGCAGGGACCTTTGATATTGGGAAATGAAATAGATCTTAGTCAGTATTGGGTTGGAGTTCATACTGAGTAGACATCCATCTAGACATTTTGTGTAGTTTCTGAGAGGGATTTTTGTTTACTGATTCCGTACTGGGTTTTGACCTGGGTTTTGATTACTCAAGATCCTGTATGTATATACACTCGATTTCAGTGTAATCTACAACGTTGATAACAGCCAGGGCCTTGGAGTCGGCTCATGGTCTATATTGGTGACTTGAACAGCTTTCAGAATGGCCTTTCATGTGGGAATGCTGGTAATTCTGTCACTTTTCTTACATGCGAATACTACTGAAGGTATTAAACTCTAGTTTATTTTTTTCGCATGTTTCGTCAATAAGCAAATTCACTATTCTCTACTCTCCAGTCTCTCATAGTCAGAAAATGGTATATGTGTTAATGCCACAAATTAACTACTTATTCCTAACACAACACATTTGCCAATAAAACCAACCTATTGAACTAGAATTTCGTGTTCTGTATAGTATAATTACATCTTGATAAGGTTTATTATTTCACAATTTTGAAATAGCTTTGTTTGGTCTGTTTGGTATAATTACATCTGGATTTGTGGGGCTTATTGTTCTATCAATCACAACTGTACCATTTATCAAACTGATTATGAAACATGTAGAGTTTATTATTTCATGAATCACAATAATTGAATTGTTTTTGTTCTTATTTTTATTATTTTTGTTTTTGTTTAGGTATGATTTGCTCTATAGGAAGAGAACCAGATCCCAACTCAAACAATATATACCGCTGGTTAATTCCAGTTGAGGATCCATGTCAGTGTACCGAGATTCAACCAGGTGGTATGAACACTCAGACACCATGTAGACACTTCAATGTGACCTACTATGACTCCTTTCTGATCAGCAGCGACCCCAAAGAGATTCGAAAATGGCTGCAATGTGGTAAGTGATTTATGATTTATATTATAACACTATCATATATCTTATTTTTACTAAGGCACTATCATTGCATCTCAAAACATATCCATCTTTAAAAAAAAAAAAAAAAAAAAAAAAGTTTCACGTTATGTGGAAAATGACATACTCTGTATACAAAAACACGCCTTTGCCCTGCAGGAAATCAGGGTACTCTTTCGTTGTTCCTGTGTAATGTTGAAACTACTCAGTAAGCCCATCTGGCTATATAAGTTACGCAGTATTGACCCTTATTTAAAAAAAAATTGTGACCACATAGGCCGGCTTGGATATTGTAACAAACGTTTAGTTGGCTGAGATGATCATGACTCTATTAGGATGTGTCTGTGGCTTCAATATGAAATATGACAGTGTTAGACAGTGTCAGAGAGTAACACATTTGACCAAAATAAATGAATAAATTAATACATTAATAAATGGATAAATGGATAAATGGATAAATGGTAAATGGATAAATGAATAAATGAATAAATGAATACAAAATTGCTGCCACCCAAAAAAACAAATCATTAAAAAATAATTAAAATCAAACAAAGTGCTAGTTGAGACAAGAGCGATTATCAAGAAACTATTATATCTTATTATTATTATTTTGGGACCGTCTGATCGTAGATTGGGGACACGCCGCCCATCAGATCTGAAATGAGACTTGCCTATTTTAATCCCCCCTGGGATAGCTTTAATCAAACGCAAATAAATTGTTGTTCCTGCCGCTAATTACAAAAAATAATAACAATTGACTATCAAAAAAGCAAGTGGCACAAGGCACTGTTTTCTACTTATTACTATCCTTTAATTTATATGCAATATATATATTTTTTGTCGATAGGGAGAATATTTCTAAAAGAAACAAGGTCCGAAACTTCTCGGCCGTTAGTAGTGATCGAGTTTGCCTAAAAAGTACAGTGCGACGAGCAAATTAGAATATAAATGTCACTCCAGAAATCAGCTGAGAAATCTTACGTTTGCGTGGTTTCTGGGAATACTTTTTTTTATTTTCTTAATTATACAAATGTTCTGTATGTAATGTAACCAATTATTAATCTTTGCTATAATACGTAAAAAAAAACGTAAATGTTCTGACCGACCACCTTTATCCTCCATTGACTTTGTGCATAAACCTTTGCACTTTTTCCCAAACCCGACTTCCGTAATTCATTGCGCGGACAATTCCGATGAAGCTTATTGTGACATGTTCCACTGAACCTGTCTGTCGGCGGAAGACGCACCAAACAAGAGAATTAATTATGGTATCAGCACCTCTAGAGGCCTCTCACAATGGAAAATAGTTTTACAGAAGATTTCCGCTGAATGCAAATTAGCAGCCAGACGCATTCACCATTGAACCACCAATCGTGTATTAGTCAATCCAATCGATTAAGTTACAAGTCTGTACGTCTTTGCATTTGAGAGTTATAGTGCTTTGAAACTTCCACTTTAATTATTTAAGATCCATCTACATATAATACGAAATGTTTGTGCCAAGTTACAAGTATGTACGTGATTCCGTTCGGGAGTTATAATGCTTTCAGATGATCATTGTTTTAATCAATTGTGCCTGAACCGTTTACGTTTGTAGGACTTATGTTTTTAGACACATCTTCATATTGGGACAGATGATAGTGCAACATTACAAGTCTGTACACATTTCTATTAATGTGCCCCAATGACATTTAAAAAAAAAATAATTCCAGAACGGTTTGTCCGATCACGCTGAAACTTTCCCTAACTATTCTTTGGGGCCCATAACATAAAAACCAACGATAATGGGTGTTCATGCTTGCCATGGTAATCGTTTATTTTGAACAGATCCAATTGAATTTCCAGATTGTTGATACTTTTAAACATTTAATATCTGTTATTGGGTTTGTCTTCAACTTTTAAACTCTGAACTGGACAATATTGAATCATGTGACCACTTCCAGTCCATTCTGGTAATCCAATATGGCCGCAAATACAATAAGTTATATTTTTTTCATAAAAACATTAAATTTTAAAAAGGTTTTCACATTTTTTTCCTGTGTGTAAATTTATGTCATCACTTGTACCATGGATGTTATTATATCTGCCTTTATTGTACTTTTGTTAAACAAAAATCATAATTTTGAGTCAAAATCTTTGAAAGTCATGTTTTTGGAACAAAATTACCCAAAATTACTTATAGTGCTCCTATCGGTAGTTGTTGCATTTACAGAAGACAACATATGTGCCAAATTTCACGGCCGTAGGATAAACATTAAGGAAGTTATGGGGAAAATACTATTTTTGACTAAAAATGAGGAAAATATGGGTATAGCGGCCCTTAACGGTGACCTATGAAAGTTTGCATGACCTCATTAGATAGATCGCGCCAAACCGAACATGCCTACAAAGTGTGGGGGGGGGGGCACAATGAGGCCCACCTCAGGTCTGAGAAGGAAACAAATGGGTTTTGTTTTATATTTCGATTGTGTTAGCCCATTAAACCGGAACCTCTGACTTTGTGATACATCTACCTACCATAATAATCTTTGTACCAAGTTACAAATCTGTACATCATTTTGTTCGGTATTTATAGGGATTTCCATTTTCCATTGTTTTAGCTGATAATACCGGAACCACTTAAGTTTGTATAGATTTTATAATTTTAGATACATCTACATCCAGGAATGTTTGTGTAAAACTTGCAAGTCTCTACGTCATTCCATTTGGGAGTTATTATGCTTTTGACATTTCCATTGTTTTAGCCCATTAAACCGGAACCGAATAATAATAATTACTATTATTATTATTATTTTTTTTTTTTGAGAAGGTGGAGTCATACAACTCCATTTATTTACATGTACAACAGAAAGTTACAGCAAGAATCTATATTACATTATGTACACATTTTACAGAAATACAAAGAAAATTATAAAAGGAAATAAAAATAAAAATCAAAGACATTCTGTCAAAAAGTCAAACATTTAGAAACAAATTTTTAAATCATTTTCTTGAAAGAAACAAAGTGCCGAGTTTTTCACATACATTAAACGGAAAACAGTATCATCAAGTCTCATTTTTTCTCTTAGAATAAATTTCCTTAAATTGCATTTGTACATTTCAAGAATGTTTATTTTACAAGTAATAAGTTGATCAACATATTTACATCTAATCTTCCATATTATCTTATGTAATCTGCTAATCAATAATAGACATAAATCATCTTTAACACCTACTCCTAGAATTCTGGTAACATCCGATAAAACGAAGGTTGTTTCTTGTGTATATTTCCTAATAATGTTTTCTACAAAAAACCAAGCATCAATATGAATAGTACAGTTAATAAAGAGATGTTCTATTGTTTCTATATTTGTTTTACAGAAAGGACAGAAATTAGTATCAGTTATTCCCCATTTCTTTAACTTATCTTTTGTGGGAAGGATTCTATGTTTAAGTCGATACCATATATCTTTATCTTCAACATCCATAAAATTACATCGGCTTTGAAGCCAAATTTGTTTCCAATCCAGCGAATTATCATTAACAAAATTATTCCACACTTTCTCAGCACTTGGAGGCCTTAGTTTTTTACGAATTAAGATATTGTAAATTATTTTAACATTAACTTTAATTAAATCAATAACATCTCCATTCTGATTAAATGTAACACGATTAAGAAAATGATTCGAGGGGCCTTCTCTAGTTTCCTCGATGTAATCTCTTTTTACATTTCTATTAAGACCAGCCATAATACGGCCAGCATTTATAGGCAAAATGTGACACAAATCAGCTAATGTTTTAAAGGAAACCATCTGACCGTCTTCAATAATTTGTTTTAAGTATACAATACCACAGGGTCTCAGGATTGTACTATTCAAGGTCTTTTTTATATTATCAGTAATAACATTATTATTCCATAAGGGTAAATTGCTAGTTTCGTTTATACAAGAAAAACATCTATTAATGCAAAAACCGACTTGGTTAAAAAATCTAATTAAATCTTTGTAGTAAGGCTGGGCGGTGAGAACCACTGCTCTTTGGTTATTTAACACGTACCAACCGAGACTGTTACTCCCACTTGCTTGTGAAATACAATAATCAAACAAATATTTCCATTTCCCTGTGCTTTGACAATATTTACTTAAAACATTGATTTTTAAAGCTTGTAATTTACATCGAATATTTACAACACCAGTTCCTCCATTTTCTGCTGGTCCACAAATTGTATCTCTTTTAATTTTATCCAGTTTACCATTCCAGTAAAATGACCATTTGATTCTCTCCATTTTCTCGATATATTTCTCAGGGCAATGAAGGACAGATCCTAGGTATGAAAGCCCTGCCCCTATAAACCCGTTAATAACTATGGATTTTCCTTTCAAAGTAAGGTCTCTCGTTTTCCATTTATTTAGAATATTCTCAATTTTACCAATTCGAGGGCCCCAATTTCTGTCCGAGTTGTCATCGTTCCCAAAATATATTCCAAGAATTTTAAGGTGGTTGTTGCTCCAAGAGAATCCTCCTGGGTTATCTTTTCTATTTTTCCATTTGCCCAACCAAAGCCCCTGAGATTTTTTAATATTAATTCTAGACCCGGATCCTCGGCTGTAAACATCAAAGATATCATCAAGAGCTACAAAATCATCGTCTTCAGTGATAACAATTGTGGTATCGTCAGCATGCTGAATTAGTTTCAGCATCTGATCACTATTAGGAAGTGTTACTCCTTTAATATTACTATTGTTTCTTATTAAACATGCTAACCCTTCTGCACAGATAGAAAACAACAACGGTGATAGGGGACATCCCTGTCGGATTCCCCTTGTCACATTGAATGGTTCTGTAATAAAATTATTAACAATAACAGCGCTCGACGGATTACTATATAGAATTTGCACCCATTTTATTACACCGTTGGGAATTCCCATTTTACGCATAATAGAGAACATATATTCCCTCGATTCTATCAAATGCTTTTCTTGATCTATTCTTAAAGTGGCCCTTGTTTTTCTTCATTGTTAATGTAATAAATGACATCTCTTAGGGTCATCAAGTTATTTTGAATATTTCTTCCTGAGACTCCACAAGATTGATCATCTCCAATAATATCAGGCATAATTTTCTTTAAACGGTTTGTAACAACTTTAGAAATAATCTTGTAATCAACATTTAAGAGGCTAATCGGTCTCCAATTCTTGAGATTATTTCTTTCTCCGCGTTTTTTTAAAATAAGACGGATGAGAGCCACATTCATAGAGTTTGGGAGAAATCCCCGAATTCATACATTCATTAATAACTTCAACAAAATCATATTTGATAAGAGGCCAAAATTGTTGGTAAAATTCAACGGTTAAACCATCCAACCCAGGAGACTTATCTTTCTTCATTTGATTAAGAGCAAGAAAAATTTCGTTTTCATCCAAATCTTTATCAAAATCATCAATAACATCATCCTCAAAAACAGTTTCTTTAACTGTTAGGAGAATTTCATTACATTTTTCTTTACATATTCCTTCACTATTGTACAGGCTATCATAAAAGGAATTGATATATTTACACATTGAAAGAGGATCTTCATAGTAGGTACCATTTTCATCAACTAGGTTTTTAAAAATATTTTCGTTAATTCTTATTTTTTCTATGCGACGAAAGAAATGGGTTGGTTTTTCACCAGTTATTTTGTTTATGTGACACCTCACTCTTGACTTCTCTAAATCATTCAGCTCATAAGTTTTAATTTCATCATTGATTTTGCCTATGGCATCAGGATCCATATCGGCAGTGTTAAGAAGTCTAGCGAGGTCTTTCTGGAGTTTGTTTTTATATTTCTTTTCTTTGCTATTTTTTTTGGAGCCAAAATCTTTGATGATTTCTTTCAATTTGCATTTCCATAATCCCACCATTCTAATATATTATCGTATTTATCTTTTTCAGTTTTCCAGTAATACCAAAAGTTTTGAATAGTTTCGGTACACTGATCGTCGCAAAGCAAACATTTATCACAAATCCATCTGCCAGGTCCTACATAACTTTCACGTTTCTCTAATCTGCAAATAACAGCTAAATGATCTGTTAAGCCCAACGACCTAACATTAGCGTCTGAGAGAAGATAATAAAGAGATCGACTTAACAAAATATAATCTAGTCTGCTACTCCGTTTAAGAACTTTATGATAAAAGGTATACCCCTGGTCATTAGGATATAGATTCCTCCAAATATCAACCATGTCGTGGTCAAAAATTATATTTCGAAATTCAGTTTTACTTTTATCAACATTACCATCCAAATCAAGTTGACAATTAAAATCACCAGCAACTATCCAGTTATCACCTTCGTGAAGATATTTGTTCAATGATTGGAAAAATTTGTTTCTAGGATACATAAAATTCGGTACGTAAATATTAATAACACTTAATGTAATTCCGTTCCAATACACATCACAAGTAATAATTCTGCCGTCACGGTCATTATCAATATTTTCCAGTTTAATTCCAGATTTATGCGATGCCAAGATAGCCACCCCTTTAGAGTTACCTTCACCAAGGCTAAAAACCATTTCTCCTCCCCATTGCTTCTTCCAAAAAACATCATCTCTGTTAGTACTGTGAGTTTCCTGGAGGCAAATAATATCGTATTTTTCTCTGTTCAAGTGATTAAACAGAATTTCTCGTTTTTGATCATTGCGAATCCCGTTAACGTTGAGGGTGACTATTCTAAGCATCGCGTATAAAAGGAAACAGTAAGGATAAAACATAGCGATACATGAAAATTATGGCAGGTTACTAAACTCAACTGGAAATACTATAAGCTCACTTTTGCTCTGCCCCGTCCTTTGCCTCTTTGACTTGATTGGTTGGATGGACCAGGTTGTGTGTCTTCTTCCGATTTTCGTGTCCAAGACGTGTGTTTCTTCCTCATGCGCTGTACCCCTGCTCTAACATATGCAATGTATTCATCTTCCTCTTCTTTTCCCTGGCTCTTCTGATCTTGCAATGATTCTTCATTCTCGTTTGTCTCCGTCTCGTCGTCGCTAGGTCGTTCTTCCGATTCCTTCTCTAACTCCATGTCTTGTGTCTCGCCCTCATCTTCTCCGCTATTTTCATCTTCTCTCGTTTTCCGCTTCCTTGTGTCGGTTTTGATGACGTGTTCATCCCAAAAACCTTCAATCTTTTTCTTAGTTTTGGTCTTTGCTCCTTTGAGATGATCACTCGGTGTC